>QANY01008715.1:992046-1487383 GCA_003255025.1 Datisca glomerata
GGGGGGGGGGGAGGAGTAAATAGTGTACAGATATTATAAATGCAACATTCTGTCCACTTCTATTAAACAGCCATGTTTAGTAAATGAGAGATCTCTTGAAGAAACAAGATAACTCCATTATTACAAAATACTTTCCATCTCAAGCTACACCAAAATTATCTGATAAGATGATACCACTAACGGGTTTGTTTCATGTGTATTATGGGGTAAATAAAAAATTAAATTGATCAATTACAATCACTTATATGTTTATTTAATAAATTATTGTAATAAATAATAAAACATCGATTTATAAATAATTGACACATTTCTTAGTACGTTAAGATTGATATATAACTTAATCACTTTAGAGTAGAAGGGTAATCTAGTAATGATAGTCTTAACGGACTGTTTGGTTCAAACTTTTCAAGATTGGTGGTAAAAATTTGATAAGTGAAAATGTGATCAGTGAAAATTATATTAGTTGGAATACAATATTATTGTGTTTGATAATGTACGAGAATTTTTATTAGATTAATTAGAATGGAAGATTAATTATATTAAGGATAAAAGGTAAATAAGCACATAAATTTACCCTCCTACCCTTTAACAAAATATACTATTTTAATTTAAAATATTCTTTACATTATTTAATTAATATTTTCTAACAAACATCTAATCCCACCTATTATTTTCTTCACCTCTCACCTACTCCCCCTCTCCTTACCCGACTCAAGCCTCTCCCTTTCTCTCTCACCTACTTCCCCCTCTCCTCCATCTTTCTCATCTCAAGCCCGATTGCTTCAATGGAAACCAAATCAATAAATCAAAATGGAGGGAAATTAGTTATAATTGTCCTTCCTCTTTACTCCTAGGAAAAACTGACCCTTTGGATCAAAGAAGCTGAAGAATTGCTAGATGTTGGGTTAGGATCAGAAAAGGTGAGAAAATGGTGAGTGTTAGTTTACGAAATTATTCTGAAAATGGAATAGTATGAGCTGGGTTTGCCAAGGAAGGTGAGAAATTCTTCTGTTTTCTTGTTTTCTTGATTTTCAATCGTCGATCACTTTCTTTCTCTCCATTCTCCACTCTGTTCCTGTCGACTTCCATGTGTGATTGTTTTTCTTTCTTCTCATTTTCTTGATTAATTAGTGAAAAAGTGTGATTTAGTGCACGGGCAAAAATGGTACAGAGGCTATGATAAAGGAAGCCAGGGCATGGAGACAAGTTTCCTGCTTTCCTTTTCTCTCCGTGAATGCCAGATAGCTCCTGAAGGAAGGAGCTTTCAGATCCCCAGTCCCAGGAGGAATAGAGGAAGCGAGGGCATAAGATTCCTACCCTAATCTAGAAACACACATTGGAATAAGGATGAGGTCCCCATTCCCAGTCTAACATACCCGGAACCAAACGGCCCCTAAAATGTTACTATACATAGACATACCTAAGGGAATAGAGAAAGTAGGATTGTATTCCCACTAAAAGTTCCTTCTATTTTTAGATTACCTTAATTAGCTGATTATGTAAAATGTCAATTCTGGAATATACTATCACTAGGAATAGAATGAGCTTCAACGTGTACGTGTGTATGAGAGAGAGAGAGAGAGGGAGAGAGGGAGAGAGGGAGAGAGCTTCAATTAAGTTATTCTTCAAGTACTGATTAAATAGCTCAATTAATTTATTCTTCTAGAACTGATAAAGCGAATCTCATGCCGAATTTCTTCTCATTCATGTCAAAGACAAAGAAACAGAGTTGCTTAAATTCGAGAGAGAGAGAGAGAGAGAGAGAGAGAGAGAGAGAGAGAGAGAGCATAAAAAACCCAAGTCAAAAATCAAATTGAAGATTCTCCTTTACTGAATTCATCATGTCAATTATGCAAAATTCATCAAGCATGTGCAATTGCATTGCAGAGAAGGGCATATTGAAGAACAAAGAGAGAAACTAGAGGAGAAGAAAAAAGTTTACCTAAAAAGAAACGAGCAGAATTGGCATTCTCCAACTTATTGTACCCATGAAGCAGAGGTTTTACTTCCTGCGAAACCAAACAACTTGCTCTCTTCGATGCGTCTTCGCTCGCCGCCAATGCATGAGCTTCCTCCAACATATCTTCTAGCAACCCACTACTGCCATGATTTACAGCTGACCCAATCTTTGTATTCATCATCATCTCATTATGTGAATTTTGGGTTAATTGGCTTGAAGGGAGCTCCGTGTTCACCGAATGCATCGACTTATGCAAAACCATTTTCTCTGTTTCGAATTGGGTACGGAGGTTTTGCAACGAATTGGCCGTCGTCAAACTCATCGGAAATTGAAAAGAACCGATTTGAGGAGACTGGGAATGCGGCGCCGGGGACTGACCCAAGATATTACTAGAACTTTGTGGGGTCGGCGAGAGTGGAAGCGAAAATCCACCATTATTGCGGTAATGCTTAAACCGAAGCGGGGTGCCAAGAATCGGAGGGGGGCGATGGAACGTGAAGGAATTAGAGGAAGAAAAGGACGGCGGCGGTGGGTTCAGGCGATGGAGATTGTTGAAGTTGTGTTCGGGTTGATGAGGGGAAGAGAGAGGGGAAAGCAGTGGTGGAGTGGAAGACAGAGGGTAGATTGAGCCATGGCTGTGGTAGTGAAAAATGGGGGTGGTCGGAGTTGATGCCGTGGTCGGAGCGGTGGGGGTGGTTGGGCTTGTGGGTGTGGAGGGCACAGAATGCGGCTTAATGTCATGGGGATAGAGTGGTAAGCCTTGGCGTTGCCGTCTCTTTACCCTTGTGTTCCAGTAGTTCTTAATTTCGTTGTCTGTTCGTCCTGGCAACTAACAAAAAGCAGAGCAATCGCAGAAAAAAATAATAATCACCAAGAAAAACTATTTTCATGGTAGCTAAGCAAAATTAAACAAAAAAACAGAAACAACCCATCATTTGTTTTCTAGTTTAAGAAGAATAATAGTAACTTGCAATCAAGAACTATGAAATTACGAAATTCAATGAATTCAAAAAAGGGATGAAGAAGCTAAAGTAATAAAAAAACAGAGCAATCGCAGAAAATAATCACTGAGAAAAAACCGTTCCCCTAGCAGCCAAACAAAACAACCCAACATTGGTTTGCTTGTTCAAGACGAAGAAATCGACAATGCAATCAGAACCTATGAAATTACGAAATTCAACGAATTCAAAAAAGGAGTGGAAGAAAAAGGAAAAATAACTTATACAGAGCAAAACGAAGCTGAAATTATATTAGAAATGTACCTGAGCAGCCATGCGAGCCCATTTGTTTCCATACTTAGCGTGGAGCTCAAGAATGAGCCTCTCCTCGTCAGGTGAAAAGGCACCTTTCTTCAAATTTGGTCGCAAATGGTTAGCCCAACGAAGCCTACAGCTCTTTCCACATCGGTTAAGCCCAGAGTTCCTCTGTACAGCGTTCCAGTTTCCTTCGCCGTGTTTCCTCACATACTCTATCAGAATCGCATCCTCTGCTGCCGTCCATGGCCCCTTCTTCAACCCCCCATCCGACCCATTACTTCCACCACCACCACCAAGTCCTACGCCTTCTGATCCTGAGGACCCACCGTCAGTTTGTGCACAGCCGGTGAGGGATGTCATTTGGTAAATAAATCCCAATTATAAAGCCAAGCGCAAGACCCTTTTTTCTGAACGTTTCTCTCTTTCACTGTGAGTGTATATATAGAACACGGGCGCTGCAGCTTTACACTTTTTCTTCTGGGATTTTGATTCAGTGGGTCCTCCTATTTTTTCAGCGATTTAACATGATCTCTTTTTTATTAAATAATTTTCTATGGCTTTTATAAATAAACTCTCTCTCTCTCTGTGTCTAAAACTGATATGTTGATTATGGGTTTAAAACTATTACATATTCTCCTTTTCTGTCATAGGTTTAGGAAGATGGAAGAAGAAATTGAAGTACAGGAGTGAGAGATTTCTGTGTATGTCTCTCTCTCTCTCTAGAAACAACAGGGACTAACCTTTTCAAACTCAACTTTATTACAACTTTGAGCTGATTGTTCGTGTTTGACATGAAAGCTAAACCGATGTAGAGATTAGGTTTCTAGAGAGAGACAGATGGAGCCAGGTGAAAGTGGCGGAGGACGGCGGAGGTAAAAAAGTGGAGAGGGAGGGTCTGGTTTGTTGAAATGGTGTGACCCACAAAAGAGAGAGAAGGGTAAGAGGAAGTGACAGCAATTTAGAGGTAAGTGTAGGGAAGAGAGAAAGCGGGTAGTTCTGAGAGTTTGATGGTAAACCATTTTATTCGCTAATTTTTGGGATTTTTTTTACACCTATTTCCAGCAGTTTTCTCCACTCAGTACAGCCTAGGCTCTCAACTTCTCTCTCTTCTTCACTGTTAAAGCCCCGTTACCATGCTGGGATCATCATTGGCCCTTTGATTTGGTGAATAAAATCTGGGCCATTAATGTCCCTTCCCTCTCCTCTCTTCTTTCATCATCTCTGTCTCTCTCCTTCAACCCCAAAATCTAGGGTTCGCAGACTAATTCAGGATTTCCCCATACCCCTCAAATGGCCACTCGAGCCCATTTGCTTACTGGTATTAACCTCAAAATCTGTGTCTTCTGCTTATCAGGTTAACGTAGCTCCTGCTGGCAGTAAGCAAAGGTTTGCATTACTTCCACCTCCACCACAAACTCTTGTGCTCCCTCGGTGAGGAGTATCATTTGATAAACAAATCCCCATTATAAAGCCAAGCGCAACTCGCTCTCTCTCTCTCTCTCTCTCAGAATCATCATTCATTCCTCCATGGAAGTACTTCTCAGCTCCGAAAATCCCAATTTCTCCTTCTTCATCCAACTGGAGATTCTCCTGGGTGATGCTGTAAATTGGAATCAGGCTTTTGTTCATTTCAGAAAGAGAGAGTTAGTTTAGTTTTCTGAATGGATGATTGAGAGAAGGAGGTGGTATTGGAAGCTGATCTCATGGTACCCATAGCCATGGATTTTTGAGTTGTTAACAAAGGAAAAATAATTAAATAAAGCATGAAAATGAAAGAAAATGTGTACGAAGCGGGACGTGATTTATTCATGTGAGGATGAATTAAATTAAGAGCTTCTAAAAATAAACGAAAAAGAAGTGTTATGTTATTTGTAACGATAACAGCAAACTACATCAGTGTTATATTTGCATTTTAGCTTTTTATTTAAACGGATAAAATGATTTTTCATTTATGGTGCCTTGCATTTTTGAAGACTATGAGACCATACGACACTAGAACCCTCAAAGTCACAACTCGCTAAACTATGAGCAAAAGAATTAAAATATCTGGAAATATATTTATATGAAAGCGAGAAAAACTCCTTCAGATATAAAATATCAACTATAACGGAATCACTTTCTAAATTCTGGTTATTGTCACCAGAAAGAAATGCCGATTTATAAAGGAAGTTCATAAAAAAATCTAGAGAAGCTACCATTGAATGGAGGAAAAGACCAAAACATCAATACTTGTATAATGAGAATAACGTATGAATCAGTGATTGGTCTTAAATTATTCTTTTTTAAATGACTCGGTACTCACATTTTTTAAGGTACTTTTTGAAAATAAAATTCAACAATAAAAGAATCTCCTCTAAAATTGTCCGCATAAATGAAAACTTCTACCAATATCATAGTACTCAACGTTATTGTGAAGTGCTAATAAAATAGTATAAAATCATTCATACATCATATAATTTTTATATTTATATATTCAAATCACATTTAATATACAAACATTTGCTGACCGCCATGATTCTAACATTTTTTAAGTTTGAGTCAAAAACATTACTCCTCCTGATTGTAACGCTACTAATTTAAAATCAAGGAAACTAAATTATTATTGCATCATACGAAGTGAGTAATTTGCTAAGGAAATATGGAAGTCCATCCTCTAGAAGTGCAATCTTGTGATGCCATCTTTGGTTATTATTGCATCATACGAAGAAGAATGACTTTTGCTTTCTTATTTTGGAACTTGCCTCTACTGCTTTTATTTATACTTGGTTTGAAAAAAAATAAACTTTTGATCTCTCTTTTTTCTCATTTAAGCCGCTTTAAAATGTCATTTAAATTAGGTATTACACTAGTTTTTTTTTATTTCATTTACATGATATAATTTTTTAAATAGTTTAATTTTTAAATTATTATAATTTATTTATTATTCTTTTATGGGTTGTAATAAGAAATGAGCCATAAAAATATTAATTTTGAATGAATGATTTATTATTAATCTCGTTGAACAGGTAAAAAATATTTCACTGTCACGTGAAACAAGAGAAACCCACCCATGGCTCATGACAAGAGTTGAGAAAGCAGAAACGGAAGCTAACATCTCGAGAACGGGGGGAACCATCATCTTCAGAACGGGAAAACGACATCTCTAGAATGGGAGGCCATCGAGCCCATAACGAAAACCGACGTCTCTAGAACGGGTGGCCATCGAATCCAGAATGGGAGCAGACATCTCAAAAATGGGAGATCATCGCTTCCAGAACGGAAGCCAACATCTCAAGAACGGAGAACCATCACCTCTAGAACGGGAAACCGATGTCTCTATAACGGGAGGTCTTCGACTCCAGAACAAGAAACTGACGTCTCTATAACGGGAGGTCTTCGAGTCGAGAACGGGAGATCATTACATCTAGAAAGGGAACTGGCATCTTGAGGACGAGAAATCATTACTTCCTGGACATGACAGGACATCAGAACGAAAATGAGGATTCATATTGACAGTCAATTTGTCATGATTGACTGGGTAAGATGCATCACTCGGATGAGACATATTAGTAAATTCACCAAGTGGCTCTGACTATTTGGATCGGAACCACAGGGAATTGTCATGTGGTAGTAGTTGATAAGGCGGGTAAGCGTGACAGATGAAAGATAAAGAAGAAAGGAGATCCCACGAATGGGTGTGATCCAATGCCTGACCTCATCTAATGCTTTGGTTACTATTTGGCTAGTTTTAGTTAAACCCATGTAATGAGAGGTCTATATAAAGCCAATCTACTCAATAAAATAGCACACTGGGAGCCTCAGAGATTTTTTGGAATTATCAAGCCTTTCTTTACATTTCACAAATACTAATACAAGTTCGATCAATATTAACATATTTTCCCTGATTTTTCTCAAAGTCTAAGAAAAATCCTTTACATTTTTTAGTACTTTAATTGAGTGCCTGAGAAAAAAGGCTCAAAAGACCTACCTTACAAGACCATAAACATGCCTAGAACCAGGTCTAACACAGTCCTAAATGGAAACAACAGATCCAAAAATGAAGATGAACGTGCAGGTCAACCAACCCGGCCCACAGAAATACTGCAGACGATCCTTAACGGGATGGACAAGATGGAAAAATGAGTACTTAAGTAATGAATAATGCATGGCAGAACGTACAAGAGCAAATCGACATGCTAAAACAAGAACTTGCGAAAACACAAGAAGAAGTAAGTCAATGGGTGAATGATGACAAATATGAAACCCACTCAGAGGGTGACCAACGAAATGAAAGGCAAGAGGACCACGAGAATGACAGGAACATACGACGATAAGAAGAGGTCCAATCATAAAACCTTGTGAAGAAAATTTAGGAAGAGATTCGACAACCCCGAATCATGTCAAAAGAAGCAGTAGAGGAACTGTTCGACCAAAAAATGATGGAGATAAGGAATCTCGGGAGTACGGGAAAGAGGAACCTTGAGTCTCTAATCAGGACACTGTTAGGCCCATAAGTTTTAGCGGCCCTCATACCCAAGAAATTATTCGTACCCAGGTTCAAATGTTATGAAGGAAAGTCTGATCCCGTAGACTACCTCCGTCGATCCAGACAAGACATGGCGTTATAAAAAACACGACGATAAGCTTCTGTGTAGAATGTTCCCCACCAGTTTAGACGGGATGACTTTGAAGTGGTACCACTCCTTACCAATGCACTCAATCACTAACTTCGCTACTATGTCCTCAGTTTTTTATAGAATAGTACTCCACATACCGTATCATCATGGAAGACTCGAAACATCTGATGACAATCTCCACCAAGGAAGGGGAGTCCTTGAGAGAGTACACTCATGCTTTAAAGATGAAATGGTCAATGTCGAGAACTACGATGATCAGATCGTCAGATTGGCCTTCCGACGGGGTATGGACCCAGAATCGCCTTTCTTTGAGGACATGTTTAAAATAAAGCCTGTTTCCATGGCGGAGGTTTATCAACGAGCACGTGCTTATATTACGCTGAAAGAAGAGAAAAGAAGTATGCGAAGAACAGTTGAAAGGAAGGAAGAAGAATCTCAGAAACGGGAAATGAGCTCAAGACCTAAAGGGAGGAAACAAGACGAAACAGAAAGAGTGGATGGGAAGAAAACGCAACAGAACAGGAGTTCCCAATGGAGAAGAGATATTGAAAAAATCCACCCGAGAGACAAGGTCTACACACCGTTGACCATCCCAGTCAACCAAACACTAGAGACAATCAAAGATAAACATTGGCTGAAAAGACCAGCCCCGTTCACCAAAGAACCTAGCTACAAAGACAAAGATAAATATTGCTCTTATCATAAGAGAAACATACATTATTATTGCATCATACGAAGTGAGTAATTTGCTAAGGAAATACGGAAGTCCATCCTCTAGAAGTGTAATCTTGTGATGCCATCTTTGGTTATTCTTGCATCATACGAAGAAGAATGACTTTAGCTTTCTTATTTTGAAACTTGCCTCTACTGCTTTTATTTATACTTGGTTTGAAAAAATAAACTTTTGATAGCTCTTTTTATCATTTAAGCCGCCTTAGAATGTCATTTAAATTAGGTATTACACTAGTTTTTTTATTTCATTTACATGATACAATTTTTAAATAGTTTAATTTTTAAATTATTATATTTATTTATTATTCTTTTATGGGTTGTAATAAGAAATGAACCATAAAAATGTTAATTTTGAGTGAATAATTTAATATTAATCTCATTGAACAGGTACAAAATACTTCACTATCACGTGAAATAAGAGAAACCCACCCACGACCCATGAGAAGAGTTGAGAAATCAGAAACGGAAGCCGACATCTCGAGAACGGGGGGAACAATCGCCTCTAGAACGGGAAATCGACGTCTCTAGAATGGGAGGTCATCGAGCCCAGAACGGGAAACCGACGTCTCTAGAACGGGTGGCCATCGAATCCAGAACGGGAGCAGACATCTCAAGAATGGGAGATCATCGCTTCCAAAACGGAAGTCGACATCTCGAGAACGGGGAACCATCACCTCTAGAATGGAAAACCGACGTCTCTATAATGGTAGGTCTTCGACTCCAGAACAAAAGACTGACGTCCCTATAACGAGAGGTCTTCGAGTCTAAAACGGGAGTAGACATCTCGAGAACGAAAAATCATTACATCTAGGAAGGGAACTGGCATCTTGAGGATGGGAAATCATTACTTCCTGGACATGATAGGACATCAGAACAAAAATGAGGATTTAGATTGACAGTCAATTTATCGTGATTGACTGGGTAGATGTATCACTCGGATGAGACAGATTAGTAAAGTCACCAAGTGGCTCTGACTATTTGGATCGGAACGACAGGGAATTGTCATGCGGTAGCAGTTGATAGGGCGGTTAAGCGTGACAGATGAAATAAAGAAGAAATGAGATTCCACGAATGGGTGTGATCCAAGGCCTGACCTCATTTAATGCTTTGGTTACTATTTGGCTATTTTTAGTTAAACTCATGTAATGAAAGGTCTATATAAAGCCAATCTACTCAATAAAATAGTACACTGGGAGCCTCAGAGATTTTTTGGAATTATCACGCCTTTCTTTACATTTCATAAATAATAATACAAGTTCGATCCATTAACATATTTTCCCTAATTTTTCTCAAAGTCTAAGAAAAGTCCTTTACATTTTGGTACTTTCATTGAGTGCCTGAGAAAAAAGGCTCAAGAGACCTACCCTACAAGACCATAAACATGCCTAGAACCAGGTCTAACACAGCCCTAAATGGTAACAACAGATCCAGAAACGAAGATGAACGTGCGTGTCAACCAACCCCGCCCATAGAAATGATGCAGACGATCCTTAACGGGATGCACAAGATGGAAAAAAAGGAGTACTTAAGCAATGAATAATGCATGGCAGAACGTACAAGAGTAAATCAACATGCTACAACAAGAACTCGCGAAAACACAAGCAGAAGTAAGCCAGCAGGTGAATGATGACGAACAAGAAACCCACTCAGAGGGTGACCAACGAAATGAAAGGAAATGGGACCACGAGAATGGCAGGAACATACGACGATAAGAAGAGGTCCAATCATAAAACCTTGTGAAGAAAAATGCGGAAGAGGTTCGACAACTCTGAATCATGTCAAAAGAAGCAGTAGGAACTGTTCCACCAAAAAATGATGGAGATAAGGAATCTCGGGTATGAGAAAGAGGGACCTTGAGTCTCTTATCAGGACACCATTAGGCCCAGAAGTTTTAGCAGCCCCCATACCCAAGAAATTCTTCGTACCCAGGTTCAAATGCTATGAAGGAAAGTCTGATCCCGTAGACCACCTCCGTCGATCCAGACAAGACATGGCATTATACCAACACGACGACAAGCTTATGTGTAGAATGTTCCCTACCAGTTTAGATGAGATGGCTTTGAAGTGGTACCACTCCTTACCAATGCACTCAATCACTAACTTCGCTACTATGTCCTCAGTTTTGTATAGAATAGTACTTAACATACCATATCATCATGGAAGACTCGAAACATCTGATGACAATCTCCACCAAGGAAGGGGAGTCCCTGAGAGAGTACACTCACGCTTCAAAGATGAAATTTTCAAGGTCGAGAATTGCGATGATCAGATCGTCAGATTTACCTTCCGACGGGGTATGGACCCGGAATAGCCTTTCTTTGAAGACCTGTTTAAAATAAAGCATGTTTCCATGGTGGGGGTTTTTCAACGGGCACGTGCTTATATTACGCTGAAAGAAGAGAAAAGAAGTATGCGAAGAACAGTTGAAAGGAAGGAAGAAGAATTTAGAAACGGGAAATGAGCTCAAGACCTAAAGGGAGGAAACAAAACGAAACAGAAAGAGTGGATGGGAAGAAAACCCAACAGAACAGGAGTTCCCAACGGAGAAGATATTTTGAAAGAATGCACCTGAGAGACAAGGTCTACACATCATTGACCATCCCAGTCAACCAAACACTGGAGAAAATCAAAGATAAACATTGGCGGAAAAGACCAGCCCCATTCACCAAAGAACCTAGCTACAAAGACAAAGAAAAAAATTGCTCTTATTATAAGAGCAACAGACATTACACCGAGACTACTTCCAGCTCAAAAACTATATTTTACAACTGATCAAAGAGGGTTACCTTACCCAATTTGTGATAAGAGAGGAGCAGAAATGCGAGAGTGAGAAAGACAACCGGGAAGAAGAGAGGAAGGACCAGGGGAAACAATCCATCTGCATCGTCGACACAGTTATAGAACTAAACGAGCAAGAAGGGATGATAAAAAAAGAAAGGAAGATATACTGTAAATAGCCAATGTTTGAAAGACATCAGTTGAAGCACTCAATTAGCAACGAGAACTAGCTGCTTATGTTCGGTGACTCCGATCTAAAATGATGAGCACCACAATGATGCTCTCATTATTTCAATTCAGGTTGGCAACTGTTTGTTAAGTAGAGTCTTGGTAGACGACGGAACTGCAGTGAACATTCTATATTAGGCAACCGAGAGAAAATGTCCATGGGCGATCAAAAATTACATGAAACATCACAACCATTGATCGGGTTCAATGGAGCCGTTAGCTATTTAGAATGAACTCTAACGCTCCCAGTAAACGCAGATTCGTTTAACCATATGAGTGAGTTCGTGGTACTGAGAACAACTTCCCCGTACAATGAAATCCTAGAGAGGACTTGGCTCCACAAGTGTTGAAACACCCGTCCCCAGAATGAGTGAAAACAATAAAAGGCGACCAGGCTACGGCTCGTATCTGCTCAATAACTACTTTAGGATCTGCAAGGGAAAAAGATGTAGAAAAGATCGAAAGATGCACAAATCAATAGAAATTATAGGGAGAAGGGAATGACGACCCAAGGTACAAATTGGGAGAAGAAACAGAGCTCCTCTACTTAGAGGAAGGGACCCAAAAGATAACAAACATGGGTGCGAGTCTAGAAGAAAATGAGAAAAAGATGTTGATAGAATTCCTAATAGAAAATAAAGATGTGTTCGCGGCAGCAACGCAGGAAATGCCCGGTATCGCAGAAGAAATCATCTGTCACAGGTTAAACACTAATCCCGCTATGAAACCTGTAAAACAAAAAAAGAGCAGCTTCACCCACGAAAGAAATCAAGCGATTAAGGAAGAAGTTGAGAAGCTCTTAATAACAGGTTTCATCAGAGAGGTGAGGTCTACTAGACCAAGGAAAGTAATGATCGTAGAGCACGCATGCCCGTCTGACAGGGTTAAGAGAAATTCTTAACCAAGACAATCTTGACACCAGGGGCAATGATATCTACCGAGCATTGTAGCTCAAAAGACAAGGATAAGGCCCTCTGATGAGCGCTTCATCTCGAGGATTTACCCAGAACAAGAACGCCTAGATAAGTGATAAAGGAAAAGTTCTCTGGCAAAAAACCAAAGGAATTTAACTTGCTTTCCAGATCGCTAGACCAGGAAAAAGTTTAACTAGAAGTTATATTCTACAGTACCCCAATGAACTATTCAAAGTCGTCAGAGTGGGTAGTGATCTTTAGGTTTTTATCTCACAGAGAAGCTCGAGATCTCAAATGATGAATCCATTCTCAGGTACGCACAATAATCTAAATTAATGATTTCTATGATATGTGATGATCGATTTTAATCTAACCATTGGCATCAGAGCTAGGTTTTGAGTTTCTTATAGAAATCAAAATTTATTCTATCGAAGTATCAAATTGTCGAAATCCTCTTCCACAATTAAAAAACACTTTGATCCATATGAAATTGTCAGACCTTAATCAGTGGCATTTTTTAGTCGTGTGCATTTTTCAATCTGTTTGAATGATGGATAATTTTTTTCTTTTAGTTTTAAAGTCAGAATCTTTCAAGTTTCAAAAGAAATTTTAAACCAATTCTTTAGAATAATTTTTGTTGATGATCTTCCAAGTCTCAAAACACGTGCTATTGACATGTTCATCTAAAGTAAAGTGTCCTCTGTGATTCGATGTTGCCATTTGTCATCAGAATCATTTTTTTGGTCAAAGAGAAAGGGTGTAAAACCACCCCAACAGAAAAATCCCTCCATTAAGCAAAAAGAGAGTACATAAATACAAGGGGCATACCCCAGGATAAAATAAACAAAACACGAGATGGAAAAAGAAATCAGTAGATGCACCAAGACATCCCAGCTAGGCTGTCACCTCTTTAGCACCCTCATAATATAACTTTAACTATCCCAAAAGAAAAACCCCTTAGGTAGCCTCCGTAAAACCTTAACTGGAAAAACTCCATATGGGAAAACCCAAAAAAGAAAAAAGAGTACTAGCCAAAAAACTAAAACTAGAGAGAAATCAAATTTCCAACATTACAATCTCTTGAAAGCCATAAGGGTAGGTCATTAGCATGTTCTTTAATTGTTGTTCACATGAATTGGTGAATAATTATTTACCATTATGATTTGTCCGTAACTTAAATGTGTAGTAAATTTCTTTGGAATGAAATTAAATAAAAATCCTTGCAGTTGTAGTTAGGTTTTTCCTTGGGGTTTTGAAAAGCTGATAAATTGACCGTTTTGAAATGATAATTGAAGTGAATTGATGGCTACCTAAAGCTGACACACTTATGGAGGTTATCATTTTGAAATGTTAAAACATGAGATTCATTAAGGTCCTGAAGTAATTCACTCACATTAAGAGATTTTTTCTATCTGAAGGTGATTTATTTCTTGGTGAGAGATTAGTGAGTAAAATAGTTGAGAGGCTTGAGTTAGAACTATATAGTCATGTTGCCTAAAGGTAGTGAAATATGTAACTATAATTCAAGCACAAGCAACCAGGTTTATGTGCGACTTTATCATAAAATTTGGGGGTGACATAAATATAAATTCTGCCTAAAGGTGATTACTTAATTAAGTTAAGTAAACATCCATGTAATGTTAAACATGCTTGCAGCTATGGATGCTTCCAATATTCAAAGACAACTCATAGGTATTGAACCATTAAATGGTTCAAACTATTCAGCCTGAAAATCAGGGATTGACATAATGTTGGGCTTCTTGGAGCATGGGGTCTTTCTTTTTGAAGAAATACCCCATGTTCTTACAGTTGAATCATCAGGTCCAGACAAGCTCCATTATGAGAAATGGACTAAAGCAAATACCATGGTTGTTAGATTAATTCGCGCTTTTATTAATAAGGTTATTCGGGGTGGCATTACAATTAAGGATACTACTAAAGAAATTCTTTATTTGATTAAGTCACAATTTGTGGGTACCAAGAAGCAACTGCAATATCATTATCTTTCAGAGCTTATGAAAGCTAATTATGATGGTGTTGAATCGGTGAAAGAACACATTTACAAAATGTGCAGACTTGCAAATGGACTCAGGGAACAAGGAATTTCATTCGATGATGGACTTCTGGTCCATATGGTGACTTTTTCTCTTCTTAAGTCTTTTGAGACTTTTAGAGTGAATTATAATTCATAAGACACTAAGTGGGATATTAACCAGCTCCTAGCTTTATGTGTAAATGAGAAGGAGTGGTTGAAGGTTACTAGAATTAAGTCTACTCATTTAGCTGTGAGTAATAAAGCAAGAACAAGTTTAAGAAGGAAGTTGGTTACCAGAAAGAATGCAAGCAATGATGGTGTTGAGTGTTGGTTCTGCAACAAGAAAGTGCATCAAAATAAAGATTGCTATGGTTCAAAAATTGGTTGAAGAAAAATAAAGCAGGTATGGATACTGAAATGATGATTTTTTAATCGAACTTAGTTGATGTGCCAAAACATACTGGGTGGATTGATTCTATTGCATTTGTTCATATATCTTATTCATCGATGGCACTTCATAGCCACAGAAAACTCAAGGATGAGGATAATTTGATCTTAGGTAATGAGAGTCTAGTTCAAATAGAAGCCATTGGATGAATTGATTTAGTGTTGAACACTGGTTTTGTTTTAAAATTGCATAATGTTTTTTATGTTCAAACTTTTAGGTGAAATTTGATTTCCGTTTCAAAACTTGATGCTTCTGGCTTTCATGTTTCTTTTGGTGATGGACATGCTACTATTCATCACAATAATAACTTGGTTGCACATGGTATCTTGATTGATGGTCTATATAAGTTATTATTTGATGATTCGCATATTTCTACTTCTTGTTTTTCTGTGGATTCTACTTTATCTAGAGTCAAATGTGTTTCTGTCAAAGAAAATTTGTCTATGTTGTGGTATAGGAGGATGGACCATATTTTTGAAAAGAGATTAGAATGCTTGGTCAAGGATGAAATCATTAAGCCATTAGATTTCTTAGACTTCAATTGGTGTATTGATTGTGTGATAGGGGAAGACGCATAAGAAAAGAAATTCGGAGGCCACTCCAGCTTCAGGCCTCTTGGATCTTGTTCATATAGACATTTGTGATCCTTTTCACATTACTGCTCGAGGTGGTCAAAGATATTTCAAAGTAGCTTCATTGATGACTTTTCAAGGTATGCTTACGTGTATCAAACTACTGGACTGAAAGACTAAAGCTGTGAGGTCTGACAAAGGTGGAGAATACTATGGGAGAATGGATAATACAGGTGTGAATCATGATCCTTTTGTCACATATCTTAAAGAATAAGGGATTGTGCCTTAATACACCAATCCTAGTTCTCCTAAGCAAAATAGAGTTACAGAGAGGAGAAATCACACTTATCAAGATGTCATTCGCAGCATGATGAGTCATTCTACACTTCCGTTTAAGCTATGGTGGTGACGTATGCCTAGTCTTAGGCATTTACATGTTTGGGGATGTGTTGCAAAAGCAAAAATTTATAATCCAGACATAAAGAAACTTGACTCGCGTACTGCCACTTGTTATTTTATTCGGTATCTAGAGAGATCAAAGGGTTATAGATTTAATTATCCTTCCAGGTACATGGAGATTGTTGAGACTTCTCGTGCAAAGTTCATTGAGAATGATGATTCTAGTGGGAGTCTAGATCATCGTAATGTTTCATTCTTTGAACAACAACTTTCAGCACTTGATTCATATAAGTCTAGAGTATTCTCATATCCGTATTTCATACCAACTGGTGTTTCTATTTTAGATCCTACACCCTTACCAGTTGATTCCCAAGTATTGTCTGCTTTAATTTCAATCCACCAAATTTGCATCTTGCATCCACTTCTGGCCCAATTATTAAGCCTTTACCCCTTAGATGGTCATCTCGAGCTCGGCGACCTAATATACCAAATGATTTTGAAGTATATGTTAGTGAGGTTGATGTAACTGAACATGAGGATCCCATTTCCTTTTCTCAAGCCATAAAAAGTCAAAAGTCTGAAAAATGGATGGAAGCCATGAAAAATGAATTAAAGCAGTGGGTGTTAATAATGTCCGGGAACTCGCCGATCTACCAGATGGATGAAAGGAAATTTAATGCAAATGGGTTTTTAAAACTAAGAATGATTCACAGGAAAATGTCGAGAGGTATAAAGCAAGACTAGTAGCTAAAGGTTTTAAGTAGAAGCCTGCCTAGTGTGGATTTTTCATAGACTTTTCATCCAGTATCTTCGAAGGACTCATAAAGGGTTATTCTTGCCATTGTTGCACACTTGGATCTTGAGTTGCATCAAATGAATTTAAAGATAAATTTTCTTAACGGGGATCTTGACAATAAGATTTACATGGTTCAACAAGAAGATTTTGTCATTCAAGGACAAGAAAAGCAGATATGTAGATTGAACAAATCAATTTATGGATTGAAGCAAACGTCCAGACAATGGTATTTAAAATTTTATCATGTGATTACAAGGCATGGATTTAAAGAAAATGTAATGAACAAATGCATATACCTTAAGGTGAGTGGGAGCGATTTATTATTCTCGTCTTATATGTGGACGACATTTTGTTGGCCAATAATGATATTCATTTTGTACATGATACCAAGAATTTCTTATCAAAACATTTTGATATGAAAGATATGGGTAATGCAGAATATGTTCTTGGTATTAAAATTCATTGTGATCGTATTGATGGTACACTTGGTTTATCTCAAACAACATATGTTGAGATAGTGTTGAAGACTTTTGGCATGGTAAATTGTTCTCCTGGTGAAGTTCCAGTTGTAAAAAGGGATATATTTTTTGAAAATCAATGTCCTAAAAATGTAATTGAGCAAATTCAAGTTGATTCGAAACAATATGCATGTGTAGTGGGGAGTTTGACGTATGTCATGACTTGTATTCGTATGGATATATGTTATTATTGGTATGCTTGGAAGATTTCAACAAAATTCAGGCATTGTACATTGGAAAGACCTAAAGAAAGTTTTAAGGTACCTTAAGAGAACTAAAGACTTCATGTTAGTCCACAGAAAATCAAATATCTTAGAAGTGATTGGATACTCTGATGCTGACGATGTGGATTGTCAAACTAGCAAAAAATTGACTTCTGGTTATGTTTTCATGGTGGCTCAAGGTGTTGTCTCATGGAGAAGCTCTAGATAATCCATCATAACTGATTTATCTATGTATGTAGAGTTAGTAAGTTGTTATGAAGCGACCAAACATGCACTTTGGTTGAAGAATTTCATTGCAGATCTAATGGTCATAGATTCCATCCATAAGCTCATTGTGTGATTTTGTGACAATGAGGTTGTGCCGAAATATGTGAGAATGAGAAATTGACGAAGCACAACAAGATATCAAATATTTTTTTGTATGCCTGAAGGTCAATGACGGTATCACTAAAGTGCCCCACATAGAGACACAAAAAATGATTGCAGATGCTTTTATAAAAGGATTACCGCCGAAAGCTTTTAAAGAGCATGTGATTCGAATGGGTATTCGCGAACCATGGTCATATGACATATAATGTGTTTTTTCACATTCTCTTTTACATTTATGTAGCTGGTCATTGATAATTATTTCTTTGATGATTTCTTTTATTTCAGTTTAATGAAGTATGACGCATCAATATAACAATTTATATATATACATATGTACAGCTTGTGCACTTGCTATTTATATTGCCTCGGGGTTTCTTAAGCTCCAATGCTTGGGCTAGATATGGGGTTGGCTCCATATCGGTAAACCCTCACTCAGGACAGGTGGTTGGTGGTTTGTTACAATATGTCCAGGTGACGTACAGTGATTATATGAAGCAAGATGACAGTGGGATGTGTAATTTAATATTACATACAGTTTACATGCTCATCATATGTAGTAAAATCATACTTTATTTGCTCAAGTCCTAGATGGGGTTTATTTTATGATCATGGAACTATCTAGACTAATGCATTACTAGTCTAAACATTCATGATCCAGTATTAAGGAAGTCTATGGATGAGAGTGTTTTCTGAAGTATTAATCCATCTATTTTGATAATTATGATTTTCAAAATAAAAGAGTGGCCACTCGAGTTTCCTACAGTTGTTGTAATCTTATATGTCATTCTTTTAAAAATAACTTGAAGTGCCTGGACCAAGTGGGAGATGGTTAGAAAAAAATTTCTTTTTCTGAAAATAAAATGTATTATTTTGTGGTCCTTACACTAATTTTTCTTTTAATTAGGATTGCAATATAATTGTTATTAATTTGATAGGTTAGATTGTATATATATATCGATTATGTGATCTAATTGAATATACGATTGAAGAGAAGTCGTCCCCCCTAAGGATATGATTGGAGGAAAGGATTAGGTGTTCTTATTATCTATGATGAGAGGAGATAATTAGATATTCTAATTGAAGAGAAGCCGTCCTTTTGAAGCTATGATATGTGAGTGTGTGTGTGTATGTGTGTGAGTGAGTGTGTGTGTGTGTGTGTGTGTGTGTGTGTGTGTGTGTGTTGTGTGTGTGTGTTGTTCTACAATATCCCATCTTATTTTTCATAGCTGTCAGAGTGGGTAGTGCTCTCAAAGGTTTTATCTCGTAAAAAAGTTGGAGATATCTAATTATTCATAGCTGTCAGAGTGGGTAGTGCTCTCCAGAGTTTTATCTCGTAGAAAAATTAGAGATCTCAAACGATGAATTCCTTCTTAGATACACACAATAATCTAAATTAATGATTTCTATAAGATGTCTTGATCGATTTAAATCTAACAAACTAGTAGAATATGTTTAAATTAAATGAAATGAGAAAATCGCTATAATTTATTACAGAGTATATCCAGAGATAGGCAAACTTTTACTAGATCTAGAAGTATACAAATTAATTTCTGATTCATAGATTAATACTTTTCTTCTTACTAAGTAAGACCTTTCTTTTCATTTGTTTGGCAACCCCTTTTAAGTGAGTTTTGTGCTTGGACTTTGTGTAGTTTTTGTTTTGTTTTTTTGCAATACAAGGTTTAGGTATAAAAAATATTTTGCTTTTGGAATGCTTTATTATATAAAGGACTTTATCATCATTTTTAGATAAAAATGTTTTAAAAATTAATTAAAAATAATCATAAAATATTTTTAATAAAAATTTAAAAAATATGCGAAAAGTAGCTCACATAAGTATAAATTTCCAACATAATAATATAAAGATAATTGCTTTGTAGCCTAATAGTCATAACTAAGATTTTTAACTTTTAAGTTTTGAATTCAATCCACAATCCTTGTTATTACTCCCTTTTTGGACTAAAAAAAATACAAATAGTATCTTTTTTAACAAAAGAGGCAATTCATTCCAAGAAAAAGAACACGGATCTAGATCAATATCAAGAAAATACATATCTAGTAATAAAGATACTTCAAATCTCAAAGATTAGTAGGAAATTTTAACAATCAAAATACACTAATAAAAATGAACACTACCAAAGGACAACACCATAAATCTAAATCTATAAAGGAAAACCACCATAAATCTAAATCTATAAAGGAAAACCACCATAAATCTATAAGGTGAAGGAAAAATAATCATAAATCTAGATCTTGGTAGAAAAAAAAATACTATAAATCTATATTTAGGTGAAGAAAAAATATGTATAAGGATATGAGAAAAAATGAAGTAGAATGACAAAAAAGAAACTCACCGGAAGAGAAGATCACGGAGATCTCCTCCTCCAGTGAGAAGCCGAAAGTGTTGAAGAGATAATATTAATGGGTGACTTCTAATATAAATAGTGATCTTCAATCCCAGTTTTAGTTACATTATCACATTCCTGCATCAATTGTGTTGCAGTTTTTTCTCTTAAGATGGTGTCTTACGTCCTTTTCCTGTTTCTAGAAATTTATACTCAAAACAACTGCGTCCAATTGTCCTATTACCTTACGTAGAAACAAACTCTTCTAGTTATATTTATACATATTTATACGTTTACTTGCATTCATGAATGTTCCAAACCTGTTTCCTTTGTAAATCTTGATATGAAATATGTTACTTCAATGGTAATTTGAATAAGCATTATAGTGTATATAATCTCATCTTACACGTTAAAAAGAAATGAGTAAAATTTTAGTTATAAGCTGTGAGATGTATAGTTTAACACCAGCTAGGTAATTTATACGAGTGATGCATGTAAATTAAAAAAAAATACATGAAAATTTCAATAAGCATTTTTCGACTTTATAAATAATTCTTAGTACATCATTTTTGAAAGAAGAAACTAAACATTAATCAATAGAAAACTACATAATAAAATCAAGAGATTATAAATTAAAATAAAATTAAATAAATCACGTTTTGCATGTTGATAAGTCCAAAAACGAGCCATTTAATTCATTGGTCAACTAAAAAGACGTGAATAATTTCATTCCAACACGTTTGATTCCCTTTTAATAGTATAAATGTGTATACAAATGTCAGAAAATCTTTAATTAAATTAGATAAAAAAAATTAAAAACAAAGCCTGCAAATCTTGACCTTTCAAGCGTATGCAAAAATGCCTTTAATTATTAAAATATATAATGTTAAGACTTGTGGTAGAGGTAATCTTCTTCATATATATACACACACAGACTATTATAGGTTTATAGTCTTAAACTATTATCATGGATTTCTTCTCAACCATCTTCAGCTGCTGCTTCTTCGAGTCCCCTGAGTCAAAACGCTACATATGCGACGGTGATTTATGTGTTCTTAAAGATCATCGGACATCTCGCCAGAAAAAATCGAAAAGCAAGCAGGAGTGAAGCTTCCTGATTATCTTTACGATCATGATGAATCAGCAGAAAACTTAAGATTTTGAGATCTTTTATATTTTGGTTTTCAATGGAGTTATTGGCTGAAATAATTGTTTATGTACTTGACACTGTTGTTGAAACTTAGATATAAGGATTTAATTTTGTAACTTAGTAATGTAATTTAAGAGAGATGTCAAATATTTTCTTGATGCTAAAAGAAAAATTGGTTATTTCAATGCCTCCATAAACACCTTGTTTTTTTTTAACTCCTAAATACCTTGTTACTCATGAGTCATGAGGCAGTGGGCCATTACCCTCATTTTTTGCACTTCTCTACTTAATTTTAATGTGTAGTAATTTACATAAAATGTATACATTATTAAAAAAAATCTAATTTCTCCCATTTTATAAAATAAATAGGACAAATTACATCCATGCACTTTAAGCTTATAGCGTTAGGTTTCTAGTTGAGGTACCTTCAGCATATTGAGACTCTAGCTGAGACACTTTCGATATTGAGATTCAAGCAATGTGAATTGAGATTCAAGCTCAACCACCCTTACCTTTACCCTCTCATATTCCTCAATTGATGATAATTAAATATTACTTACAGCTCCAGAAACAGATTCCAAATCTACCTTATGCGTATGTGCATTTAACATTTATAAACACTTATACTGAGTCTCTGGCTCTCTCCAAAACTCATGTCTATCATTATGTTTACAGAACTTTATATTTTTTATCACAATACCAAGAATAAAAATACTACTTATGATACAAAAAATTCATATCCATCCTTTGAGCATAGTTTTTTCTTCTTAATGAATGACCTATTATTTCACTCGCATCGTAGTATTTGTAAAATAAATTAATATTTATTCTATGTACTGAGAAAAAAATTTGTGTCAAGAAAAATTCTAATGCTATTCCTACCCTTATTAATGGTGGACAGTGTTGTTTTTCTATGAGATTCAGTAACTTTTCATTAAAAAAAAGATGTAATTAGTAAAGATATAATAGAAGTTTTTTCAAGTTGCATTCTTGTACATAGCCTACATCTTCCTCCAAGTATCATAGCTGATAGACAAGATATCGAAATTCATAAATAGTGTACTAAAACTATTAAATTTTGATCCTTCTTTCTTAACGGGTTGTCAATGCACGTTGAATTCGACTTTCTTTTTGTCCCCTTCAAGTAAATTACATATCGCAGCCATTAGAGTCGGCCTCAAGTATTTCATGCAGTAAATCAACCCATGTATAAAAAATAATATTTGTATGAAACGTTATATGAATGAGATCAATGATTTGTATGAGACACTAAATGAATGATGTACCTGCTAATTCGCTATAAGTAAAAATTGTTGCATGATAATGTGACAATTATGACTTTTAAGACATTGATCTCACGTTGCTTTAAAACAATGTAACGAGAAATATTTGACATATCTATCAAGAACTCCAATACTTCTAAGTAAATTAAAAATATACATTTTCATCATTCGTTATTAAAAACAAAGTAAGAGATAAGTCAGTGGTATGAACCTAAATCATTGGATGAAGCTGATTATTATACCCATATGTTGAAGGTCTAGCGTGCCTTATAATTATGTTGAAATTAACGCATCACTTTAGTAAGTTTTGACTCTTCTTTCTTTTCTCTTGAGATCTTGGTGCACTCTCACCCTCTTTGGTTATCCATCTTAAAGTACCACAAGTTGGTAAAGAGAGGGACATAGAAAGATAGAGAGAGACTCAATGGTGACCAAGCGGCGAGGGGAGATCGGAGAGGAGCGATGGACGATCAAAGAGGATGAAACTTCATCTATAGCAAACTGCCTGTGGAATGAAACCTTAACGACAGTTCAACGAAAACACCGCTATATAAGCCATAAAACTCGGGCATTCAGTGGCAGTTCTACATAACCTCTGGTATATCTTTACTTTTATCAGAGCTTATTTCTTAACCGATGGTAAAAAGTTATATACGCTGGTTGGCTTAATCATACCATTTTTTTCTTGCGGCATTAATCATACTGGTTTTTTTCTTGCGTGGGCGAAAAACTGCACCATAGACAGTTTTTTATGTAGTGTTATATTCTATTTGCCCTCTTCAAATTTATAAAATTGTTAATTTGTTACTAATTTTTCTTCAATTTATGAAATAACTAAATTATATAGCATTTGTCTCATTATAAATTTTAAAATTATTAATTGTATAAAATATTTTTTCAAATAACATGGTTTGAGAAAAAAATTGCCCACCTTTTATACAAGATATGGCCTCTCTTGGAGTGAAAAATGATAACCTAACATGTTAGATGATGCTTTGATTTGATATCGGTATACGGGGAGAAATTCTTATAAATGACTATCACAATATAATTATATGTATTGTTGTGCATAAAATTATTGGTCGTCTCACCTAAAGTGTTGTCATAAAAGTCAGTTTAGTGGACTCAATTGCATCAGACAACCGATGATTCGATGCACAATAACAGACATTCAACTGACATTCCTAAGAATTTCTGGTGTATGAAGATCACTAGCTGACATTCCTAAGAATTTCTGGTGTATAAAGATCACTTATATGTAAACCCAAATAATATAATAAGCAAAAGCCAGCTTCAAATTAGAACACTTAGGCTAATAACGATGAGATGCTACAAATTCACATAGAATAAATTCTGCCAATTGAATTATCAGAGAAATTACATAAAGGGCAAAGATGACTAAAAATGCTAAGCACCTAACTCTCATCTCACCTGTAACAAATGTACAAGGCACATCAACTAAACTTTTATGTAATCATCTTCTAAACAACTTCAACCCAACAAATCATCCTTCCTTTCATCTTCTTCTTCAAGGTTGTAGTTTCTTTTTTCTACTATTACAAATGTGGAGCTGCTGCAAGTCAGTAGTCGAAATAAATAACTTGGTTAGGATTATCTTCCCCTCGACACCATTTCTAATCATCTTGTTTACCAAACTCATCCAGTGTCCTAACATTTTAAACCCATCAAATCCAAGACCCAGATTAGCATCTGTAATGGTGTCGGTTTCACTTAAGACGTGACTGAGGAAAAGGGGACAGAATTCTTACCCCGTAACAGGAATCCAAATGCATCTCTACACCATTTAATTCAATAAAGTTATTGGTGATTAAGAATCACTAGATGCACAAAGAAATCTTAGCTAGACTGGCACCGTTTTCTGCCCTCAGAGTTGCAAAGCCAGGTCAGGCTGCTGGGAGTCAACTTGAACCCCAGAAGACTGTCTAACAGGAGATCCCGCGAATTGGAAACCAATGTTCAAGTCCGGGGGAAGCATATCTTGCTTTTGCCGATTTTGGACGTGTGGGCTGAGACCTCGCCAAGAAGACTTTACTTGAAACCTAGACAATTCGGTCGGAGCTAACTGAGGGAATACTAAAGGAGAAGACTCCCCCTGGCCTAGACTAATTTGATGATGAAACTCCCTAGCAGGGTTGTAGAGTGAGTCTGCAGAAATGTGATTGTTTTGCATCCTGAAATTTTCTGCAACTCTTTTAAACCCTCCAGCCCCTACGGACATCCACGCACGGGCTGCTGCTGCTGAAGCATTGTTATTTGATTCTTCATTTTTTATAGACCTAGATACTGTGGGCATGACTGGTGGAGCTTCAAGTGGAGCTTGATTTGAAGAGTTCTGTTGTCTTTGAGCCTTTTCGGCTAACATTCTCATTAACTGAACTGGGTCAGTTAGACCTTGGTCTTGTCCGTGGGAAAACCATGCTGCTGGTCTCGCTATTTGACTAGAAATACTCTCAGATGACAGATCACTCTTCTGATTATTTAAGCAACTCGTGACGACTTTACCATTAGGAAACCCTCCGGTGGAAACTCCGTTAGAACTCGGCAACTTAAAAGATGCAGACTGCTGAAGTTTCATTTTCATTGGTGCCAAATCTTGGGACCTGGAAGAAGCAACTGTATGTGAATTACTTTGAAAATGCTTTTCTACATGTTCGGAATTGTTTTGATTGGGGGACGGCAACGAGTTCAATTCAAATTGCTTCTTCATCTTTTTCTCTGGCTCCGCATAACTGTTGGACAGCTGGTTTGGCTGCTGATTTACAACAGTAACAGGGGTTATATATGTTCCACCTGAGCTAAAAAATGGTGCTTTACCATCTGGGCAATTATGCCCATTAACTGGATGCCCCCTGGTAGAAAAAGGGGTCATTGAAAATCTATCGTCCTTCTCAATCATTAATACTGGGATTGGAAGTGGCTCATATTCTCCAACCCAACCACGACCGAATTTACACTCATCGGGTAGGGCTTGCTCAATCCTCTTGGAGGCAACTTTCCAAGCAACGGGACCAAGAGTTGCAGCAAAACGAGCCAGACTTCTAGCATAGGAATACTCTGCGTGGAGGCCAACCTGACCCAATCAATTACCGTAAAAGAATCATCAGAAATCATATTATCCCACGACCGGGTAAAAATCAGACGAGTTTTTTCATAACATACCGCAACAAGCTGCCTACTTTCACCATCAAAGGTTGTAAATATTGACTCTGACTTAACCACTGGTTGCTGAGAAATGTTGTAAGTTGCACGACGGTTTTCATCAAGCAAAACTGTCTTCCTCCCTAATCTAGATAAGAGACCCTTCCCTAGAGAAACAACTGGACATTAGCTATCAGAAGAAGAAAAAACCAATTCATGAAGATCAAAATTCTTCATGTACCTGATGAGAGATCTTCTGCCTTTTCTAGATTAGTATCAAATGGTGAAGAATTGTTCTCTACAATGCCATCAGTATGGTTGGGTCTCTCACAACTACCACCTTGGATTGGATTGGAGCTGTTTTGAACATCTCCTGTAGTGGCGAGTGTGGCGCCCGAGGAGAAATCAGATCCAATGGGTTCCTGTGAGGGCCGGTACGATGGCTTCTTTATTTGCTTCTTAACCAACAAGTTTGGTTTTGTTTTCTGCTCTATCTTTACTTCTTTTTCAGAGCATTCAAAATGAACTCTTAGCCTTTCGAATTTCCTCTTTGCAAGCTCTTGTATAGTGTATGCCTTTTTCACAAGTAACTGACGGTCTCAATATTATGAAAAACAAGATAATTAACGAATCGTATTGATAGCTTTATACCTGTTTATGGTATATGGTATCTGGTGCATTGTATTGCATTGCATTCGAGCAAATCAGAAAAACATCACTCTGCGTAAAAAACACACAGTTAGCACTCGTTTCTTCTTGGACATTATTTTTTGCACAGATCAAATAACCAAGCAAGCACATAGCAATATCATAACACTCGCGGACAGGCCGCTATCAACCACCACGCCCACAAACAAGCAAAAGAGAAAAGAGAAAAAAAAACGCCTACACTCCCACTAATAAACATCTAACCATTTGCAAATACCTACTATAATTAGACCAACATCACACATAACACACTAGAAATTATCAAAATACCACCTTGTAGTTTCATAGGGTATCCAAGAAAGTTCTCATGTTGTCCACACAAGAGACGTTTTCATCTTCTAAAGAGCCTTTGTGGGTTTAGACCATCAATCTCTCAAAATAAGCAGATCGTGTTCAAAACATTTTGGATATGTATATATCTTTTCTTTTTTGGTCTAAATACGTTTTAAATTTTCTACCAATCACTCCTACCAACCTCTATCAACTATCAAAAGGGTTGAGCTGAACCTTCCTCAATATCATGCGTTCAGTTTTTGTTTAGAAATTCTTCTTTGGCCCTCCGTAAGATGCTAAGAGCTAAAGATCCCAGCTGTTATAAACGAAAAGACTAGAGCTTTTAAGCAATCCTAGGCCATTGATGGTAAATTTGAGCTTTTATGATGCCAATTTATGACTTTCTCATTTCCGAGCCAGATACCTCTGCAGTTATCACTACTCATTAATCATTTGATATGTTTAACTGACCATTTCACCATTGTAATCACCCCTTACTGGGTTCACCTTCCTCTACAACGATATTGAGTATCAACTATTAAGACACAGTCAAGAACCAAAAGTGCAGCCACGTAACATGGAGAACCTTCCATAGCGCAAACGACTAACACCTCCAAAAAATATGCAAAAAGTTGAAAGAAGAAAGACCCACCGCAAATTGTTCCAAAGTTGAATAAGCTCCATTGGCCAACTTCTTCCTCAACGTAGCAAAGTCCATTGGATGCTCGATTATCTCATGATAATCTGGAAGCTATAGTCAAAAGAAACACTAACTTGAACTTCATTGCTCCATTATTGACTTCTCACCAAAAAACAATTACTATTTCCAAATAAAGAAATGTTTATTACCTCCTCAGGATCAACTGGTTCAGCATACACACCATATATATCTTTCCTGCCACAATTTTAGATGTTAAATTCAAAAGGCTTCCATTACCTTTCCAATAAAAAATGCCAACAAAGAATGAGACAATGACAGCATACTTCTGAAGTTTGTCAAGGATCAATTCCATTGTTTTCTTATCAGGCAGTGGTACCCCAGATAGAAGATCAGATGGGGTCCCTGATCAAAAGGAAAAAAAATCGAATACGAAATAATCAGTAACCATTTGACGGTACATAAAGCCAAGCATAACCCATTAGTAAGACAATTAAAGAAGACCTGGAACAGAGTCGGACCCTTTTGAGCCTACTCTGCTTCTTCCTCTTTCCTGTCGATATCCATAGCCCACAAGAAAAAACACAAATTTAATAAATAAAACACCTAAAACTAGTTTAAATCAAGACTGCACGAACGAAGTGAGAGAAAGAGAAAGGGACAGAGACAGATAAGGCAGACAATGTAGAGAGAGAAAGAAATAGGTGGGTAGAGAGAGAAGGTGGGTGAGCGTGATCAGAATCTGTAGGGATGTAAGTTTTTGACAGTTGACTGAAACCGTTAAAACTCTAAATCCCCGACACACACACACTCACGTACAGAGAGAGAAACATCCTAGAGAGAGAGAATGAATATAGAAAGTAGAATTGAAGTTTGGACCAATTGCGTAAAAATCTGAGTGTGCTCAGCTGAGCTGGACACTCCCCTCCTCTCTGTAAAAAGCCTTTAATTCTTAGTTCTCTCTCACTCTCACTCTCATTCACACACTTCAACTTCATCCTCATCAATCAAAGATTCAAAAACGTTATTCAGACACTCTTCTCTTTCTCTCTCTACCATCAGATCGACGATACTCAAACTCAATACATACCCCTGCACAATCATCGTCTTCTTCATCTTCGTCCACATCTTCCCCGCGATTTTCATCGCAATCGTATTCTTCATAGTCCTGATTCCCACGGCCAATCCTCTTCTTCTTCAACGGCCTCCTGTCCGACTCGTCCTCCTCCGAAGCGGACAATCCGTACTCTTGCGCGTGCGTCCCACGCGACCCTATCTGAGCTTGGTTTAGCTCCGTCTCCGCTTCTTCATCATCCTCATCTCTGCCCTGGTTAAGCTTCACCACCAGCTTCAATTTCAGCTTCCTTTTACGTTCGTCCTCTTCTTCATCCTCGTAGTCCTCGTCTATGAAGTCGTCGTAATCGATGTTGTATCTCACATTTCGACGCCGGAGACTCCTCCGGGAGAACGGTTCTGCTGGCGCCGCCTTAACGCCAGACCGGAGAGCCAGATCTGCCTTCGATGGCCTTCCTTTCTTCTTCCTCTTCACGATCTCACCCATCTTTCTCTTTCTACAACTCACTCTCTCTGAAAAGCTCAGTCTATCTCTACTTCTCTCTCTATAATTTTCTCTGTATCTCCTCTTGCTTTGGTTTCATTTTTCAATGGTGGCTTGGCTTTTGCGGGAGGGCTATCGGCTATGTGAGGTCCAAGCCTATGTCCTAGGCTGAGCTATGAGTGACGAACCTTAGGCTCGGTGGCCAAGCGGGCATATAATATGATTTGATATTTTGCAATTGAGCTTTTATAAAACGGCGTCAAATAGCTTGAGAAAGACAGCGTTTGGTGCTGCCCGTTGCCCGGATTGGCTTGCGTGACCTTTTGGCCTCTGCCCGCCCTGCCTGCGTCATTTTTGCTTTTCCCATTCTCACAGCACGAAACTAAAGCGTGCATTCCACGGCCATAAAAAGGTTTATTAAAGTAAAGTGTTAAGCTAACTTCCCTAATTATAGTGCAGTTTAATAAATGCAAATCAATGTTTAATTTTTTGTTTTCTTGGTTAAATTACTATTTCCTTTATTTTTATCTTTGTGGAGGAGGATTTAAAATGTTACGTGTTTTGTATGCGGGCATCACAGTTTTATTTGTAAAAGAATTCTCGTGAATAAATGACTTACTCTCACTTTATCAATTCATCCAGTATTCTTCTCCTTCCGTATTACTAGCCTTCTTTAATGGTGTTCTATGCTTCTTAACGAAACTGAAATAGAGTCTTCACTACCAGTGTCATTTGTTAGTAAGTGGATTGTGAATTAAAAGTGAAAACTATATCTTTGACTCTTATGAAAAATGAATATCTTAAGGAAAAAAATATTTTGAGAGTCCATTAATCTAATGCAGAGAATTGTTCATGTATCACAATTTAAATTCACTCATCAACAATTAGTGCTGTTTTTTGGGTTTTATAACGTCTTCTTAAAAAGTACAACTGCCCACTAAGGTTGACTGGTATTGACGACGTATAAAGAATCTCACATGAATTGATAAACATGATTTGTACATTAAAATATTCAGATAAAATCTTATCATGGGTTAGGACGACTCTTTTAAAGATAATATATATATATATATATCATGAAATATAAGCTCAGTCCAAATTCACTCATCAACGTCACGCCAATGAAAGAGTTCTAAGATATGCAATTGAGAGAAAAATTAGCCTTGCCCAAATTGAAAGTTTTAAACATAGTTGAAGATTTTTTTGTCAATTTAGTTCAAGATTGTTTATTCCCCTAACTGACTTATGTCAGAAATTATTTTTTCTTTTAATTTATCAAATTTATTTATATAACTAATATTAGCATTATGTTGCTCTCAACTGTTATATTCTAATTACAAAATATATTAAAAACAAAAAAGACAATAATATGTTACACTATTCCGATAATTAATGATATATATTGTCCTTATGTTACATAAATTTATGTAAATCTTAGTAAATTTAAGAGGAAGAACGACACGCAATCACAATAAATTAATAAATTAGTATTTATATAGTAATTATCTAAAAGTTTATATTAATCTGAAATAAAATAAAAAACGTTAGGACACTGCGAAAGCCACTAGACAAAAAATTTGAAAAGGTAAGGGGAGCAGCAGATAGAAGCACGCGCCTTTCAGAGAGTACAGAGAACTTTTTTGAAAAGTTGAAAAGGACCGCCGTGTGACCTAATACAACGAGTTCAGGTCCAGCCCAGTAGTTTGACTAAACAGCCACTAAAAATTGCTCATTAGGAGACCAGCTGGGGAGGGTTTAATTGTAATTTGAGCTCTCTCGGCCTTTAATTTTCTCCCGCTCGCGTTCGGCGTGTACTCTACCTAGCCTCCAAACAAACCACTTCCCGGTATTGATGATATGAACGGCTGTGATGAGGTCGACAAAAGAATCTCTCATCATAGTGGATCAAACGAATTTTAAAGTGGGTCATGGTAAAAATACCAAAACCTGCTTCTCTTCAAAATTTATTTTCCTTTCAATTTTTTCAAAATTCAGTTTTTGAGCAAAATATCTAAATATATAGGGAGTAAGAACATAGGAACAGCATGGTTAAGTTATAATTCGTTCGGACAGATTATATTTTAAATAAAAGTAAAATGAATTGAAAATTTAGTTATTTAATTTATCGATTTGAACTTAATCATTTAAGAAAAAAACTCGTTCAACTCAATTTCATTCAATAAATTCTTGCACATCTCAAGGAAGATAACTGAGAATCATATATGAGTATCATTAATGTGGAAAAATTAATGGATAGACATTTAAGAAAAATATGATTTTAAAAACTCTTTTTTTGTTTTTAGCAAAATTAAGATATTTCATTTAATTTAAAAAAATTAGTTAAATTTAGTGTCTATATATTTTGTTAGCATGCAATCTTGCATGTGTTAATTTTAATGTCATAATATCAGTCCGTGATCTATTATAAAATGTTCGCTAAGATTAACCGGACATATTTTGATTGTACTTCGAAGGTCTGAGTTGAAATCTCTTTCGATTATTACAGACTTTTTTGTTTCTTAATTAATGAATTTTTTTCTTTAAAAAAAGTCTTTGTTGTCCACTTGAATTATTTGATACTCAAGGACACAGCTTAACCGTAATTACATCTCTCCTCAAAAATTAAAATAAATTGTTAATTTCAAATAAAGAGGAGCAAGTTTTTGAAGGGTCCTTTGAATGTAGATGCTCTTAAGTCTTAACTGAGTGATAAAGAAGAGCAAGTTTTTGAAGGGCCATTTGAAATTCACGTCCTCCCTCCTATAGTTTCAAACTTTGATGGGTCCCACAAAACGTGGGACTCATAATGTGGGTCCTTCAAATTGATTAGCATATAATGATTCCCACAACATAAAGTTATGGATACGCATTTTAAAAGAATACAAAGCCCTCCTGCTCTGAATCCAACAACAGTGTTATGTTGATGAATTTTAGTTGTTCGCTTACGTTTAAATGGCTGAGCTCAGATCTATTAAAATATATAAATGAAAAAAGTAGACATTTTATATGAATTTTCTCTTTTTTCTTAATTTTATGTTTTAACTGGACTATTCATTTTTTAAAGGGAAAACCATACAGATGACTCATTTGGGTAATCTATATAGTAAAATGACCGCTTAACTTTTTAATTACGAAAATGGTCGAGCGGCCTAGTAGTTAATAGTAAATGTCGAAGTCATTCACCATTAGACCCTTAATGAAAATCGTCGAGAAACACGCGCTATGGTTACACGTGTAACGGCTCAAAACATGTGTAAACGTAGTTGCAATTTAATGACGTGGTCAGTTTAACGCAAGGGGAAAAAAGTGGCTTGCGTAATGTATATAAATTAGATACGTATGATAATTAATTTAAATATTAATTTATTTTTATTTATGAACATCAGAATAATCTGAAATATTGAACACTCTTATACTAGTTATGTGTAATGTATATAAATTGAATACGTATGATATCTAGTTTAAATACTGGTTTGTTTTTGTTTATGAATACCAGAATAATCTGAAACATTGAATACCCTAGTTATGCGTAATATATATAAATTAAATACGCATGATATTCAATTTAAATACTGGTTTGTTTTTGTTTATGAATCCGGAATAATCTGAAATATTGAATACCCTTACACTAACTACGTGTGATGTATATAAATTAGATATGTATGGTATTTAATATGTTTGATTTTGAACTATGGTAAAAAAAGATTTGAATAAATGTTGATTCAATTAAACAAAATAAGAAACACATAACATATAATGAAATAGCAAGTGAACACTATTCAATTGACCAAATACACGGACAAAAATATGAATAAATTGAACAGAACAAGAGTAGAACCTATAAACTAGTTTCGGACACCAAAATTATATGAGCTCTAAAATTAAAATTGCATTAACCCTAAACCGCATTAGATTCAGACACCAAACAAATTAACATAAAAAGCTCAAAACCTAACGGTAAAGGAAAAAATCCACCGTGATAATTGGTGTGAATTTCTTACATCACAATATGAAAATCAAGAGAATAATTTAGAGATAGAGAGAATAATGACACCACGATTTACGTGAACACCCCTTAAAGAGAAGAAAAATCACGGGGATATTTTGGTAGTATTTCATTATGGAGAGAGAGTTTACAAGGCTAATGAGTGTTGAGAGTTATTGTCTCCTTAAGTCTTTTTTTGGAGTTACATCTTGCCTCTATTTATAGGTTTTCATATAATATGATATAACTTATCTAATTCTATCTAAAAATAGGATTAGCAGAATATTCTCTGAGATTTATCTTATCAACAATAACAACCAGGTGAATCTTGACCGTCTGATCAATCCAATGATCTTGATTAGCTTCTCTTTAGATCGTCATGTCAACAATCCATGTACTTTCGTCAGATTGGTCTGTTTTTCACAATCGCCTAGTCTATCCTACGGTTCTCGCTCTATCTTCTCTTTGATGGAGTCTTCGGTCTAGATCTTACCACTTGTTTGTGTGAAATTTTACATGTACATTGGCCCCATTACACTCAACAAATTTTTATCCGTTGAAGTGTAATGCTTATTTTTTATGTCATTATCACATAACATTACTCTCCGCCTTTTTTGGCATCATTTATGGTTATCTTTTCCGTATTCTTTTGTCGTCCATTTTCCCATTCAGAGAATACCTTATATGTGCCATTCCGGAATGACCTTCCATCTTTCGCTCATAGAACACTTTACGTGTGCTATTCCAGAGTAACCTTTCATCTTCCCGCTCAGAGAATGCTTTACACGTGTCATTTCAAAGTAACTCTTCATCTTCCCGCTCAGAGAATGTTAGACATGTGCTATTCTGGAGCAATATTTCATCTTCCCCCTTAAAGAAAATTTCCCAAGTGTTGTTTTAGAGTTGGTATGGGTCTAGTGCCTTTTAGAAAAATATATATCCATTGTCAGGTGGCATCCCTTCATTTTCTGTTATGTCATTCTGTTCCTTTCACAGTAGGCTCATTGATGAAGTTTTTCTTTTCCTTCTCTCGTACATTGAGATCTGTGATAAGAATGTTGTATAAGAAATATAATAATTAATTGAAATGAGTAAGGAGCGAGTATATCATTTTATAATTGTATCGTAAGAGTTTGATATTCTGCATTTATTGGCAGAGTTTCTCTCCTTTTCCTTTGATATGGGCTCATTGGAGAGCTTCTCCCATTTTCTTTGCTACGGGCTCATTGAAGCGTTTCTCCCCTTTCCTTCGCTACGGGTTTCTTAGAGAGTTTCTCCTGTTTCCTTCACTACGGGCTCCTTGAAGAGTTTCTCCTATTTCCTTGGCTACAAAATCCTTGGAAAGTTTCTCCCGTCTCCTTCGTTACAGGCTCCTTAAAGAGTTTCTCCCGTTTCTGCTTCGAGAGGGACTTACGAACTGCCCGTTTTCAAGGATTTAGGTTCAAATAATGAACAATGGCCCCATTTCTGCTTTGAGAAGGACTTATGAACTGCTCATTTTTAAGGACTTGGGTTTAAATAAAGAACCATAGACCGTTTCCGCTTTGAGAGCGACTTATGAAATGCTCATTTTCAAGAACTTAGGTTCAAATAAAGAACCATGGCCCTGTTTCCGCTTTGAGAGTAGCTTCAGATTGGTATTCATAGGACTTGATTTGAGTATTTCCCTTAAGTATTTTTTGGGAACATAGTTTTTCAAGCTGCTATTTGACAGGCCATTTTTAATCTCCCTACAGTGGATGTTGTTGTCAACCCTTATGTTGGAGATGTCGTTGTTGTACAACCGTAGCCCTTTGTATGCTTTTATAATTTTCTTTTCTTCAAGACTTAGCAAATTTCCTATGTTCTTTCATCTTACTTTAATTTCATTTCTTTCTCTTTTCATTTTCCACTTCTTCTTTTTTCACTTTTTCTTTTCTCCACTTTCACGTTTTCCTTTATCCACTTTCACTTTTTTTACTTTTTGTATTTCCATTCTTCTTCTTCTCAATTTCCTTAGATGAACCCAAGACAAACCACTAAACTATTGACCTCACAATTCTCATATGGTTCCCTTTTGGTTATTTCTAAGTGTTGAATACTCTTTCCAATATTCAGATATCTTGGGTCCTTCTTCCTTTGCAATTCTCTATTCTTTTTAGATTTCTTACTTTTGAAATTTCTTTCTTTTAAAATTTCTTTCCCTTTTAGAGTTCTTTCTTAGAGTTCTCCATTCTTCATTCTTTTTTGTCTTCTTTAGAGGGTAGTGTTCCAGACACTATTCCTCATAGACTTAAGCTCTTAGTGAGCTCAGGAGGCCGTTTCCGCTTCCTTTAGAAAGCAAAGCTTTCATGGACATAAACTCTTGGTGAGTTCGGGGGTCCATTTCCTTTTCCTTTAGAAAGTAAAAGTCTTCATGGACATGAACTCCTGGTGAGCTCAGGGACCCGTTTTTGTTTCCTTTAGAAAGAAAAAGTCTTCATGGACATGAACTCTTTGTGAGCTCAGAGACATGTTTCCGTTTCTTTTTTCTTCTAGAAAGTTCTTCATGGACATTAACTCTTGGTGAGCTCAAGGGCTCGTTTTCTTTTGAGAATGATATCTGTAGACACTCACAATGACATAAGCTTTTCGCAAAGCTCAGAGACCCTAAATTTCCTATAGGACTCTTGCTAGAGTTTCTCTCTTTGCTTTTCTTTTTCCCATACAAATATATGCAACAAGAGTGTTGAACAACACTATATATATATTATTTTCATAGAATGAATAGGGAATGAATATAGCGCAACTTTCTTTTAGAAGCTCGAATTTCATTGTGTAAATAATTTCCAAAAATTTATTTTCGTAGCTTCGTAGCGAAGTTTAAATGTGTTGGTGAAGGTTAATAAATGAAGCTGGCAGTTATGTACAGTCTTCTTTCCTAAACATCCTCCACGAGAATTTTCATAACTTTGGATAGAGATCTCCAAACTGAATTCCATAAAATTTGGTGAGAAGTAGACTTTTGTATCTTTTCGATGATATAAGATTTTCTGTGTATTTGACTCCCAGTAAATTCAATTTGATTTTCGAAGTTGACCATTCTCTGTATTCTGTTTTCTTGAACATCCTTTATGAAAATCATCATAACTTTTTGTTGTGAGCTCCAAAATTAATTCCGTAAAATTTCTCAAGAGGTATACTTCCATATCTTTGTAATAATATATGATTCACTGTGTGTCTAGCTCCCAATTGATAGAATATAAATTCCTAAATTTACTATTCTACGTAATTTTTATTTCTGAGTACCATAACTTTTGATAGGGACCACCAAATTGAATTCCGTAAAATTTCTCAAGAAGTAGTCTTTCGTATCTTAAAGATTTGTCATGTAATTTCCTTCCAACATTTTCCGTTTCTGTTATCGTTTCCGCTCCCCTATTCATTTTCCACTCTTGTTGCCTTTCCTGTAGTGGATAAGGGTTCTTGTTGTCATGATTTCCTCGGTTCATATTGTCAAGACATCTCGTTGTTAAGTTTTTTTCTTTGTCAAGACATTTTGCATTCTGCGTCTGATAATTCCAGCTTTTCAAGCTCATTTAACTCATCAGGCGACCAAGAGTTGTTTGATCGAGCCCAAGCAAACATAAGGATAACAAAAAGACTTTGCAGCAAATTCGTTGGTCCCATTGAGAAAAGGACCTAGACGGTTCAAGCTCTTCTCGCTCAGATGTGCCCATTGTGGGTACTCCCGATCTGGGAAATGGTTCTGGGTCCCACAACACTACTGCCGGTGAACCTTTACTAGATTTGTCAAGGTTGAAATGATTTTCCAACGCTCCCATTCCAGAATTTGTTAGTTTCCTTGATGATGTCGTGGCTTCTCACGTTGTTCTTTGCGGCATTCTGTCAGACGTCGATACCAACAGCATGAAATTTAAAATTTTATTTTACATGTATCAAATTGATTTTAACAAATTCTTTTTCGACCTTTTCCGTTCTATTTTTCTTTATTTCAAATAATGATGGCGTAAAAGAAATATACCGATAATAACGTTAATTGAATAAACAAGGAACGATTTTACCCTTTTTCACCTCCGGTTCCGTTGCTATGTCGTTTCTGTTTCCAATTTGTTTCCTTTCCACTGTCGTACCCATTGTCTTTTTCATTCTTATTGCCACAACGACTCCATTGTCGTTGCCACAACGTTTCCCATTCTCAATGTTTCCCATTCCTATTGCCACAACATTTTCCATTCTCAACGTTTCCGTTCCCGTTGCCACAACGATTCCTGTTCTAGTTACATCAATGTTTCCCATGCCCGTTGCCACATCATTTCCCGTTCCCGTTGCCATAACGTTTCCCGTTTTGTAATGAACTGACAGCTTTCCCGTTTTGAAGTGGCAGCTTTCTTGACTGAAGTGAACGTGATCTTCTTTGCTCTTCTTTTCTCTGGAATTTCTGCTCTGAAATTCTTTCCTTAACAATTTTTTTTCTTTTCTAAAACCTTTTCAGATCTCTGTCCTGAAATTCTAAAACTCTAACTTTTTATTTTTTTAAAGAGACGCAGCTTTTCTGATCTGAACTTCAACTTTTCCGAAGCTCTGATTTTAACTTTTCTGAAACCATTTTTATTTTAAGAGCTTTTCTTATCTTAGCTTTATGAGTTTTTCTGAATTTCCTGAATTTTCTGAACTCTTCTGGTATGAGCTTTTCTGATCTGAGATTTATGAGCTCTTCTAGTCTGAGCTTTTTGAGCTTTTCTGATATGAGCTTTTTGAGCTCTTCTAGTCTGAACTTTCTGAGCTCTTCTGGTCTGAGCTTTCGGAGCTCTTCTAGTCTGAGCTTTCTGAGCTCTTCCGATATGAGCTTTCAGAACTTTCTGAGTTCTCTGAACTTGTCTGATCTGAGCTTTCTAAACTTTTTGAGTTCTTTGAGCTTTTCTGATATGAGCTTTATGAGCTCTATTTTCTTATTCGCACTGATTTTTTTTTAAACTCATCATTCCTTCGATTGACTTCTTTTCTGATCTCCTTCATCTCTCTATTTTTTTTGCTTCGGTTGCTCTTGGCGTAGTTATCGTAGGCGAAGCTTCGATAGTCCAGCAGTCCGTGGGTGGCAATTCGTGGATTTCGCAGGCCTCTCATGGTGGTTGTTGAATTTGCATACTTCGATTCCACGAATTGTGTTAATAATTCTTTTTAAATAATAATTCCACAAAAGAAATAAACCAATCAAATATGAATGAGTGAATTTACCGTTCTTCACTTTCAATTTTTGGTTCCGTAATCTTTTTCATTTTTACTTCCATTTTGAGTTTCCATCCCATTGTCCTTACCGTTCCCACTTCCAATTCTGCTTCCGCTTCCACTTTTACTTCCGTTTCTACTTCCGCTTTCGTTGTTGAGGGGGAGTTTGATTTAGTTTTAAGTATTTTTGAAGAAATTTCTCAAGTTTTTCTCCCGCTCTCAATGAAAGCACCAAATGTAAAGAAATAAATCCACACGCCTTCGATAATCGGTGTGAATTTCCTACATCATAATATAAAAATTAAGAGAATAATTAAGAGAGAGAGAGAGAGAGAGAGAGAGAGAGAATAATGATACCATGATTTACGTGAAAACCCTATTCAATGGAAGAAAAATCACGGGGAGATTTTGATAGTATATTATTATGAAGAGAGAGTTTATAAGGTTAATAAGTGTTGAGAGTTGTTGTCTCCTTGAGTTTTTTTTAGAGTTACATCTTACCTTTATTTATAGATCTTTATATAACCTGATATAATTTATCTAATTCTACTAAAAATAGGATTAACATGATATAGCTTATCAATAATAACAATCAAGCAAATCTTGATCGCCTGATCAATCAAATGGGATTGATTAGATTCTTTTTGAATTACCATGTTAGCAATCTATGTATTTTCGTCTTATTGGTCTGATATTCATAACCGCCTAGTTGATTCTATGATTCTTGCTCTATCTTCTCTTCGATAGAGACTTCGATCTAAATCTTATCACGTGTCGTATGAAATTTTATCTGTACACTAACATCCTAGCAATTAATAATGTATTGGACATGGTTTGAGCAAACAAAGAAATGGAGAAGCTCTGTTGAGAGAGTGAAAAATTACCTAGTTTTAAAAGTTCTTCTATACCATGACAGTCCATAATTATATCACTTTATAAGTACTTGTAAGGGATAACTTAATTATAGAATCACTATCAATACGAGTTTGAATAATGACCTCATATTTTCAATATCATATTCCATAATTTCACACCCTTTAAATTGGCAGATAATTCTCATTTAAAAATCAGATGGAGTTACCCACGTGGAAATGGAATAGATTGTCCCCACTCATTATAGAACTATTGGAAATTTGTAACTTTGTAACTTAATCACTATTGAAAATATCATTTATATTATTTATATATTTTATTCCAGCCTTGGTCCATGCGCGCGGTGAAATGTGCTATAAATATGATGTGAGTGATATAATAATATTTCCTCACATATTTGAGAAGTAATGAAGCGCTTTACTTATCTAAGTGAACAAAGGAGAATTGTCTTCCTATTGGGAACGTTAGAATGACAAGATGCTAATTAATGGGCAACGACTTGGCTTTTCCTTTTTCTTTTGAGTATTAATACATTTATATATTAATATACATAACCGAGAGCTTTGAATTTGGCTGCAGGAAGCTCTCTCTATAAATGATAGAGTTGTTTTGATATGTTAAAAAATAATAATGTAAAAGAAGACCATTGTAAAGGAATTTTTCGGTATAAAAAATTATCTACGAATAAATAATAAATATCATAATTTGAAGAGAGAATAAAGATACCATCTTTTGCGTGGAAAACCTTTAAAGGGAAGAAAAACTACGGGAAATTTGTTGATATTTACTTGTGTCAAGGATTTTACACAGTTGTTGATGATAGAAGAGAGGAAGGGCAGTGCCTTTAGTTGAGATTTGCTTAGGTCTCTTCCTCGCCTTGTCTACTTTTTACATGAACATGTACTTATAGGCCTTATAATTATAATAATAATAATAAAAAGATGATGATCACATCCCTTATGCTTTCGGCTGATGAGATTGCTTTCAGTCTGAACCCTCTTTTCCATTCTGATGTTCTATTCTGTCCAGGAGGTAATGATTCTCTGTTCTCGAGATGTCGGTTCCCGTTCTAGAAGCGATGATCTCTCGTTCTCGAGATGTCAGTTCCTATTATATTGTTCTTTCCCGTTCTAGGAGTGATGGTTCCCCGTTCTGGAAGTAATAGTTTCCCGTTCCAGAAGCGATAGTCACCCGTTCCAATGATTGTCCCCCCGCTCCAGAAGTGATAGTCACTCGTTCTAGAAATGATTGTCCCACTGTTCCAAAAGCGATTGTCCCCCCATTCCAGAAGCGATAGTCCCCCGTTCTGGAAGTGAAGGTTCCCTGCTTCTGCATTCTTTCTCATTCTGAAGAGATCTCCCGCTTCAGCGTTCTTTGTCGTTCTGACGAGGTCTCCTGCTTCAGCTTTCTTTTTGTACATGTGTCTTGGGTAATTTTTTCCTGTTCATTTGCCCCCCATTACACTCAATAAGTTTCATTTATTGAGGTGTAATAGTTTGTCATTTATTATAATGTCGTTACGTCTGCCCATTTCTATTCTCACGTGTTTGTCGACTAATTTTTATGCCAGCTCGCTGTCGATGATGATTACTTTCCCTCCATTCGCTAAATTATCTTTCCGTTCTTTTTACTACGGGTTTATTGATAGAGTTTTTCCCATTTTCATCATTATGGGCTCATTGGAGAGGTTCTCTTATTTTCTTCAGTACGGGCTCAGCAGAATTGAATCGCACGAGTTTGAGTATGACGTTCCACATTTATTGGTAGAGTTTATTCTTTTTCCATATTTTTTTTCCTTCTGGGAACGATGTCCGTAGACACTCCCACGGACTTAGGCTCATTCCATGGAACCATGACCCCGTTTTAATTTCCTACGGGCTCATCGATAGAGTTTCCCTCATTTCTTCATTTTTCATTTTTCTTCTCACGTACGATAAGATCTCTGACATGAATATTGTATAAGAATAATATAATAATTGAAATGAATAACGAGCGAGTGTACCGTTTCATAATTTCATTGCAGGAGCTTGGGTTTGATGCTCCACTTTAGTGGTAGAATTTTTTCCGTTTTCCTTGCTCTGAACTTATTGATAGAGTTTCTCATGTTTCTTTATTTTCTTTTTTTTTGCTTTTAATTTTTTCCTTCCTTTTCTCGCTTCTTTTTCCTTTACTCCTAGCCGTCTTTTACTCAGCTCCGTTCTTTAGCTCTTTTTCTGGCATTCTTTACTCAGCTCTTCTTTTCTCAGTGTTTCTTTACTGAGCTAAAAGTCTTTCCTTAACTTCTTTTCTTTTCTGTTCTTAAGATTTTCTCGTTCTTAAGACATTTCCTTTTCCGTTCTGCAGACTTTCCCGTTCTGAAGATGTTTCCTTTTCTGTTCTTTAGACTTTCCCGTTCTGAAGACATTTCCTTTCTGTTCTGAAGATTTTCCCGCTCTTAAGACATTTCCTTTTTCGTTCTCCAGACTTTCCTGTTTCTAAAGATGTTTCCTTTTTTGTTCTCCAGACTTTCCCGTTTCTCAAGATACTTCCTTTCTGTTCTTCAGACTTTTCCGTTCTGAAGACATTTCTTTTTCCGTTTTCCAGACTTTCCTATTCTAAAAATATTTCTTTTTCTGTTCTAAAGACATTTTTTTCTTGTTCTCCAGACTTTCCCATTCTGAAGACATTTCATTTTTTCGTTCTGAAGACATTTAATTTTTCTTCTTACATTTTATTTCATCCCTCGCGTGTTTTTCTTCTTGACTTTTTTTTTGCTCCTTTAGTGGAACCATGGCCCCGTTTCAATTTCCTACTGAGAACGACGTATGTAAACCCTCCCTAGGACTTAGGCTCATTCGGAGGAACCATGGCCTTGTTTCAATTTTCTTTTGAGAATGGCGTACGTAGACGCTCCCAAGGACTTAGGCTTCTTTAGTGGAACCATGGTCCCGTTTTGATTTGCTGCTGAGAACGGTGTATGTAGACGCTCCCAAAGACTTAGGCTCCTTCAGTGGAACCACGACCCTATTTTGATTTCCTTCTAAGGACGGCGTATGTAGACACTCCCAAGGACTTAGGTTCCTTTAGTGGAACCATGGCCCGGTTTTGATTTCCTTTCGAGAGTAGGACTTATGAATTGCCCCTCCCAAAGATTTATGCCTTTAGTTCCTTCTGAGAATAGAACTTATGAATTACCCTTCCCAAGGACTTATGCCCATAGTTTTATTGTCGAAGAAGAGAGAGACTTGACAGCGTGCACGTTTGATTTTTATAAAACTTGTTGTCTATTTTTGTATTAACTCTCTATAATGTAACTAATTCTGTATAAAGTCCTAAAAAAGATGTAGAGTTTCAATCAAGTGAGCCGATATCACTGTCATGGCGTCATCTTTTGACCCAATAAAGTAAATTATGTAGGGTGGAATAATTTTGGGAGAACTACACAGATGGCCCATCTGGGCGATTTGTGTAGCAAAATGACCGCTTAGCTTTTTAATTACAAAAATGGCCAGGTGGCCTAGTAAATAATGGTAAAGGATGAATATGCCCTTAATGAAAATGGCATAAAACACGCGCTACAGTTACGCGTGTAACGACCCACACATAATTGTAACTACCATTTATTAAAATGCGACGTTTAATGGAAGGGAAGAAAAACAGCTATGCGTATTATATATAAATTGGATACGCATGGTATCTAATTCAAATACTTGTTTATTTTTGTCTATGAACACCAGAATAATCTGAAAACATTGAACGTCGTTACACTACTATGTGTAATGTGTATAAATTATGGTATCCAATTTAAATACTGGTTTATTTTTATTTATAAACACTAGAATAATATAAAACATTGAACACCCTGCACCGACTATACGTAATGTATATTGTTGGATACATATAGTATTTAATTTATATACTGGTTTTTTATGAGTACTAGAATAATCTGAAACATTTAACAGCCTTACATTGACCATGCTGAATGTACATAAATTAGATACATATGATATCTAATTTAAACATTGATTTATTTTTGTTTATGAACACTAGAATAATCTGATGTGATTTTATCGAATTTTAGTTTGGTCTGTGCATTCTTTTATTGTCTTTCCGTTGTTTTTCTTGTAATTTTTGAAGTTCTGACGTGAGTTTTAATGGATAATTTTGGGCATTCATTAAGGCTCCATTTTGAGTTTCATCTTATTTTGACTTCCATTAAAATTCCGTTTGAGCTTTCTTCCAATAAAACTCATGAACCAAAATCTCAAGCACAAACACCACAGAACCCACTGAACAGATACCACAATCTCAAGCACACGCACAAACCAGAAACTCAAGCACAAAACCCACGAATAGACACCACAGAACCCACGACAACGAACGAACAAAAAGCAAGAGAACGCTGTCGAGCCAAGAGAAGCCACGACGACGAGCAAAACCCATGACAACAAGAACGTCGATGAACGAAGAGTGATTCTGTTCGAAGGGCAACAAACGAATCACAAACCATGAATGACGATGAATGAAGGCCGTTGATGAACAACGAGCTGTGAGGAGTTCTCTATTCAAAACCCTAGAGAATGCGGCAGAGTGGAAGAAAGAAAAAACGAGAGAGCTCTCACAAGGGAAAAAGGAAAAAAAATAAAGATAATTAAACCATATATTAAAAACGGTCATATATATAAATAAAGAAAAAATGAACATTTATGTAGAGTGACATGTAAAAACTGGTGAAATGTATAATTTTCACAATTAGTTTAGGAGTTTTTAGCCGAACATACAAACTCGTAAATTCCTTTCACAAAATAGCCAAAAAAATATTTATTAGTAAATTAACCGAGATTTAAAATAGTCAACAAAAGATCAACTCAACTTACCATAAGACCCCACCAATAAATGTTTTAAAAAGTTATTATAATAAATAAAAAGGAGAGAAATTCAAATTAATGAAGAGCATGAGAAATCTTATTACGAAAGTTTTTATAAATGGCCAAAAAAGAATATGGATAAGGAAAAATTTGTAATGGAAGCAGCATTAATTAAATTGAACTTAAAAAATTTGAAAACAATCTAAATTATTAGAAAAACAATGAATAGGTCCGGCATTGACACATGTTTAAATTAAAGAGAATACGTGGAATTTAAAAAGTCTAAATTTAGTAATTAAAATATCTATTTCACCATAGCTCAAAATCAAACATATTATATTTAAATAATGAGAATGATTCTGAGGTGGGGCTGACTTCCGTCATGGTCTCTCAGTAGATGGTCGCTTTTGCTGGTTGAGGACATGTCCAATTATTTCTGAATTTTTTTTGTCCTTGTAGTTATTAAAAAGAAATACAAACACATTGGTGAATTATTAACACATATTTTCAATGTAGCTTTTTAAATTTTTTTTTCACGACATGCAAAAATAATAAATAGTTATAACAAGAAAAAAAAGTTTTGAAAATGTAACTAGAAACAACAGATTGTAGATAAAATATTTCATTACGAGATAATAGATAATTAGATACTTACATATGTCATTATAAATTATTATTAGAATGTTTATTAACTGATTAATAACGACTATCACATATTTACATGTGTGTGGAGAATATTTATTATTATTATTATACTCAGATTAAGTCTACTAACCGAATATGTTCTACTAGTTAGTGGCAATAAATTAATGTTGTTATTGTAGCAATAAATTATTAATTGATAACAATAAATTAAAAATAAATATTTGATTCTAAGACTACTTATGTATCATGATATTATAAATATTTATTATCATGTCTATTCATTCATTACTAACAATACCCCATATTTACTCATTTGAATGTAAAATGTTTATTATAATCATATTAGGATAAATCTATTAATTGAATACGCTCTAGTAAATTTTAACTTTTATTAATTTTTTTTATCATTTTGTTAGTTTATTTTCTTAATAATTATTAGTCATACGCTAATAAGCTATTAAATTTTCATTTTAAAGATAGAAAGAAGTAATAAAGTCTGAACTTTTTAATATGGAAAGAATGAACATGGTATTTTAAGAAGCGAAATTCGATTAATACTAATGTGGAGTAAAAACCATTATTTAGATAGATTTTTAACTTACAGAAAAAGATATTAGGAAATGAAAAATTGAGATATTATTAAATAATTGACTTTGAAAAAAAAAATTGAAAACAGGATACAATAAAAGTTCAAAAATTACTCAATCGTCGACAAATATTCAAAAATTTCACAAGCGATTCATGGAGCATTTGTAATTTTAAAAGAACGGTGTATTTGGTATATAATCTAGAATTTTATTTAATAATGAGATATATTAATTTCTCAAAATTGAAACTTTTATTTTTTATTTGTTTAAAATATAACATTTTAATTATTATTTGCTATACTATTTTAAACAAAATGATTATTATAGGTATACAAGAAATGATCAACCCTAAATAACTATTGCCTTAAATATATTTTAGTTTGTAAAAATGATAAATGTATTAACCAAAAACATTACACTCTATAAGGGGCATACTTCATGAATCATAAAGAGAACCAGCAAACCAAAGGAAAAAACAAGAGACACTCCTAAAGATCAAACTTAATCATGTACAAGTCCTACTTCTCATAAAGTTAAGGGAACCATATGTGTTTTAATAGTATACCAAAGTCTTTTCCTAACTGTAAAAGAAAAAATTCACATTTTTATGATTGGTCGTGAATTTCTACATCATAATATGAAAATCAAGAAAATAATTTAGAGAGAGAATGAGAGAATAAAGACGCCATGATTTACGTGGAAAATACTTAAAGGGAAGAAAAACCACGGGGAGACTTTGATAGTATTTTATTATGAGAAAGAGTTTCCAAGGTTAATGCAAGCTAAATAGTCAGTTTGTTTTTTATGGGTGTTGAGAGTTATTATCTTTTTTTTTTTAGTTACATTTTGCATCTATTTATAGGCATTCATATTATCTGATACAGCTTATCTAGTTCTATCTGAAAATAGGATCAACAGAATATTTCTCTGAGATCCAGTCTATCAACATTAACAACTTAAGTAAATCTTGAGCGTCTGTTCAACCCAATGGTCTTGATTAGCTTTTCTTTGAATTGTCACGTCGACAATCCATGTACTTTCATCTTATTGATCTATTCTTCATAACCATCTAGTTGATCATACGGTTCTTACTATATCTTCTCTTCGATGGAGTCTTCGGTCTAGATCTTGCCACATGTCATGTGAAATTTTGCTTGTACATTGGCCTCCATTACACTATACGGAATCTTATTCATTGATGTGTGATGATCATTTTTTATTGTTCAGACGTTACGTATGCCCGTTCATGTTCTCATGCGCTTCTTGGAAACATGCAATGTAGTTTTCTAAAAAAATTTGACTGTCTATTGTTAGCGATGACTTATTCTTTTCTTTCTGTCGTCAAGTTCTTCTGTTCCCTTTTGTAGATACTTTGCGATTGTCGACTAACTTATTTGCCAACTTGCTTATGGGCTAGCAGTAAGAATGACTCTAAAAAAACTTACTTGCAAATCTTACTGATCCATCATATATTAAGCAAAAATGACCTTTACATTTAAAATAACAAATATCTAAAAACCCCAAAATACATCATCTTTATCCCCCAATTCCCATATCCTTCTCACTCCCTCACACAGAATCAAATCTCATTGCGACGACGCAACCGCCCACTACCCCACCACTAACACACCACCGTAAACTTACAACATTCTTCCTTGTGAGTTGCTTCGTGATTTCTTCAACCGTCTCGAGTCAAAGTTAAAACTTGATTTTTTCGTTCTCGTGGCTCATCTATGTTGCTTTCTGAGCTCACTCTCAGATTTTTCTATTGATTTTCATCTTGCTATAAATTCTCTTGTTGGTGTCTTTGTCATCGTTTCGTCAATGGTGGTTCCGTGACTCCCCTGATGTAAACAGCTTGTACAATGAGTAAGTAAGTTGTTTACCATGTGAAACACATTGTTTCGCTATTTTAACAAAGTGCTTACTTAGTGAACATACTCTTTGCTTGATGTAAACCGCCTGTTTACTCAATAATCAAGTTGTTCCGTGCATGTAATCAACTATTAACTCTATGTAAAAAATTATTACCATGCCTGAAGAATAAGATGAATCCAATTAATTGTTTTTTAAATGGTTATTTTTGCAGTTGAAAAACTTGATATGCCAAACTTAAAATATGATCATTCACTGTGATTTCGTTTTTCCTATTCGTCTTAATTCCCCTAAAAAGTCTGACTTCTTGTGACAAGTTGGGGCCACATAAAATAGGCCTTCCACAATCTTCCGTTCTAATCTCAACCGAAATTGTAGTATTTTATCATTATAGTAGAGTTTTATATTTTTAATTATTTTTTAAAATAATTAAGTTAATAACTAAATTAGTTTATATATATATCAGGTCTACTAATTGTTGTCGATCGAGATAATATAAAACAAAAGAACAAATACGTGCAGGGTACTAATCATTAACCAAACAAGCACTTAAACAAAATTCAATCAAGATCGTATTACGTATGAATTCTCAGCCTAGCTAATTAAGTATCAGATGAAATTTATCACATTTACGAACTAGAGTCAAGTGGCTCTAAGTACACAAAAGAGAGAAAAATGTCCCTATATAAAACTGAAGCGGCCTTTCACTAATCTTAGTCAAATCCACATAGAGAATATGGGTGAGAAAGATTCATTAAGCTGGAGATTGATCACCATCTTCTTCTGCTGCTTCTCAGTGTCAATGGGAATGTTGAAATGTAGTGCAGAGTCAGGTAAGGTACCGGCAATGTATATATTTGGGGACTCGTTATTGGACGTTGGAAACAGCAATTTCCTCAAACATTCAGCAGCCAAAGCCAACTTTCCACCCTATGGGTTAGACTTACCTTCAAAAACCCCCACTGGCAGGTTTTGTAATGGCAAGAATGCTGCTGATTATCTTTGTATGCTATCTTGTCTCTTTATCTCTTACTTTTCATCATTCTTCATTCATTTTCATTTGATTAATTTTACGTTTTTTACTAAAAAGTAGAAAGAAAATAGAAATTGTTATGTTGATACTATGCAAAAGTTTATCTTGTTTAACTTTAGTTTAATTCCGTTAACATATTCACCAGCTCTCTTGACCCATTTAGTGATGATAAGAACAATAGTCATCGTTTTAGATACAGGTGTAGAGTTTCAGTTATGTGCCTCAGAACTTAACCATAGTTAAAGGAATCATATAATTGACAATAATTTTACGGATTATGTAATACGACTCAAATCTATAATTATGATATATGAATGTAGTAATTTAATAAATGTGACAACTCACCTATTCAATTTTTTTTTGATAAATAAGAATAATAAATTGAAAAGATTTAAAAAATATATATAATGTGTATGCAAAAGAGAAACACTAGCACTCTCCAAAGACGGCAAAAATGAAGATTTTCCCAAGTATTTTGGGGAAGTCTATTTATAAAAACAGAATCAGACAAACCCCCAGGCCCCACCTGTTGCAATTTGATATGCGTGTCATCTCTAGGTATGTTGTTAATAAGTCATATTCTTTTTTTAAACATCCTATAAATCCATAGTAAATATATAAATAGGGCTATGGAGTAAGAAATATTATATGACATAAATTTTCCTTCATTATTTCATGAAATCTTTTTAATTATCTTTTATAAATAGTAAGATTAAATATTATTAATTTTAAATTAAATGGCTATTACACCTTTAACTGTTTGAATAATATTGTCTAAACTATTTTAAAAAATTTCTAAATTCTCATGTACGTATCTATAATTTAATATTTTACATTATTAATGTAATTCCTTGAATAATGATTTAATAAAAATTTTAATTACGTCTTAGATCATCGTTTGGTAGACTACACTAATTTTATTAGTATAATCAATTGTGTGACTTAACTTTTTAAGATTAGACACCTTAAAATGTATGACATGCAAAACAAACCTTAAGAACATCAAAAAATTAAATTAAATTTCATTAATTAAATTATATTACTAAAAATATCAGAATTTGACGCAACTGTATATATTTGAATGAAATCTATAATGCTTTTATAAATTCTAAAAATACTTGATATTATATCTCATTTTTGCACTATCTAACAACATTATGTTTAGAATCCTTTCACCTTTTGAGACACTATCTTAACTGAATTTTTATTATTTAATTTATTACCTTGAACACACATTTTAGAAACTAATAGATTCTAACAAGCACAAAAGATTCCTTGCACTTATTTGAATACACTACAATTTCTTTTAATCCAAAACCCGTCTCCAATTTGTCTTGTCTTAACAATATTGAATTGTTTACAAACTATGGAAACTACATGTGTAATTACTAATTAATCTTTATTCTCTTTGTTTAAGATTCAGTTAATGAAATGAATTATTATACAGCAGATAAATTGGGATTGTCTTACGCACCATCATATTTTTCCTCTATTTCTAAGTCAAACAAGAACCACAAGTCGTTCTTAACCGGTGTTAACTTTGCCTCTGGAGGAGCTGGAATCTTCAACCTAACTAATAAAAATCTTGTAAGTAACCTAAAACCTTAATCAATCATATCACTTTTTAATTTATTATTTTACCAGTAATTTTAGACGGACTAAATTAGAGGTCCAATTTTATTGACTAAATAATGTGTCGAACATTTATATATTTGTGGTTTGTAACTCATTAGAATGCTCTTTTTAAATTAATTAACTTGACACGTCACTTGGTCATGTGACATATATCTTAATCAGTGTAGAATTACTTTTTATAATACGAATAACATCCTGAATCAGTACCATGAAGAAAACTTATTGAATCACCACTAGCGTGACTGATCTCTAAAATTCCTCAGGTTGCACTCTCCCTCACCTAAGGTTGAAACTTCTTTAGAAATCACAACAAATAGTGCAATTCTTTACTTGAGTTTAATGATGTCCTAATAATTTTTAGGGTAAATTACGTCGATCTCTCTTATAGTTTATCTTATTTATACATGATTTTCTCATCTGTAGTGAAAGGTAAAAAATAATATTTTGTTCTTGATCCAACCAGTATAAATTTAAAAAAAATGAAGTTTTAGACAAATTTCCGAAAACTGATATAAATTAAATTGTTATAATATAAGTAAATAAATGTGAGAATATAACAAATAATAAAGGCCTATTATTATTAATATCCTACATAAAATTGTAAGTTGTGAAGGCATTTTGAATAAAAAAAACATATATAGACTTATGTGCAAGTAGAATGAATCAGATAGGACCGGTTTAAACTTTGCAATATGACCGATTTTAGCACTACAACCATCATCAAGGTAAGTATTACTTTATTAATGGTTTATTGATGTTGCATTTAGAAATGAGTGATCATTTGCGAGAAATATTGATTAATAAGTGAAAATTTGAAAAACTGTCAACTGAAACATAAAGAACAAAAAATTAATAAACCCCTGAAAAATGAGATTACATGAAATTTGTGACAATGATAAAATATAAATATAGAAAAAATCCATTGAAATGGGTAAAAACTAATTTGTAAAATGCGGTGAGCGTGGATCGAACACGCGACCTTCAGATCTTCAGTCTGACGCTCTCCCAACTGAGCTATCCCCGCTTGATGCATCTTGCTGTGTGTATGTCACATTATTAACGCAATTTATTTTGTTTTGAGGATGCAGGCCATACACTTGACAGAGCAAGTAGATTATTTCTTAGAAGTACATGACTTGCTGCTGAAAGAGTTAGGATCCTCGTACATAAAATCACATCTATCTAAATCTCTGTTCCTCATTGAGATCGGAAGCAATGACATTTACCGCTACTTCCAGTCATCCGGAAACCATAAAAATAGCACCCCACAACAATATGTGAAACTCATGTCTCTCGATCTAGAATTAACATTGAAGGTAACATTAAATCCAACATGTACAATATTTTGTTACAAAACATAGTATTCTTCGAAAATTTCTAGAATAATAAATGAAAACATTTGTAAGAAGATTCTAATGGGTTTTTGCTTACTGTGTCAATATTTTCTTATTGTAACAGTAAAATATTGGGAGAAGAGAGATAGAGAGAGTGGGTAGGAGAGAGAAAAACTTTCAGTTACTCTGTCCTCCCCATTCTATCTTTATCTCTCCTCCTAGGAGCTTACTGTTACCGCAAGGATTTTTTTGTTTACCATTGATCTTATGTTTCATTTTTATGTATGCATCACTGTTATTAAATTATACATGACAGCGTTTGTACCGATACGGGGCACGTAAAATGGTGATAGTTGGGGTTGGAGCCATAGGATGCACACCCGCAATGAGGTACCTAAAAGGAACAGAACAATGCAATGACGAAATGAATTATTTGTCTGAAAAATACAATGATGGGGTCAAGACCATTCTACATAAACTTCAAACAAAAATGGAAGGTTTCTATTATTCCTACTTTGATGGTTACAAGGTCATGCTCAATTTTATCCATTCACCTTCTTTATACGGTATGGTCCTTTGCATTTTTTAACTGTTTTTTCACGGAAAGCTTTGGCCAGTTTGAATGGTGATTTAGCTAGTTTGTTTTAGGGTTTTTTTGGAGGAGTAGACTATATTGAAAACTCAACAAGTTAAATGGCACAAAACTGATAACATAAGATAAAATGACAGTGTGTGAAATAGTATAATATTCAAACAACTGATTTTTCAATTAGACCCAACCCATATACACACATATGTGCTAGTTAGATAAAATAATTAATAACTAATTTAAATAAATAAGCTATTACAAAAAACATTTCAAAACACCTTTCAAAAATACTAAAATCAACCATAATTACAAATTGGATTTGTCTAAATAAACACAAAGAACATCCTATTTGCTACAATTAATATTGTTGAGAATGGCAGAAGTCTATCAATCACTTCTTTTAATTTCATATGTTTTCTGAAAACTACTATTACATGTTTTCACAATATATTAACACCACCAACATATTTTTAGATATTAAAATTTTCAGGAATCTAAATAGTTTCCGTTGTTTTCACTCTTTTGTGAAAATTCGTTTTTCAATAAAAAAACCGCGATCCCCAAAAAATTTTATAGGCAATTATATTATTTTATCTTATATCATATTATCTTACTATATTAAAAGAGACTTCAATGGATAAACTTTTGATTCTTTTTTTATCAAATATTTTAAAATATAATATAATTTAGTTCATATTATAATTCATATAATGAAATATTATTTTCTATTCAATAATAACTTGTTTATAAATAATTTTTAGAATTGAATAGTTTAAAATATAATACAGTTAAAAATGTAGATATTCATAAAGTGAATTTTAATTTTAAGAATATTTTTGAGTCAATAATAATTTATTTATTATAAACTTATTAAGTTAAATATTATGTAATATTTATATTCTCACAAAATGAAAATTTAGAAAATAAATTGAGAGAAATTTTTCCTTATACTATCAAATAGCAATGTCATATAGTATAATTCCAACAATATATAAATAAATTAATGTATTTATTATTACTATGTTTTAACTTCTAATTTAAATTTTTGATTACTTTAAAAATATATATTTATTTCAAAATTAATATTAATGATTAAATTCAAATTATATGTTAATTATTTAACAAATGCGAAACATGTAATTATAGTTAGTTAAATTTATGTGATCACAAGGATGGTACTGGTCGGTATGGTGTTGTGGATATGGCAAACATGTTTAATATTATAGTGTCATAACACATTTGAGGTACACTACAACATGTTTGTAGTACCATGCTATGATTTGTTGATACCTCACTGTTCAACACATATAAGGTATTATCACATATTTAAGGTACCCACGATACCATATCAACCCGTACCATAGTACTCGAATAGAACCCAAATGAACTTTTAACTCAAAATATTACTTTATTAGGTGGAGAGGTCACCAAGTACTTGAATTAAATGCCTAAGAAATCATTTTCATTGTCTCTAAAAATTATGTCTAGTTCTCTACAATCTATAGATAAAGTCCTACATTCCTATCTTATCCTACGATGTGTAAAAGTGAAGATGTTGCAAAAAATAATAATTTTAGACAATACTATCTTCATTTTTATAAAATTTCTAAATTGCTCTCCCTTTAACTAATGTGCACCGTAATAATTAATCAAACTATTTTTTAGTTTCCCAACGGGTTACTTGAAATAATACATGTGTGAGAGAGATTGATCATTGATAGTTATCTAAAAGACAACAAATATGATATTTGTGTTAATTTAATGAATCATATATTTTTGGTGAATTAATAAATATACTAAGATTAACTTACTGTTCATTTTTTATTGCCATGAACGAATATTAAATATATAAAAAATTAAAAAAAAAATTTGGTTAGCCATGTGTATCATATGCGATATTTGCCCAGTATCTAAAAGTGTGGAAAAATGAGAACAATTATTTAGACAACGTTATGCTCACTTTAAAAAAAAACTATGAATTTACTTTTTAGCTTAAAATTAAAGGGCTTCTAAGTAATTAAGTAGTTAATAGGATCTTTCTTATATTTTAAATAGATAATGATATTTTTTACGACACTTTGATAATCATCATGGTCAATCATCATCACATTATAATTTACAGTAAATTTGTATCAATAACGATAAATTATAAATATTGAACAATAGAATATAATGCATCAACGTACAATTAGACAAATATATTCATGTACAAATTTCAATTAACTTGATAGAGTCGTTGCATGAAAATAATGTAACCACTAAAAGATTTAAACGTTTCGGAGATTAACACGCTAGAATTACAATCTTATTTTTTCTAATTTATTTTATAAGACTAATAGCCATGAAATCGATATGCTAATTACGAAGTTGAAAGTTTCAAGGTTTATATATATTGATTAATGATAGTTGGAGGAGTTAAAAAAAATATGTAACAATTAAGTTAAATTGATTACCTCCAAACTTGACCAAAAAAATGACTGCCTTCAAAATAATATCTATTTTATTATTGATCAATAAATTAATTTTATTTATTCAATTTAAAATCTTAAGTTTTGTAACCTAGTTATGTGGTTTAATTTATTGTCAATTATAATATATTTCGGCAGAGTTAATTGCTACATCAAATATATTCTAATTGGTGGAAATATTATAAATAAGTTTAGTTTGTATGATGAGAGAATAATAAATTTTTTGTCTCTCATTTCCAGTACTCGCATCTGAAAGTCTAAAACACTATCACTGCCTTTAATACGTCTAATTTTTAATTTTTTGTCATTTTCTATTCATTTTTTCTTGTATTTTTCCGTACCTAGATTGTATTAACTTAGTAATATTATCACCTTTGTTATATGCACTAAAACCGTGAATTATATTTTTTGTTATTTAGCAAGTGTTTCATACTCACATACAATGTGCATGCTTTGAATCTAGCATATATATATATAAGTAGGGTGATGGAGGAAACTTTTTTGGTCAATTGCCCTCATACTTCATGGATTTCTCCTTCATAAATATTAAGATTGACTATAAATAATTTAAACTAAATTATTAATGACACCTTTATCTTTTTAGATGACATTGTCTAAACTATATTTAGAATTACTAAATTGGCCTCTACGTACCTAATAATAAAATAATTTATGTTAGTTATTTATTGTCTTGAATGTAATTAAAGATAACATACTTGAATAACATGAAATGAAAATGAGGTGTATGAAAAACGTCAAAAAATCAATCAAATATAAAATTATTAGTTAAAACATACAATTACTAAGAATGAAGTTTAATTTGAATCAATATATATTTGAAGGAAATCTTATATTTTTTTTATCATTTCTATAAACTCACAATGCTCTATATATCATTTCTTTTTGCACTCATATTTAATTATTACATCTTTAATATTTTCAATCTTTTGTGATATTACATTAAATAAAAAAATTATTTAGATTATCACATGAACTAATTATTTCCAATTTTCAATTCTCCAAAACAAAAATAAGGTATTTACTTTTATCACCAAATATTTTTTGCTCTCTAAAAAACAACATAAATTTATTTTTGATATCTCATTTAGTAGTAAATTATCATTAAAAACAATTATCAGAAAGCAAACCCAAAGCTACCTGGATTGAATGTATCCGATGTGGGATTTATATTGAAATTTCAGTTAACTATTGTTAACTATTCAATCTTTTGTGATATTGTTATGGGTTAATTGGACAGGATTTGTAGAGGTGAAAAGTGCATGTTGTGGGATAGGGAGACTAAAGGCAAGGGGAGCATGCATGCCACTGGTAAGCTATTGCTCAAACAGAGAAGACCATTTGTTTTGGGATCAATATCATCCAACTCAACAAGCTCATCTCATGTTCAGTGATTACATTTATGATGGCCCTTTAAACTTCACTTTCCCTCTCTCTGTTGCGAAGCTCATGTCTATTTGATTATTTACCCTATCTTTTTCTTTGTTATTTCAATGTTCTAAATCTTAACAGAAGTTGGATGAAAGGTCTAATATGAGATATTTGTGTAAAGTTAAGATCTAATTTAATATATTTTGAAGTCTGTGGTCTACAGTGAAACTGACTCCACAAATAAAGAGGTGAAAAATATATTTTTTGCTATTTTTTAATCTCATTTCTATGAGATTAAACTTTGAGATGCAGGTCAGGTAACTTACTATTGAGCGACCTTTTGTTGCGTGAAGAAATTCATAAGTGCATTTCTAGGAGCAACTCAAAGTGCATAAATTGTAGTTATTGGGACTTAAAAATATTTTACCTCCTATTAAAAGTCATTTCTTGATTGAGATAAGAATAGTAAAAACCTACTTTATATGCCTCAGTATTATTTGTGGTTATTAAATCTATTCAATTTCCTCTTCATGTATGATTATCTGATATCATGGAGGGATCCACCCTCATTTCGCCTCTTATACATACTACTAATATTTAACACTCAAATCGGAAAGAAGTAACTAGTGATCAAAATTGTTAGTTCAATTTATTATAATTAGACTTTATCTTTATTTTATCTTGGGTCTATCCGTACAAATTTATCATTATCATATAAGGAACAAAAGTAGAGAGGTAAAGCTAGGCATTTAGCCCCTAGAATTGCTCAAGTGTTTACCATAACAATATAAATGCTAATAAATTCTAAGCTGGCATTATAATAGACCTCCACATATCATATAAGACTGAAAGAAAACTTAAGAAGTTAATTATTCTTCCCAACTATTCAGTTTAATTTGAAAATCTCAGCAGGGTACTCACTTATTAATTGACATAATATTTTATTGGTCCTACAATATATTGTCCATCTTTAATACGAATAAGTTAAAATTAAGCCGGCACTCAAATCATGAGACATTAGCTCAAATGGTAGAATATTCGAAGCTCTGTTAAATTGTGACTTTGACACGACCTCTCTCATCCATACAGATCAATGCATGTGTTGGTCAAGTACATTTACGTAAAAGAGTATTGAGTGTCACACAAATAAATATATTAAAACATATACATTGTAGGGGAGAAAAAATACACGGGCTAAAATCTGTTAATAATATTTTTGAACAAGACCTAATGTTCTCATTTCTCGGGTATGTCACATATTAAGTCTAAACCGAGGATTCCTCCATGACTGAAGTCACCATGATGACCGATGTACTCTCCACGACCAGATCGATAGACACGACCCCACCTATACTTACACTACTGAGGTCACACGGATAAAACCTAGGATCGTGGCTGCTCGAGATAGCCAATATCATTTTCACGTCATGTTAAAATATAATAATCAGTCATACAAGGAAATGATAGGCACACATCAAATCTATAAGGTAATCTCAATAGTTGTTAAATAAGATAAGATAATAATCAAAATATCCTGATTAGATAATATTCTCCATGAATATCTCCATTCCTTATCTGAATAAGAAAAAAGAGACATTGAACCTAAACGTTTGATTGATACAGAAAATCATTATAAAAATATGACGATCTCCATTAAATGGTAAGTAATTCTCCATATTGCTAATATTATTTTAAACATTCTACTGACTTGATCGTTGGAGTGCATTAGGTGGGGCACCCCCTGATGCTTTGCCTACTGCTTTCATGATTGTTCTTGATTTTTGCAGACCCCTGAACGAATCATATAGTGACGCGTGGCGGCCCTCTCGATAGTTGATGCTGATATATTTTTCAAGTCAACAGTTTGACGCCGTCTGTGGGGACGTAGATCTCCCTTTTTCAAAATTGGTCACAAAAATTTATCCGCCATCACGACTGTCACTGCAACGTGAAACGATCCAACACAGGTTGAAGAATCATAAAAAATCAATGTTTTGATTGGTGATTGAAGTTGGATAATAGTTGTAATGGCCGTCGTGGCCGTCTCAACCGCGAGAAGCAGCAGCACAACCCACCGTCAAGCTTCATCGCCGTCGAGCATGATGCTGTCACCACCGTGGAAGCTTCCATCAATGAAACTATGAACAAGGAAAACCCACCTGAGTCGACGACAAGCATCGTCGCAACTAAGAATTCGAAGGAAAAGTCGCGAACACCCTTGGGTTCATAAATGTTTTGCTTTGATCTACGCAAAATGAAGGATTTTCAGGCTCAAAATAGCCATGAAAATCGATGGAGAAAGAATCTACTCCGTCACCTAACATAGGATGTCAGATCTATTGGGAAAGATGCATTTTCAGACTAAAAAACACCAATAAAAGGGTTCAGACTAAGATTCGTGACAGTTTAGACCCGAGAGGTCATAAATTATGTAAATGCTCTCACGAGAGAGAAAATATGGTTGTCAAGACCCGAGAGGTCACATATTTCACAAATGCTCCACCCGAGAGAGGAATCTTAATTATCAAGATCTGAGAAGTCATAAATTAAGCAATTGCTCCACCGAGAGAGCAATCTTAATTATCAAGATCTGAGAGATGTCACAAATTATGAAAATGCTCCTATGAGAGAGCATACATAATTATCAAGACCCGAGAGGTCACAAATTATGTAAATGCTCATGTGAGATATCAAGCAAATCCTGAGAGGTCCACTACCCAGACTACTTGGCCAACATGGTAAAGAAAAAGAAGAAGAAGATGAAGAACAAAAAGTGGAAGTCCTGTATAGGGTTCAATGCCCGAATAAGACATGCCCAAAGGACAACTTCTCTATTCTAAAAATTAATCAATTGATGGACGCTACAATGGGGCATGTGATGCTCAGTCTCATGGTGCTTTCTCCAGGTAGAATTAGATACCCATGCCTTACTCAGACGAAGAGAAGATATCCTTTTTCTCTGAGATGAGGAATTAGTGCTACAAAGTTATGCTATTCGGACTGATGTACGCATGAACCATTGCTTCATGGATTGCTAAGCTGAGGAGAGACCTAGACTATCAACATTTAGTAAAAAAAATTTCCAAGAGTACATGCGAAAGATGATGGAAGCATTGGGAGAGTTTGACATAAGATACGAACCGACAGCAATCAATGCTCAAGCACTCGCTGACTTTATGGTAGAAATAATGCGACCCCAAGAGAAAGATGACTCGAGCAGTACAACATATGTCACGCAAGATGAGACGATGGATAGATTCATGAGGAAAGAACCTTCAAACATGGAAGGGGCACTCAACGTGGATGGCTCTGCAAATGCATGCGGAAGCAAAGCCGGACTGATACTCTAAACATTAGAGAAGACCACAACTAAAAGGGCGATACACTTCGCATCCAGGACATCAAACAATGAAGGTGAATATGAAGCTTTGCTCGCATGTCAACAGAGATTATCAAGCTAGACACAAGGATTGGGGAAAATAATAACAAAGTTCTAAAATTGAAAGAAGGATTCAAAAAGTGCTCCGTAGGGTAGCTATCCCGAGTACACGAGATGCTTGGATGAAAGACCTCAATAAAGGTCATGACCGCCGATGCCTCCTACTCACCATAGATGACTTATATAGGACAAAAGGACCATGAAAGTATCTCGTGGCACCCGAGAAAACGAGATGATCAGAAGAAAGACCTTAACCAAGGCGACGGCCTAATGAAGCCTCCTGATCACTAAGGATGATCTAGAGAAAGACCCTACATAGGTTAAAAGACCACAAAAGTATCTCTTGGCACCCGAGCATACGAGATGATATGATGAAAGACCTCAACCAAGGTGACGGCTTAACAAAGCCTCCTGATCAGTAAGGATGATCTAGAGAAAGACCCCACATAGGGCAAAAGGACCACGAAAGTATCCCGTGGCACTCGAGGTCAAAGAACTCTCAAACAAAAGACCTCATCCAGGGCGACGGCCTAACGAGGCATCCTTATCACATAAGATGATCTGGAAAAAGATCCTACGAAGGGAAAAAAGCCCTCATCCAAGGCCATGACCTAACGAGGCATCCTTATCACATAAGACGGTTGGAAAAAGACCCTACCTAGGGAAAAAGACCACGGTAATATTTTATGGCACCCGAGTACATGAGATCCTAGGATGAAGTGCTTTGATAATTGTCACAGTCGCCGAGACCTCATAACTTACCTAAGACGAATAGGAGAAAATACTTTACATAAGGTGAAAAAAACCATTGTAATATTTCATGGTACCTGAAGTCACTGAATGACTATGACGGTCACATAGATGACTGTACACACAAAGTTACATAAATGACTATGATACTCCAAGTCACACAGATGACTAATGTAGACAAAGTCACCCAGATGACTATATTGGATACAATGATACACATATGATTATAACACCCAACGTCACCCAGATGACTATGGGACTCCAAGTGACACAGATGGCTAAGTACCCCTAGTCATACATATGACTATATTACTCAACGTCACATAGATGATTAAGGTACCCAAAGTTACCTAGATAACTACGATACCCATAATCACAATTATGAAAATGACACCCAAGTCACACTAATGACTATGGTATCGAGATCAGCCAAAATCTCACAAATCACAGAGGATCTTGGTACTCTACTAAAGATGACTCCAAAGGATCTCACCATCAAGGACTCGTCAAACACGATTTGAGCAAATGAGGGAAGAGGGATCCAAAACCTTCCTTTAGAAAGTGAAAGCGTTGATGAATTGCATGAGCAAACACATAAGCACAGAGAGATGCAACGAAAAGCTCAGCAAAACAAACAATTCATTTCAATGAAGAACGTCAAGAAGACCAAATACAAACTAACCACTCGATGGGATACATTTGGTCGATAGTCTAGGGGCATAAAAGCTAAGGACCTTCAATAACTCAAGATTATTATCAAACTCAGGGCACGATGATAGCGGCATCACTCCATAGATACTCAAAAGTAATTTGTTCTCCAAGAGAAGAACCGCTTGATTTTTTTAAGGTTAGCTCAAAGACACTCGCTGTGCCAAGCTACGCTACAAAATCATTATAAATTTCAGACAAAGCAACGGACGACTTAGACAGTCAAATCACTACATGACTTGGACAGGCCCATAAACTCAGATATTGAGTTACGAGAAAGAGTCAACAACCAAAGCATCAAAACCTTCGGTTCTAAGCCACATCTTAGTTTTTGAAAAAGTAATTCTTGATGGCAAGAAGAACCATCAGGAAACACGCCATTGAGTGTAATAACTCCATCATCCACCACGCTACATGAGATGTCAAAGTAATGTACTGGATACTTGGTCAAGTATAGATCAACACGAGAATGCAACACAGGATTTCAGAAAAATCATATCCTTAAGAAGACCCAATAATGTCACAGTGTCAAGTCGACCTCACAGTAAAGCAATCCCAATGGACTGGTCGTCTTATCGCCTGCATCAGATCAAATGAATTCAATCTTAACTCCAAGTCCTTATGATGCATTTAGGCGAATGTGTAAAAGTTTTATTCTTATGACCACTGATCCAACTCAAGCCGCTTGACTGTCATATGAAAATCATAGGAACTCGATCTCGATAATTACTCAGAGTAAATTGCACAAACCTGAACCATAGAGCTTTAGGTCTGACATGGTCACGCATGTCGTCACATGAAGAAGTCCAACATTGATCAAGATGACAACCTTTTTACCAATAGTTAATTGACAAATATGAAGAAAGCTCATCTCAATCACAAGATGCTCTGAGACGCTATCATGAACCAACAACAAATACTTATATATTTGGATACAAACTCTACTTTTTTACAATCTCAACGCCAACATATGCTTAACATTCGATTAAGTGCTAAGACAGAGTCTTGGGTAAAATCTCATAGCTCCCTCCACAACATACTTCCTAACTTTATCTCTATGCTCCAGACTCAAGAAGTAGGGGTAAACTGTAGGGGAGAAAAAACACACGGGCTAAAACCCATCAATAATATTTCTGAACAAGGTCCAATACTCACATTTCTAGAGTAGGGCACATATTAATTCCATAACCGAAGTTACCATGATAACTGAGGCACCCTCCACGAACAAATCGATGGACAAGACCCCACCTATACTTACACTACTGAGGTCACACGAATGACAAGGTAATCTCATGCCTACGATCGTGGCTACTCGAGATAACTAATATTATTTTCTTGTCACGATAAGATATAATAATCAGTCATACAAGGAAATGATAGGCACACATCAAATCTATCATCCAATGTTAATGGTTGTTAAAGAGGATAAGATGATAACCAAAATATCATGATCGGAGAATATTTTTCATGAATATCTCCATTCCTTATCTGAATAAGGAAGAAGATACATTGAACCTAGACGTTTAATTGATACAGAAAATCATTATAAATATATGATGATCTTTATTAAATGGTAAGCAATTCTTCATATTGCTAATATTATTTTAAACACTCTATTGACTTCATCGTTGGAGTGCATTAGGTGGGGCATCCCTCGTTGCCCTGCCTACTACTTTCACGATCATTTTTTATTTTTGCAGACCCTTGAATGAATCATCAAGCGACGTGTGGCGATCCTCTCGACAGCCGATGCTGGCATATTTTTTGCATCAACATACATGCGTCCATCAAACATGTCAAAAATTTTATTTAGCCTCCCAAATGTGATAAAGCAAACACTCCTTAAGAGATTTCCCAGAAATGATGAAAACCTTAGATTGGAATACTTGTTAGTTGTTTCAACACTCCTAAACCCCAAATCCTCTTACGTGTTATGGCGTATGGTATTACATCTGTAATTTAACTTGAGTCGTGTTAGAACTTTTTAAAGACACGGTGCACATTTTTTTATGAGATTAGTTGAGAATGTGTGTCGTAACGTGTATGCGACGCAGAATGACGATTGAAAAATTATTTTGAAAAAAAGAAGAAGTTTAGAGTCGCCACCAATCAGTTTTAGAGCATGATTGGTCACATAATTTTAAAAATAAATATTTTAGTCTACCAAAACTCAAAATTGGTTCGTGAGTAATTTACGTGTGGGGAATGTATTAGCACCTCACAATACCCATTATTAAAATTATTACAAAATTCAATCAAATGATATCCAAATTATATTTTAGAAATAATGTTAAAGAAATTCAATTTTGAATGTCCCACTTGATATATTTTGCATCATAAAAATAAAAAAATAAATGACCTTTAATTGGTGGTACAAAGATCATTGAAAAATTATTTTTTTATTTTTATTCTTTTTTGTCAAAACATTATTGTAGTTATTCTCGGTATCCCAAACTTCTCACCTCAGTAGTTCGAGAAGATTGGTATCCCAAAAATCTCAAAGTTCGTCATCGGGAATTTTAGTGAAAACTAAATAATGGAATTAAAAATATTTAAATCTAATTGCTAAGATTGTAATCCACACATATATGAATATTAACTCTACTAATAAGTGAATAAGATAAGAATCAATTTATAAGCATGATACTATTACAATGATACATAAATAAGAAATAAGAAGAATCAACAATTATAAAGAAAAATGGGTAAAAGAAAAGTTAGAAATGTATGATAAATTTGATGAGAATGTATAGAGTAAAAAAAGAAATGATAGTATGTTAAACATGTAAAGAAGATGCAGAAAAATATAAATTTGAAATAAGTACTAATATATAATGATAAAAGAACATAAAAAATAAAATAAATTAGAAACAAAAAGAAAAAAAAAATGAAAAGGGGAGGGGGACATAGGGTGTTCACCCTCAGTCAAACACTTTCTTTTAATCTAATTATACAATTATAAAAAATATAAAATTAGATAATTTATGTTTAAATAAATTAAATTATGTAAATTTTTAATTTTATTAAGATAATATATACATAGTAAATGCATAATTGACATAAATATATAATTTTTTACTACACTGCCTACTAATTACCATTATTTTCTTCTCTTCAATCTTTGCTATTCAAATAGCAAAAGAAAAATTACGGACGGGAACTAGTTAAACTGAGTGTCACGACAAAATGATGAGTATGGGTGAGAGTGGATGAAGAATAATGAATCAGATATATTGTAAGGTAAATATTCAAGAAATTTAAACTACCATAAGAAAAAAATGAGAGAAGATGAGTAGATGAATTTAAATGTAAACTATTTTTCTCTCTATCTTGGTAAATCTCTCATATTTCTCACACACTCTCTCTAGAAAGATATTCTCTCATTCTCTCTCAAGACCTCCTTTTCTCTCTAAAAAACAGACCTCCTTCAAGTGAATGCCTCACCTCTATTTATAGACAAAATTAGGGCTTCATTATTTACTTTTAGTACTTTTGCTCTTTTTGTAGTCATTGTACCATTTTTCTCATTTTTAGTCTATGAGCTATTTTTCAAATCATATACATAGTATTAGATTAGTATGTGGGTAAAAAAATAAATTGTGTATTTTCAACGTACTAGGCCGGATAAAATACGGTATCTACAACTACCTCAATTTGTTCACGCTTCTAAACTTAGAAGACCTACAAATATATATATATATATAAGTATTTTGATTGGTATGAGAAACGATTATATGGATAAGAGAAATATAAACCTTGACTTATTCAGGCTCTATGAAATGACAAAAATGTGAAATGGACCTGGATAGACAGATGCTTCGACCTCGACTCGATTTGGGTTCGATTTAATGAAAGTTATTTGAAAAGAAATGGATCTGGATAAACACAAACTTTGACCTCGACTCAATTCGAGTTCAATTTAACTGAGATATTTGAAAGGAAAATGGATCTGGATAGATACAGGCTTCGATCTTGACTCAATTCACGTTTGGATTAACTAGAGATATTTGAAAAGAAACATACTTGGATAGATACAAACTTCGACCTTTACTCAATTTTGGTTCAATTTAACTGAGATATTTGAAAGAAAATGAACTTGCATAGACACAAGCTTCGACCTCGACTCAATTCATGTTCGATTTAACTGAGATATTTGAAAGAAGATGGACCTGAATAGACACATGCTTCAACCTTGACTCAATTTGGATTTGATAGAACCGAGATATTTGAAACAAAATGGACCTAGTTAGACACAATCTTCGATCTCGACTCAATTCAGGTTTGATTTAACCGAAAATAAAGAAAACAGACCTGGATAGACACATGCTTATACCTCGACTCAATTCGGGTTTGATTTAACTGAAGACAAAAAAATGGACTTGGATAGACACATGCTTTGACCTTAACTCAATTCGGGTTCAATTTAACCGAAGATAAAGAAACGGACCTAGATAGACACAAGCTTCAACCTCAACTCAGCTCGGGTTTGATTTAATTGAAGAAAATGAAATGATGTTGGATCTGATTTATACAAACTTCATATGGTAGACAGAGCTTGACTAATGCAGGCTCTAAATGTTGGAAAATCATGTGGATTTCAAAAGAATATCCTAAAAGGATTCATGCACTTAAATTATATCAAAACAAAGCAATGTGGTACATGTCTACGCATTGTAATTCTTGAATATAAATGCAAAGTAGTGATTTTGTATGCATGCGTGCTATGCATGATTGTGAACTTTATTTGTAAGAAAATTATTTGATGGTTTATTTTTTAAAGTTGACTAATGTAATCATATCCACCACTCTTCAAAACAATCGCTTGGCTTAGGATCATGGACTCGCAATAAGCATTCTTCAAGAAAATGACGCATCCTTATTCATTGGTTTATGCTCCAGTATTCAACTCCATGTCGATACTAAGAAAAATGAATAATTTCTCCATATTTTACTTCTATTTTGCACTTCTAATTCTGTGAACCTCCCATCGCATTTAGCTTTCACCGTGCACCTACGGACTTTCCTTATGGTGACTTTCGGGATTTCACCATACTACCTGTTTCAGCTTCTTTCCTTTTTTCTCTATTTTTTCAATCAATTAGCTTTCACTAATTAAGTTTGTGGTTCTGAGTAATTTCAAGAGTAATTAATGATATTTTCTAGATGTCTTGGAATTAAGCAAAATAAAAAATAATGGAAATAACGAGAAGACAAAGTATATATGTTTGCCAACTGCAAAAGAAGGCTCTTTATCGATGATGGATGAACAAATGTTTACAAACAAGGATTTGAAAAAATTATGGAATAAGAATTTTTACAATATTCATGACAGTTTTTTAAAAATATTTATTTTTACCTAACTTCGCTTTTCCCATATTTAGAGTGGTCAAACGAAGTATTTCTTCACTGCACAGGAATTAATTGTATGCGGTAAATCATTTCCGTCCATGTTTGTTAGAATGAGAGGTCCTATAGAGAAAGCTTTATTGACAATGAAAGGTCCGTAATTTGTTTTAATATGGGAGTGTCTTTTTCAATACCAAATCTCCTTCTCGAAAACATCAGGGATGTACCTTTTGTCATATGCTTGCATCATTTTTCTTTGATATAATTTCCCTCTACATAATGTAGTCAATCGTTTTTCCTCGATAAAATTCAATTATTTATATCGTGTATGTACCTACTCTACTTCTTCTAATTCACCTCCGTTAAGACTCTAAGGGAGGGAATTTCTACCTTGAGTGGAAGGACCGCTTCCATGCTATATACCATTGAGAACACCGTTGCCCCAGTTGATGCTCGCACTGATGTGCGGTATCCATGTAGTGCAAAAGTGAGCATCTCGTACCAATCTTTATAAACCTATGTCCTATTCTTTATGATCTTTTTTATGTTCTTATTTGCTGCTTCCACTGCTCCATTCATCTTCAGAAGATATGAGATAAATTATGATGCTTGACTTTAAACTGCTCACATAATTCTTTCATCATCTTGTTGTTTAAATTTATCGCATTATCTGTGATGATCCTTTCAAGTAGACCATATTGGCAAATTATTTCTTTTTTAATGAACTCAACATCCTCACTTCTAGTTACGCTCGAATATGATCTCATCTCCACTCATTTGGTAAAATATTCTATAGAGATTAAAATGACACGATGCCCATTAGAGGCCTTTGGTGTGATATGACCAATGACGTCCATACCCCACAAAGAGAACGGCCGAGGCGCATCCATGAAATGTAAAAAGGATGCTAGTACATGAATTTTATCCGCATAAATTTGACATTTATGACATCTCTTGGTGTACTTGATGCAGTCAGATTCTAGAGTCAACCAATAATATCATGCTCTCAAGATTTGTTTAGTCATCATATGACCATTAGCATGGACACCACAAATTACTTCGTGAACTTCCTATATGATTTGATTCGCTTCCCTTGCCTCAACACATCTTAAAAGCACCACATCATAGTTTCATTTGTAGAGTATTTCACCGTTAAAAAAGAAACCAACGGACAATCTTTTAATAGTGTGTTTATCATTCTCGGAAGCTATACATGGATGCTCCCCGTTCATTATATACAGCTTGATGTCGTAATACCATGGTCTTGCGTCTGTCTATTCTTCAATGCTCATACAGTAAGTAAGAAAATCTTGCTTCTCAATTTTTATGGGTTGAACTTCTTCCTTAAAATCTGCGACAAATATGGATGCTAGAGTTACTAGTGCATCTACGATTTGATTATTCTCTCTGGGTATATGGTCAAATAAGATCACTTCAAAAGTTTGGCTTAACTTAGTTACATGTTTGTTATAAGGTACTGAAATGGAGTCTCTAGCTTCCCATTCCCAGTTTAGTTGTCGTATCACCAATAACGAATCTTCGTACACACAAAGCTTCCTTATCATCATATCACAAGCTGCTTGAATTCCCATAGAACATGTATCATATTCTACCACATTGTTTGTACGGTTAAAGTATAGTTTTACCATGAATGGGAAAAACTTTTCCTCAGGGGATATGATATTCTGCCCAATTCCATGTCCTACATAATTAGATGCGTCATAAAATAACATTTGTCCACAATTCTGAATCTATATATCCTTATGTTAGGGGTTATGCCCTAAAAGAATGTGTATTGACATTTTGTATGAATTAAGGAGGATTACATTTTTCTTAAAGTTGTTCTTTTAAATTATTGTTGAATAATTTATATAAATATATGAAAATTCCATATTCATTAATGAGACTATGATCTTGTATTAGTATGAGAGGATTAAGATCATAGATAATGAATAAAATTGTCAGCAATGTATTAAAGTACAGAATCTTTAATGAATGGTTGCTAGTAAGATTCACTAAGCATTGTGAATGTGTGTGATCTAGATCCGGATCATTGCTGTGGATAGACATCTTAGTGAGATACTTTATATAATGAGATTATATATGACATGGATCGATGTGAATTAATATATTTATCAACGTTTCGTTTATCATAAAGATTTAATATACATCAATTTGATGACCATGTGTAGATCAGTCTGAATCCTAAGTAGTCATAAACTCCTATACCTGTATACTGGATCTTTTGATTCACTTATTAAGGTTTGTTTGTAAAATAGGCTAGTGACTTTTATTTTGGAGATTCAGTGATATGGATGGCTGTGAACATGATCTTACAAGATTTAGAATCCAAGCTTTCCTAATGGATCGTAATTGGTTCCCTTAAGTGTTAATTCTTGAACTGAATGATTATTGAACTCAAATTTATAATAAGATTATAATTAGCCATTCACTAGTGGATTAATGAAAATTAAGGATCAAGATGTAACTAGAAGAGTAAAGTGCTAATTTTGACTAGTTCTAATTTACGAACCAATAATTCAAGGACGGAACTACATGAATTGATTATATCTGTGGACTACATGAGAATACTCTATAAATATAATCTATAATCTCTAAGAGTTCAATTCCATATTTATAGTGGAATAATAATGGAATTGATAAATAAGATTATTTAATTAAAGAGTTTAATTAATAATCTGGTTTATTAGAGCTTAGGATTGTAGGTCTGTGATCCCCAAGTAACATCTATACCATGCAGTCTAGGGTGTGAATATTTCAGAACATGAGAAAATGACTAACTTGCAAAAGAATTTTTATTCTGGGGCAAGTACATAATTATAAGATAATTATGTGTGATTAGTTAATTGAATTATAATTATAAGATAATTATGTGTGATTTGTTAATTGAATTATATATATGTGTGTGTGTGTGTGTAATTTTCATAATTATATATAAATAATTATCAATTTTTTAATTATCGATAAGTGAGATAAAATATCTAATTTGTAAAATTAGATAATTAAATTATTATGAGATAACAATTTGGATCAACTAAATATGTTATTTGTGAAATAACAGATAATTTAGTTGATACGTATAATCAGATATGTTAATTTTGAATTAACTAATATCTAGATATTTATCTAATTAAAATAAAGATTTAATTCGTAATAATTGCCACATGTAAATCAGTGATTGGTTATCAGAGATTGACATGGACTACTGTAGTGCCACGTGACATTACAGTAGTGGGGAACATTGTAGTGTCACATGGCACGATAGTGGTGCCGTGACACACACACGGCGGTCGGCGGTGGCTGTGGCTGGGCGGCGGTGATGGGCGGCGGTATAGGAGTCTTATCGTTGGTGGCAACTGTTGTCACATTTGAGAAAGTTTCACAGAAACCCTAATACCAACCAACTATACCACTGTAGGTAACCCTATCTCTATATATTATCCTCTTAAATTTGTAAATTAATGTAATTTGTAAATTAATTTTTAATTTTTAATTTTATGAAAATTAGAATTTAATAGGTTGATTGAGTTTGACACCAGTTTACCAAATCAAATAAAGTATTTAATGACTAAATCAAAATAAACTATTATTAAATAGATAATTGTAGAAATGAATTTTAATTAAAAATTGTTTTTTCCTAATTAAATATGATTTTGTTCAAAGCTTGAAGATTATGAAGATGAATATCAGGAGGAGAAGGCATTATTTGAGAAATATGTATTCTTGAAGTCCGCTTTATAATTTTATTTTTTATTTCAAGAGTTGTAATTTAAAAATACCCAATAGTCACTCAGTCCATTATTTTTTATTTAATTGTTAAGTAATTATTTAATAGTTATGTTTGATAACATATCCATGAATTAGTTGATCACATGCCATACATGAAAAATCCTACACAGTTTTATTTAATAATGCATCTCATCAGTAGAAATATGATTTATTAGGATTGTTCTAATATGTTTATATGTATTATTTTATGAAATCAATTACATGTAAACTGCTAGATTTTAATTAGTTAAAACTTGGTAATCACACCACACTAAGGGCTATAGTAACATTTAGGATAACGCCTTTCATAAAAGGGTTTTATTAAATTTTGATGAATATAATTAATTAGTTAATCTAAGTTTACCTTATTATGACTTAGGCGCTTTAGAATGTTAAATGAACTTAGACAAATGAGATTGACATAACTGGTTATTAAATATTCATAGGCTTATTATCTTAAAGAAGGATTAATTTGAAATTAATTTATTAGTCAAAATGGAGATACGTAATCCTAAAATAGTGAGTGAGTGAAGGTTGGCATGTCAATGTAACATATGGTTTTCATCATTAGTACAACACCGTGAGGTGCAGTAAGGGCCTCGAGATGGCTTTATTTTCATCCTCCCAAGGAAGGTTTTGAGTTGTATCAATACAAAGGTTTTACTTCTTAAGAAGATAGGAGGAAGTGATGTAGTTTAGTTTTGACCGACCCTAAGGTGACATACTCTAAATAAAGTCATGGAATCTGAAATGATAGGTTCCACTCACAAAGTCACAATTAAGCTTTGGATAGTTGTGACTTGACCGAACAAGCGATACCTTATTGTTAAAAGAGAAAATATGAGATATTTTAAGTTTTGATTAATAAGGATGAAAATATCTCATAGACAGTTTAAGGTTAACTGACCGGCAGCACATTATCGTTGGGTTATTTTATCGTGATTAATAAATGTTAAATTTGTGTGTTTATTATGTTGCATTCATGTATCACGTTTACTTTTTGAATTCTAGATATTTATTAATTATATTAAATCTTGTACATTTTAAATTTTAGTTATCATTGTTATGTCTACCATGGGTAATCTTGTTACTGCTTTACTCGCGCTTGAGAAATTGAATGGTGATAAATTCATACATTGAAAATCAAATATGAACTTAATGCTGATTTGTGAAAACCATAAGTTCATTCTTATTGAAGAATGTCCTGAGGATCCCGCTGGTAATGCCCCTAAGAATGTTAGGGATAAATATGATACTTGGATCATATCAAATAACAAGGCGAAGTGCTACATGCTTGTGAGCATGAATGATATTCTGAGAACCAAACATGAAAGCATGGAGTCTGCCTATGAGATTATGGAATCTCTACATGCGATGTTTGGGCAACAGTGTGATCAAAGTCGTCATGAGGCCATTAGGAGCTATATGACGACTAAGATGAGAAAGGGTACTTCTGTGCGAAAACATGTTTTGAACACGATTAACATAATACACGAGACATAAGTACATGGGGTGACCATGAAATCAAGTTAGCATTATATTTGAATCGCTCACACCAGCTTTTTCTGCAATCATGACAGCTATGTTATGAATAAGTTACAATTCTACACGACCCAATTGTTGAATGAACTACAGACTTTTGAATCACTCAACCTTAGAATGACTAAAGAGGGCGATGTAAATGTGGTCGAGCAAAAGCCTTCTTCTATTGCTATTAAGAGTAACAAGAGGAAGAATATCAATGGTATAGGCAAAAGTAAGAACAAGAAATGGAAGAAAGCCAAAAAGAACAAGAATGACAGCAAACCCAAAGGAAAATATTTCCACCGTGGGGTTAAAGGTCATTGGAAGAGAAACTATAACAAGTATCTCTCCGAGCTGAAAAAGAAAGGTAAATATGATTTACTTGTACTTGAATCTTGCTTAGTGGAATATGATTTGTCATCCTGAATACTTGATTCAGGAGTCACTAACTATGTATGTCCTTCTTTGTAGATGCTTGATTCGTCAAAGGAGCTGGCTGATGGTGAGGTTGTTTTGAGAGTTAGTAATGGTGCGCTCGTGCCAGCTAAAGCATTAGGGACAATCCGTCTACTTTTTGGATATGATTATTTAGTTTTGAACGATGTTTATTATATTCTTGGAATTTTGAGAAATTTGATTTCTCTTTCTTTTTTGTAAGAACAATAATTCGAAGTTTCTTTAATTAATAAAGAGTTTATTATTTCTAAGAATGGATTCGATATTTGCCATGCAAAACTTATAAGTGGACATACAAGCTTAAATCAACTGAGTGAGCTTTAAATAGTTCTAAATTATGTAAAGTAGTAAAATCTAAAAGTAACAAACGAAAAAAAGTTTCTCATGATGATGATAACACATATTTTTGGCATCTTAGGTTGTGACATATTAATCTAGATATGTTAAATAGGTTAACAAAGCATGGTGTTTTGAGAGAACTAAAAGTTGGAACTCTTCCTGTTTGTGAATCCTATGTAGAGGGTAAAATAACCAAGAGATTTTTCACAGAAAAGGGCTAAAGAGGCAAGGAACCACTTGAGTTAGTACAGAGTGATGTCCGTGGACCAATCAATGCATAAGCTAGAGGTAGGTATGAGTATTTTGTGACTTTCATTGACGGCTACTCAAGATATGGTTATAGTTACCTAATTCATAGAAAGTATGAAACTTTTAGAAAGTTTAAAGACTTCAAGGCTGAAGTTGAAAAGTAATTAGGTAAATCATTAAAAATCCTTTGATCCGATCGAGGTGGTGAATACTTGGATTTAGAATTCAAGGATTATTTGCTGGAGTATGAGATCTTATCCCAACTCACAGCACCTTGAATGCCACAACAAAATGATGTTGCAGAAAGGAGAAACCGAGCCTTATTAGATATGGTTAGGTCGATGTTAAGCTACTCATCACTGTCATATACATTTTAGGGATATACACTACACACGACTACTTATATTTTGAATGTAGTGCATTTTAAGTCTGTAAGCAATACGCCTTTAGAGTTATGGAATGGCTCGAAACCTAGTTTGCGTCATTTCCATATATGGGGGTATCCAGCTCACGTTCTTAGACCCAACGGAGAGTTAGACTCAAGGTCTGAAGTATGCAAAGACTAGAGGTAGGTACTTTTATAGTCACAAGGATCAAAAGGTGTTTGTATCGATAAATGTCACTATCGTTAAACATGACTATATGAAAAATTACAAACCTCGTAGCAAAGTAGTTCTCAAGGAATTAGCGGCTGATGAGATCGGACCACCTTTAATTTATAGCTATAAATAAAAAACCAGAGAAACCACAGTTCCTGCAATGGAAACCCCAGTACAACATCGTAGTGGGAGGGTTGTGAGACAACCAGTTCGCTACGAACTAAAGGCACATGTCTAGTGTCAGAAACTGATAAAAACGATCCATTATCTTATGAATAAGCAATGGATGATCCTAAAAATTAGAAATGACAAGATGTCATGAACCACGAAATTGAATCTCTGTATTCCAATTCCATCTGGGAACTTGTAGATCCATCTGAAGATTTTAGACCCATTAGATGTAAATGGATCTTCAAGAAGAAAAGATGTGCATATGGGAAAGTAAATACTTTCAAGGCACAGTTAGTAACCAAAGGCTATACACAAAGGGAGGGATTCGATTATAAAGAGACATTCTCCCATGTGGCCATGCTCAAATCCATTTACATACTTTTGTCCATATCCGCTAGTTTTAACTATGAGATATGGAAAATGGGCGTCAAGACAACTTTTTTGAATAGCTGTATTGAAGGAAACACTTATATGATGCAACCAGAAGGGTTCGCACAAAAGGGGTAAACTTAGAAAGTATGCAATTTGCTTAAATCCATTTATGGATTAAAGCAACCATCTAGATCTTAGAATCTTACCTTTGATGAGATTATAAAGTCTTATGCCTTCGTAAAAAATATTGACGAAGCCTGTGTTTATAAATACATCAAAGATAAAATAGTGGTTTTCTTAATTCTTTATGTTAATGATATTTTACTCATTGGGAATGATGTGGAAAATTTCTCAAAAGTAAAGAAGTGGTTAGATGAGAAATTTCAAATGAAAAATTTTAGAGAAGCGAGCTATGTTCTGAGGATCCAAATATTAAGGGATAGAAAGAAAAAGCTCTTGGCACTTTTTCAAGCATCTTATATTGATAAGATGCTGGAGAGATTCTCTATAGAGAATTCCAAGAAAGGTCAACTACCGACCAGACATGGAATTATCCTCTCCAAGGAACAATGTCCTAAGACACCTTAGGAGGAAGAAGATATGAGAAAGGTTCCCTATGCTTCAGCAGTTGAAAGTCTCATATATGCCATATTGATTACGAGACCCGGCATCTGTTATGCAGTGAGAATTATTAATCGTCATCAATCAAACCTAGATTTAGAACACTGTGTTACAGTAAAACTCATTCTTAAGTATCTTGGGAGAACGAGAAACTATATTCTTGTTTATTTAGGTGGAGACCTGAAGTCCACTAGATATACTGATTCTAATTTTCAATCAGATAAAGATAGTCAAAACTTGACGTCAGGATCAATATTCACCTTAAATGGAGGAGCTGTAGTCTGGAGAAGTATTAAACAATCCAACATTGCATATTTCACTATGAAAGATGAATATATAGCGGCTTGTGAAGGTGCGAAAGAAGCGGTGTAGATCCAGATATGAAAAGGCCACTGATCATGTTCTATGATAACAGTGGGGCGGTAAGAAATTTCAAAGAACCGAGGAGTCACAAGAGGGAAAAGCATATATAGAGGAAAGATAATTCATGCAAAGTCATTTGAGGGTCACGTGCGTAACATGAGATTAAGAGAGATGCCATATTTACTTTAGGGCAAGTGGGAGATGTTGGGGGTTATGCCCTCAAAGCATGTGTATTGACATTTTGATGTGAAATTTAATGAGGATTGCATTTTTCTTATAATTGTTCTTTTACATTATTGTTGAATAACTTATATAAATTTATGATAATTGCATATTCATTAATGAGCTATGATCTTGTATTAGTACGAGAGGATTAAGATCATAGATAATGAATAAAATTATAAGCAACTTATTAAAGTATGTATAGTTATAGTCTTTAATGAATGTTAGCTAGTATAGTTCACTAAACATTATGAATGCGTGCGATCTAGATCCGAATCATTGATGTGGATATAAATATTAATGAATGTACTTTATATAATGAGATTATTATGACATGGACCGATGTGAATTAATATCTTTATCAATGTACCATTTATCATAAAGATTTAATATACATTAATTTGATGACCATGTGTAGATCAGTCTTAATCCTGAGTAGTCATGAACTCATATACATGTCTACTGGATCTTTTGATTCACTCGTTAAATTTTTTTTATAAAACAGTCTAGTGAATGGTTATTGAGCTCAAATTTATAATAAGATTATAAATTAGTTATTCACTAGTAGATTAATGGTACTTACGGATCAAGAGGTAATTAGAAGGGTAAAATGATAATTTTGACCAGTTTTAATTTACGAACCAATAATTGAATTATGGAACTACATGAATTGATTATATCAGTGGACTACATGAAAATACTTTGTCAACATAATCTTTAATTTCTAAGAGTGCAATTCCATATTTATAGTGGAGTAATAATGGAATTAATAAATAATATTATTTCATGAAAGAGTTGAATTAGTAATCTTGTTTATTTGAGCTTAGGATTGTAGGTCTATAGTCTCCAAGTCACCTCTATACTACGCAGTCTAGGGTGTGAATATTTCAGGACATGAGAAAATGACTAACTTGAAAAGAAATTTTTATTCTGGAGCAAGTACATAATTATGAGATAATTACGTGTGATTAATTAATTAAGAATTAATTAGTTAAATTATTTATATATAAAAATGTAATTTTCAGAAATTATATATATAAATAATTATCGAATATTTTTTTAATTATCGATAAGTGAGACAAAATATCTAATTTGTAAAATCAGAGAAATAAATTATTATATGTCAATCAATCGAGTAATATGATGCATATGTTGAATATTTGGTGAAATTCATGAAAATAAATTGAAAAAAGAAGTCGTAGCAAAAAGACATGGTATTTGGTCATTTGTCCAATATGTGCAAATCCAAATTAGGCATGTCATTACAGAGTAGAGCATAAAACTAAAACAAATTGAAAAGCCCATTCAGGAACAAGAAAATGACATCGCAATTTATCCGACATTTTATTTGGTAGCTTAATCTAATCTTCCCTTGAAAAGTGCTCTTCCTTTAGGGAGAAAAATGCTTTCGTAGGATACCTATCAAGAGAAATGAGTGCAAGAAGATAATAATTTAGATAAACTAAATCTATTATTTGTGAAATAACAGATAATTTAGTTGATAAGGATAATCGAATATGTTAATTTTGAATTAACTAATATCTAGATATTTATCTTATTAAAATAAATATTTAATTCACAGTAATTTTCACGTGACAATCACTGATTTGGTATCAAATATTGACATTTACTAATGTAGTACCACGTGACAGTGCAGTTGTGCACCATTATATAGTGGGTCTCACTACATTGGGCAATTTAAAATTAAATATTAATTTTTAATTTTAATTATCTCTAAATATCTGATACTTTATTATCAAGAAAGATATACATATATTATTCTGATTGCATCAAACGGATCAATCAGTTGAATCAGTTCATCAGATCATCAATAAGAGAATTGGGTTGAGAACATAATTTTTCAGATTGATTTTTCTCTATGATTAATAGTTAATCAAATATAAAAAAAGAATATTTATCATGTTCATTTATAGAATCGTCTCAGAAAAATCATTTTTGGTAAATCTCTAGATCTCATGTGTTGAGAATATCTAGAGACAAAAAAAATGTCTTGTAATATTCTACATGTCAACACATGTTCTAGCGCGTTGAGATTTAACTTAGAAGATCTTAGTGGGATCTCAGAGTCTACTGATCGTTCTAACAATTTCATTGGACGGATGATCGATCGATTTTGCAAGGATGTTTGATTTAGACTATAAAAGGTATATGATTCCTAACCTTGTATGTTGTAAATTTAATATATAAATATATAATGGATCTTGATTGAAAATAGTTTTCAATATAAGTTTTTTTTATTTTTGGAAATCGTCGCGTCTCGCTTGGTTTTCTTTTTATAAAAATGATTTGTTTTTAATAATTTGTTTAAACGCATCCGCCGCACGTACGCCGCGTTTTCCAACATATTCTTCATTTTTTAATAGGACTTATACATTCTCATCAGGAAAATCAAACTTTATATTCTCATAATCTTGCACTGGTTGATCTGTCAGATAATCTGCAAGTACACTTCCTTTTATTGACTTCCTCGTGACATAGACAATATCATATTCTGTGAGTAATATTTTCCATTTAGCAATCCAGCTAGAAAGTGACGACTTTTAAAATATATGCTTGATTGGGTCCATCTTTGAAATTAACCAAGTGGTATGGTATAACATGTACTGTCTACACCGATAAGCAGCCCAGACTAATGCACAACATGTTTTCTCCAACATCAAATAATTAGCCTCATAAATTTTTATGTATATTGCTTAAATAGTTTATTGCTTGTTCTTTCCTTCCAGAGGTGTCATGTTGACCAAGTACGCAACCTATGAATTTTTTTGTTACTGTAAGATACATAATGAGTAGACGTCCTGGAGTTGGAGGAATAAGTGTAGGCGGATTTTGTAAGTATTGCTTGATCTTCTCAAAAATATTTTGGGCAATCATCATTTCATCATTCTGTATCACTTTTACATAGAAGTTTAAAGATAGGTCACAATTCGCAGTTAGCTGTGAGATGAACTAAGCTATGTAATTTAATCTCCCCAAAAACCTTGTCGGGGTCAACTTTTATTCCTTCTTTGCTCACGCGAAGCCAAGTAGTTTCCCTAAAGATGTTGCGAATGTACACTTTATTGGGTTAATCTTTAACTGAAACTTTCTCATCCATTCAAATAGTTTTCGCAGAGTGATAGTGTGATCTTCCTAGACAACCTTGATGAGAATTGGCGATCATATCATCAACGTACACTTTGACTTCTTTATTCATCATATCATGAAACAGTGTTACCATTACCCGTTAGTAAGTCGCCCCTGCATTCTTTAGACCAAATGGCATAACATTATAACAAAATGTACCCCATAAAGTTATAAAAGTAGTATTTTCACGATCTTCAGGAGCTATTTTGATTTAGTTATACCCCGAAAAACCATCCATGAAAGACAAGGTTGAATATCCTGTAGTTTTATCTACTAAGACATTGATATGGGGTAATGGAAAATTATTCGTGGGGCTTGCCCAATTTAAGTCTCTATAATCGATGCACATCCTTACTTTCCCATTTTTCTTCGGCACTAGCACTATGCTAGCAACCCATTCAGGGTATTTTGCACCTGAATTAGATTATTAGATGAAAGGAAGTCAAGAAAAGAAAATTAAAAAAAATGCATGAGTATGAGCAATATTTCGGAAAAGGAATAAAAGTAGACAAATAGGGGGGAAATGAACTGGAATCGTATTTATTATTAACTGAGGAAACAAAACAAGTTTTCAAATTTTCATTTAAAAGAATGACATGAAACAAACGAAAATGTAGGCCCATAGCAATGAAATTCCTAAGACATTGGGCAGAATCATTAGAAATTTGGCACTAACACATTGCTTTTGAAAATCCCCAAGAAGCACTGGCAGCTCGGTGGCATCCTAATTGTTAATCTCATGATCTGAATTATATCGAGAAACCAAGTCTTCTGTACTTGCACTTGATGATTTAAAGATTACTGATATTGAAAGATGGACTATATCATCTTCATGGCCGTAGTGCTCTACTTTAACTGGTTCTTCGAATCAAATTCCTCCACTTCTGAAGGATTCAGAAATATGAGGTATGATTGCATTTCCTTATATAATTCCCCATTTTTTAGCGTAGCAATTCTCTTTTCTTTCTTCTGAGCTTCCATTCTTCCTCTATCATCCTTGGTCGGTCTATATCCCAGCCCAAAGTTTTGTTCATTCTTCTCCCATTCGATTAACTTACTTATGCCTTGATGCTCACTTCCGTGTCATTTGTCTGGCTTATATCCCACTTTTATCATCAGCTTTGCCATCATTTGAGATGCTTTTGATAGTAACAAACATGGTGTTCGCGATTTCAAATTATTGAAATGATCACTCCAATGCTTCTTCTGCTACCTCAATATATGGCATGGTGGTCGGCTTGGATACCAGTAAGTCTTCTTCCTCATATATACAAATGAGTTTATGATCCATTATGAATTTCAACTTTCTGATGTAAGGAAAACGGTATTACCCCAATAGAGTGAATCTAGGTCGACTTAAAAGAAAACTGAATGCATGAGTTATGTCCATCACTTAAAAAATAATATCGAATAGGCATGGTCCTATTCGAATTAGTATCTCAATGTCTCTGATTACTTCTGTTCGGGTGCCGTCGAATGCTCTTACTATCATCATGTTTGGCCCATATATGTGTCATCTCCACATGGAGCTTTGCTAGTGTAGATCTTAGCATTACATTTAAAGATGAATCATTATTAATCAATACTTCTACAACAACATAATCTTTATACTTCACAGATATATGTAGAGCTCTGGTGTGTCCAGTACCATCAACAGGGATTTCATCATCTGTGAAACTGATAAATTTTGTTGCATTAATATTTATTACAATTCCATTCAACTTTTCTATCGTAATGTCATGGCAGACATATGCTTGATTCAAAACCTTCCATAATGCTTGGCGATACAGTTCAGAATTAAGAAAAAGTGATAGTAAGGATATAGGAGCAGGTAAGTGGTTAAGTTGTTCAATCACCTTATACTCGCTTTGTTTGATGAGCTTAAAAAATTCACATACTTCTTCTTCAGACACTACTCTTTCTTTCTCTGTACCTTTCATTATATCTGAGTCTATCACTTGACCACTATACATCTCTTTTGGAACTCATGAACATTGTCACTTTCTTTGGCTTTCCCTTTCTTTTGCCTTTCAAACTCGTCGCTTTTATCCATTTTTAAAATATATGGCGTGTAGCATCTGCCAGTCCTCATTATCCCACCCACTTCTGATATATTAGTTATGCGGAGATCGATGTCTGATGGATTTAGCGCTTGAGTTTTTTCGTTACTGCTTGCAATAACCTCATATATGTACCTCCATGATGTTGCTCTTAAATCTTTAATGGGTGGTACAAAGACCATTGAATTTTTTTTATTATCTTTTGTTTTATCAAAATATTATTGGAGTTATTCTTGAGATATCTTTTGTTTTATCAAAATATTATTGGAGTTATTCTCAATATCTCAAGAATAACTCATCACCTCAGTAGTTCAAAAAGTTTGGTATCTTAAAAATCTCAAAGTCAGTCATCAAATTTTTTAATGAAAACTAAATAATGAAATTAACAAAATTTAAATCTAATTGCTAAGATTGTAATCCACACATATATGAATATTAACTCTAATAATAAGAGTATGAGATAAGAATCAACTTATAAGTATGACAATATGACAACGATGCATAAATAAATAAGAAATAAGATGAAAAACAATTATAAATAAAAATGGGTAAAAGAAAAGTTAGAAATGTACGATAAATTTGATGAAAAATGTATAGCGTAAAAAAATGAATAGTTTGTGAAACATGTAAAGAAGATGCATAAAAATATAAATTTAAAATATTAATAAAAGAAAATGAAAAATAAAATAATAAAAATGAAAAATATAATAAATTAGAAAAATAATAAACAAAGTTGAAAGGGGGAGGGGGATTGAGGGTGACACCCTCGGTTGCTAATCATCCTCTGCAATCTCGTTCAAACACCTTTTAAAAAAATATAATTATACTATTATAAAAATATAAATATTAAATTATTTATGTTTACATTAATTAATTTATGTAAATATTTAATTTTATTAAGATAATATATATAAATTACATATGTAAATACATAATTGACATAAATATATAATTTTTGACTACATTGCCTACTAATTAGCATTATTTTCTTCTCTTCAATCATTGTTATTCAAATAGCAAAAGAGAAATTACAGAGGGTAATTAGTTAAACCGAGTGTCATAATAAAATGATGAATATAATTTTAATAAGAAAATATTTCTTTCGAGATATATATATATACCATTTTTTTATTTTAGATTACTTAGTTCATTATTACCATTATTTTCTTTCTTCCTTCATTGCTAATCAAATAGCAAATAAATGATCATGGGTGGTAACTAGTTCAAACAAGTATCATTGAAAAATATCAAGATCTAAAAAATGAAAAGACATGTAAGAACATTAAAAAATTCGAAGCTTAAATATTTGCATAATCTTTATATATATATTTAACTCTCTATATATGCATTTTTATGTATAAAAAATTATCATATGATATTTTTCGCAACAAATTAAACTTCCAACCCATTAAATGGTTGATTCACATTGAGTTAATTTACAACACTCAAAGGCTTTACTTTCATTCTCATTGATTGAGTTGATGACAAAGATATCTCATTATCAAATTTGTAAGAAAATCATCAATGCATAAAAATAAAAATCATCAATGCATAATTTACTACACTCAAAGAGTGTATACTGTATGAGTATGAATGAAAGAGGATGGAGAATAATGAATAAGATATATTGTTAGCTAAATATGCAAGAAATTTAAACTACCTTAAGAAAAAGAAAGAGAGAAAATGAATAGATAATATAAATGTAGACTCGTTTTCTTTATATTTTGAAAAATTTCTCATATTTCTCACACACTCTCTCTAGAAAGATATCCTCTCCTTCTCTCTCAAGAACTCTCTTTCTCTCTAAAAAAATGACCTCCTTCAAGTGAAGGTCTCTCCTCTATTTATTGATAAATTTAGGGCTTCATTTTTTACTTTGAATTATTTTGCTCTTTTTTTTATTTTTTAGTCATTGGACCATTTTTCTTATTTTTAGTTTCTGAGCTATTTCAAATCATATACATATTCTCAGACTACTGAATGAACCAAAAATAAATTACGTATTTTTAATATATTGGGACAGATAAAATACGATATTTACAAGGTAAATTATTTTTAAGATCTCATTTAGAAAGCAATCCCAAAGGACTACCCTAGGATTTAATGTATTCGATGTGGGATTTATTGGTATTTCTTTTAACAATAGAAAAGGTAAATTATGGGTTTATTTGGACAGGATTTGTAGAGGTGAAAAATGCATGTTGTGGTATGGGGAGGCTAACGGCAAGAGGAGCATGCATGCCAATGGTAAGCTATTGCTCAAACAGAGAAGACCATTTATTTTGGGATCAATATCATCCAACTCAACAAGCTCATCTCATGTTCAGTGATCACATTTATGATGGCCAAAACTTCGGTTTTCCTCTCTGTTGTGAAGCTCATGTCTATTTGATCGGTCTAATATGAGATGTGTAAACTTGAGATCTAATTAATTTAATACATTTTGAAGTCTGTGGTTAAAGTGAAACTGACTCTAAAAGTATAGATGTCAAAAGTGTATTTTTTTTGTTATTTCTTAATCTCAACAATGAACCTCGACGATGCAGGTCAGGTAACCTACCATCGAGCTACATGTTGTTCCGTGAAGAAATTCATAAGTTTACTTGAGCAACTCAAAGTGCTTAAATTGTAGTTATTTTGCTTAAATAGGTTTTACCTCCTTAAAGTCATTTCTTTGAATGGGATAAGAATTGCAAAATGCTACTTTATATGCCTTACTATTATTTGTCAGTGTGGTTGCTAAATCTGTTCAATCTCCTCTTCATGTATGATTATCTGATGCCATGGAGGGACCTACCCTCATTCCGGCTCTTATACATGCTACTAATATTTAACACTCGAATCGGAGAGAGCCAACTAGTGACGAGGGTTGTTAGCTCAATTGATTATGATGAGACTTAATCTCCATTTTATCTTGGTTCAATCTGTACAAACTTAGAGAAATTTTGCAGACTAGACAACTTTAGCGGGTTCAAGTCATATTACCACATTCTCCTTAAATTTGCAATGTAACTTTGATAAAAAAAATGGGGCTGTTTTAAGAAATAACAGTTTTTCAATAGTTTTAGGTAAATAGTAAGTTTCTCCATCTGTCGATAATTTTAGATTAAAATGACCCTAATCTAAATATATTATGTTTGGAGGATTTTCGGATATATCAGTGATATATAGATGATATGCTGATTTGATAGATGCTTGATTTAAGGAAGTAATTAATGCTCAAAAATTAAAAAAATTAAAACACCATAACCGCTCAACCAAAACCACCGAAATATTTGAAAAACACTTCAATCCCGCTTAAAATATTCCTTGGAAACTACCAATCAATGATTTCTAAAAAAAATGACTTGAGTAAATTGCCACTAACCATTTCCATCGTTGATATAGTGTCAAGTTATCTATAATAATATATTCAGTATAAGTCAGTAACCAATCTTCTTTTCAACTAATTATTGATAATTATATTGATCAACCTATATATTTACTATATCAGTGAATCAAATCGTTATTGTAATACATATATGATGATAAACGAGCCAATCAAAATTTCCCTTGAAATATGTTGAATAGTAGGTATTGATGATATCTTTAATTTGATAGCATCTTATGTAAAATGATTTTTGTTGATATTAAGGAAGAAGATTCAATCATTAATTACCCTAGTGATTTAAGAAAATCAAGGAAAATCAAATTTGAATTTGAATCATTAATTACTGTGATTTAATTAATAAAAAGCTCATTCAAAGTTAGATTCAAAATCTGTAAAAATAAGGCTAAAATAGTCTCATCACAATTTCGTCAGAAAATGGTTGATCACGTGGTAAGAAAACTTGTCTACTTGGTGTAATTACTTACAAATTTTTCATTATGATATAATGAGCAAAAAAGAGAGAGATAAAGCTAGACATTTAACCATTTAGATTGCTTTAAGAGGCCTTTTGATTCGCGCAATCTAGAATTACCATCGTTATTCAATTGCGTGCAATTGAATTGCTTAAAAAATAAGATTGTCATGTTTGGTTATGCATGGTAATCTATGATGTGATGAGTTATAATTAATGATTGATATGTTTAATATATGCTAACTTTTATTGTAAATTTGTATAAATAACTAACTCTTTTAGTTATATATTATCTAAAAAATATTTTGACGTTCAATTTTAACATTAATTTTTTTAATTAATATTTAAATAAATTAGTAATGCTAAACTAAATTTAAAAAATATTTTTAACCAAACTAATAAAATAGAGATATGATAAAAAATATTTTCACATGAATTTTCAACATTAATTTTAACTAATTTTTAAATAAATTAATATTGCTAGGCTAAACTTTAATAGATTTAATTTTAATTAAATTAATAAAATAAAACTTCTTAACATTTTAATTGAAAAAAAAAATTATTTAATATTTAAATAAATTAATAACGCTGGACTATATTTAAAAAAATAATTGTAATTAAATTAATAAAACAAAAGATATAATAAAAATATTTTCAATTGAAATAAATAAATAATGCTAGACTAAAATTTAATAAATTTAATTGTAATTATATTAATAAAATAAAATTTTATTAATATTTTAATCAAAAAAATTAGTAAAATGAATCTTAGTTAATATTTAAATAAGTTAATAGTGTTGAAATAAATTTTAAAAAAATAATTTTAATGAAATAAACAAGAGATATAATAAAAAAATGTTTTCAAGTTAAATTTTAACATTAATTGTAATTAATTTTTAATTAATATTTAAATAAATTAATAATACTAAACATTAATAAAGTTAAATTTAATTAAATTAATAAAATGAGAGTGAAAGTGTGAGAAAGAATATTTCAATGATGGTAGGAAAGTAATTTTGTTTGATATTAGAATTGCAATGAAATTGTAAATTAAGATTGCTTCTAATTTTATTCTGCAATTCAATTGTCTCAAAAGATTATAAATTAAGATTGCATGTAAATTATGATTGCAGTCATATTTAAAAATTACTCCAAATAAACATGACAATACAAAATAATTATAAAGATGATAGCGTAAAATAAATATGACCTAAGTGTTTACCATAACAATAAAATGCTAATAAAATTCTAAGCTGGCATTATAATAAACCTCATGTAGATACCGTATTTTATCCGGCCTAATACATGAAATATACATGCTTTATATTTTGGCTCTTATAATAATCCAAGACTATATGTATAATTTGAAAACTAATCCAACACTAAAATAAGAGAAGTGGTCCAAAGACTAAAAAGTAAAAATTAAAAAAAAATGACAAAAAAAATAAAAATTGAAAAAAGACTAAAAGTAAAAAAGGCAAACCCTAATTTTGCCTATAAATAGGAATGAAGTCTTCACTTAAGGGGAGGTCTTTTGGGAGTAAAAAAAAGGGGCAGTCATTTTTTAGAGTGAGAAAGAGGGGTGATTCTACACTTCTATTATCTTCATCTTCTTCCATTTCTTCTTCTTAAGGTAGCTTAATTGTTTGGTACATTTGTTCATAATATATTTTGTTCACCTCTCTTCTTCATATGAATGTAGTTGATATCTTTTGTATTTTTTATACATAAGTGGATTGTTCATTCTTTATCATTTCTTCTCATTTAAATCTTAACATTTTAATTTCATGCTTTGATGATTTCTTTACAAGTTGGATATTGAGATGTCTTTGTCATCAACTTAATTAATGAGGATGATGATAAAGCTTTTGAGGGGTGAAAAAATTAACCAAATGTGAATCAACCCTCTTAATGGGTTGAAAGTGTACATTTGATGCAAAGATCTCCTAGGATAATTTTCTCACAGATAACAATGCATAAAATAGAGAATAAAACATCTATACAAGATTATGCAAATATCTAAGTTGTGAAATTTTTAATTTTCCTACAAAGTCTTTTCTTTTTTTTAAATATTATGTTCATCATTTTGTGACACTTGTTTGAACTAATTATCATCCATGATCTCCCCCTTTGCTATTTGATTAGCAATGACTAATCAGAGAAGGAAAGAAAAAAATGGCAATTAGTAGACTAAGTAGTAAAAAAAATAGACATATTTATGTTAAAGAAATATATTGTTTATTTTCCATCATTTATTTATTTATTTATTTAATAATATTATTATTATTACTATTATATTATATTATAATATATAATATTATAAAAAACAAAAACAAAAAAAAAACAAAAAAAATAGAAAAGGGGTGTAACAGAGGAAATTTCCTCTGTTACACCATGCAACAGAGGAAAGTTGCAACAGAGGAAAGTATTCCTCTGTTGCAGCAAGAGCTGCATTGCAGCTCTTGCTATATATATATAATTTTTTTAAATTATTTTTCTTTCATTTATTACATAATATAGTCTTTTACTTTATTCTTGCATTTTTTGTATGTTTTATATAATCAAAACATTTTATGTTTTCTATAATTTGACATCCTACAACTTATCTCTATACTTTTACTTCCATTTTGTTGTAATTATTAACATTAATTTCCTTTACATGTTTATTTATTTAGCATTCTTGCATCGTCATGCTTATAATGCGATTCTTGCATTATTTCTTTATTATTATAATTAATGTTCATGTATATGTGGATTATAATTTTAATAATTAGATTTAGATTTTGTTACTTCTATTATTTAATTTTCACTAAAAAAAAGTCGAAGATGGACTTTGAGATTTTTGGGATACCAAACTTCTCGAACTACTGAGGTGAGGAGTTATTATTGGGATACCGAGAATAACTCTAATAATGCTTTGATTTAAAAATATATAAGAATACAAAAAAATAATATTTTTTCATGGTCTTTGAAACACCCATTAAAAGTAATTTATTTTGTTCATTTCTATGATACAAAATGCATCAAATGGGACATTCAAAAATGAATATTTTTAACCTTTGCCTTAAAATAAAAAAATTGGATAACATTTGATTAAATTTGGTAACCATTTTATAATGGGTGTTGTGGGGTGCTAATACCTTCCCCACACACAAACGACTTCCGAACCAACTTTGAGTTTTCGTAGACAAAAAATTTTCATCTTAAAATTGGGTGACCAATCACACTCTAAAATGATTGGTGGCGACTCCAAATTTCTTTTTTCTTAAAAATAAATTTTTTTAATCGACACTCCGCATCGCACGCACGTTACGACACCTCCAAATATCATCTAAGCTGAAAGAAAACTTAAGAAGTTAATTATTCTTCCCAACTATTCAGTTTAATTTGAAAATTTCAAGAAGGCAGTTATTAATTGACAGAATATTTTATTGCTCCTATAATATATTCTCCATCTTTAAAACGAATAAATTAAAATTAAGCCTCACAATCAAATCATGAAACATTAGCTCAAATTAGGGGTATGCAGATTTTTTCCAAACCGACCGAATCGAATCAAACTGTACCGTATCGATTCGCTCGATTATTTTAATATAACAATTGTAATCGGTTCAGTTATTTTTAATAATCACATTTTCGGCTTTGGTTATTTTTCTCAATACTCTATAATTGGTTCGAACCGATTACAACCATTTTTAATATATATTTTATATTATTAATTAGTGTTATTGAGTTAAGTTGAAGTAAAAAAAAATCAATACTAAAACCAAAACCAATTAACCATAACACTCACCTCGACTTGCGCCTCCATTTTCTTTCCTCCCCCTCAGTCCCTCGTCCACCATTTTCTAGTCTCCCGAACTCGAAGCTTTTATCGTCGACTCAAAGCTTCCATCGTTGAGCTCGAAACTTCCATAGTCTATCTATATCTTTAAGGTATGTACGGATTAAAAATGTGCTTAGATTTGCTAGCTTTGAATCGTAGATCTGCTAACAAATCCACCTACTTCTATTGCGATAATTTCTTCATCTATTAGCTTAGATTTGCTAGCTTCGAATCGCAGATCTGTTAAAAAATCCACCTACTCCTATTGTGATAATTTCTTCATCTATTAACAAATCGTAGATTTGTTAGCTTCAAATCATAGATCTGTTAACAAATCCGCCTCTGAATAGTAGATCTGTTAACAAATCGTAGATTTGACGATCCAATTTTTTTAGACTTTTTGAATGAATTTTTGATTGTATTCATTTATGACATCCTAATTTACTCTAAGTCTATATAGTCTCTGTTAATTTGGTTGTTTGTTTAAATGAGTTATGTGGATAAAGATAGAACATACAAAATTTCTCTTGTTCATCACTGCTAATTTACTACCTTAAACTGAGGCATATTATGCAAGTAGTGATGCCTTACCCACTTTGTGAACCATTTACTGGTCCAAATTTTCTTGAAATTCTGGATTGAATCATTGAATGATTGTGTGATGCTAGTGTAGGTAACCCTAGAGTCTCTTTGAGAAGATCTTCTTAAATTGATATGTTTTTTATTCCAGATTATATGTCTTAGATATTTCTCCTATACTCTCTCACCACCCCTCATTGTTTACTTTCCTTGGCCATATGCAACAACTGTTATAGGTTACCTCTGAATTGAATGATGTCAAGGTATATCTAGTTTACCTCTATTATGTGTTATTAGTTTATAACTGAATTTAAACTTGCTTTTCTCTTTGCGTGGTAAATGAAGTATATGGATAAATGAGTTTTGTGGATGAGTTCTAAAGTGTCTTTCATTATTTTAGATGTCTGCAAATCCGAATCCGCCTACTTCTACCTCAAGTGATGCTCCAAATGACACATTAAATGATTTGAATGTTGCAATACAACATATGACAGACTTGAAGGTGTTGATGATGGCGGGCATGAGTGTGTTCGGTTCGTTATTTTTTTTCTTTTAGATGATGAATATGGACATGGAGTTTGCTATTTTTTTATGGATGTTGTAAACTTTTTTTTTATATTGTTGGACTTTAATTATTGTAACTTGCTGATATTTTGTAGAATATTTAGATTTAGTAGTATTAAAAATGAATGGAGGTTAGTGTATAGAGTAATGGAAACTATATTTTATTATTGGTCTATTGATATTTTCAGTTTAAAATTATTGTTGTTTTAAGAAGTTTTTTAGGTACAGCTGAATCGGTTACAAGTAATCAAACCGAAACGATTATTTTGGTTATATTCAGTTCGGTTATATGGATAACCGGTGAATTCGATTCAATTATAAAATATATTATTAACCGACTGAACCGAACCGTGCATACCCCTAACTCAAATTCTAGAATATTCGAATCTCTATTAAATAGTAACTTTGACAAATAAAAAAACAAGACCTCTCATCCATACACACGTCAATGCATGTATCGGTCGAGTACATTTGCGTTAATGAGTATCGAGCGGCACACAAATAAATATATTTAAAATTAATGCATGTGTCCATCAAACACGTAAACAAATACTCTATATGGGCTCCCAAATGTGATGAAGCAAACACGCCTTACGAGGTTGGTCCAAAATGACGAAAGCCTTGGATTTGAATATTTGTTTCAAGTATCTAACATTTGAAAGGAATGTTATAAACTATTTATAATTTCTAACTCTACCCTTTGAATTAAGATAATATTTGATGATTAATATAGTAAAATAAATAACTAATATTAAATGCAATGCATATTTGAGAGATTAAATATGTTTTTTTCTTCATAGACGAGACAAGATAAAAGATTTATCATCGTCGCCTACTAGCTGTCGTCATTCTCGACTTGCTGTCATCGATTATCACCACGGCAATATTAAAACCAGGATATAAAACTAAGAAAAAAATATATCATTAATCTTAATTCTTAACATAATTTAACCAAAAAACAAACAATATCATCAACTTCAAAATATAAACCCAGTTAAAATAAAAGCCATGGTAAACTATTTAAAAGTTCACTTAAAATGGGTGCCAATAGATTTCAAAAAACTCTTCCATTTCTGAAAATAATAAGAGAATGACTATTGTGACCTGTGAGAGAGGGAAAAAGATACATGGCAGCAGAGAGAGGGAGCATGAAGAGGGGAGGGGGAGAGAAGCTGAGAGACAGAGATAGAAAATGAGGGAAGAAGAATGATTGTGATGAAGGATAATTTCGGTAAAATAAATAGTTGTGTTTTGTAAGCATTTCGAGAATCAATATACTCTCCATTTTGAGGGTTTCCTATACTCTTGAAATAGATGCATTTAGGATTCTAACAATTCATATTCCCACTAATATCTTGTTACCAAACAAATGAATCTTATCATTTTTCAAGAATGAAGAAAACTTCCACTCATATCAAACATCCACTTACGTGTACATGATATTAAATTAATAATTTAACTAGAAATTTTGAAAATCCCGCACACGAGTTTTATGAGATTAGTTGAGAATGTGACAAACTGACATAACAATCACAAATACATAAAATTAATAGAAGTTGATATAGTACATAGTCCATGTAGCAAATCAAAAGGCAAGTAATTAGTGGTTTTAAGAAGCTTCAACAAACAAGACCAAGCAATTATTCTAACAAAAAAAAGACCAAGTAATTAATTAGATTTGGTAGGATTAATGGAAAAAGGGCCTTATTATCCTGCCATTTGTCTGAGATTATTAATATGTAATCAAGTCTCTTAATTAAGTCATTTTAAATTTCTTTATTCAATCACTAAGGGCTAAGAGATCACTGGAAATATAAAAATCATGGATATTTTAATTTCATTGCAAAGGATCATATTAATCAAGGTGAAAAGTCCATTTTGATGGAACACACATATTTTCCCCTAATCTAAGAGGTAATTTCTAGTCACTGTTTAATATTGATTGTCTATCAAAATATAAATAAATTCACACGTATATATAACTCGATTTGTAATCAATCAATGATAATAACTGCTCAAATGACATTAATTTTATAATGTTTGTCAAAAAAATAATAATCATTTTTTATCTTCTGATACGATCATACCACGTCACAATATTAATTGTCATCGACATAGTATATATCTATATAGAATAAATACGTGCATGGTACTAATCATCAACCAGACAAGCACTTAAACAAAACTCAATTGAGATCTTATTAGGTATGAAATCTCAGCTAATTATCCCATATTAATTACAGCTACCAATCAGAGTCAAGCTGTGACCGTCAAATACAAAAAAAAAAGCTCACAATCACGTGAGAAGTTCATCTTTACCATTAACGTGACATAATATCATTCTATGTTTATACTCATGGGAATAGTTATATTTCATTTTAAAAAAGGCAGGTCTTACTATAAATATTGAATATCAATAATTTTTAAAAGAATTGCATATTTTTAATAATATTATTGATCATTCTTGAAACATGGAACAACATTTTTAAACCACGTCAACAGTAAAAAAAAGTTATTTCTCACTTGATTATGAGGCATATAGCATTATAGCTTGAATAACAATATCTAACCTTCACTTGTCCCTATATAAAATGCAACACATAGTGAGTGAGAGAGAGACGTATTTACAAAACAAATGGGTGAGAAAGATCCATTAAGGAGATTGATCATGATGTTCTTGTTGTGCAGTTCAGTGTCAATAGGAATGTTGAAGTGTACAGAGTCAGGTATGGTACCAGCAATGTACATATTTGGAGACTCATTGGTGGATGTTGGAAACAACAATTTCCTCAAGTTTTCAATTGCCAAAGCCAATTTTCCTTACTATGGGTTAGACTTCCCTTCCAAAACCCCCACTGGCAGGTTTTCTAATGGCAAAAATGCTGCAGATTATCTTTGTATGTTCTCTCTCTCAATCTTTTATTTTTCATGTTATTTAACTTAAGAGTTTCTTTAATATTTATTTTTCTTATAAAAAATAAACCATGAATTTATTTTTACCAGTTTTAATTTGTTGTTCATATTTAATTTATTGATTATTGCTTATAATTTCGTCTCTAGACTTTCGATTTTTCTTTTATTTTGGTCCATAAAATTTATTGTTGGTCAATTTAGTCCTTGAACATTGAATTATTTCTCATTTGACCCCTTCACGTTTCATTTCTTTTTACCAGATTTAATCGCTCTTGCTCATATTTACTGATTAAAAAATCATATAACCTGTTGTTAATTTTTTTTTAATTTTCAAGTAATTAACATGCTATCACTTCTCGGAGAAAGTATTCGGTACACCTGAAATATTGAATATTCAATACTCTTTCATATCATCAATTACTACGTGTCTAAAAATATTATATTTTATTCAGATTTTAAGGAGAGAGAATAAATAAATTTTTAAAATTTATAAAACGTGTACATGTATCATCAAATGATATAGAGACTTATTGAATATTTGTTACCCTAGATATACCAGAAATTTTTCCCACTTCTTGACAAACAAAAATGCTCACTTGGATCGGTTGTGTGGAAAATTGGTAGTTATTGTCTTTGGTTGGAACCATTAATGGAGTTGTTGTAGCTTTTATATCAGCCTAGAACATGAACTTGTACGTGCTTTTTAATGGAGGTGAGGGATCCAGCGTAGATGAATAAAGGGTATTTAAAACATTACATATCTATTATGTATAACATACTAAGACTCAAATAAGATAAGAATATCATTTTGCAAACGATTTTATTTAAGATATAATTTTTCTATTTTAATATTAATCTTTATTATTTTGATACGATTAATTGTGATTGATTGATATGCATATCTTTGCATGTATTATATGAGGTTACTTAATAAAAATACCTAATTATCCTTATTAATTTATTAATTGTTATTTTTTATTAATTAATAATTAATAGACTCTTTAATATCTTGTATTTATTTTAGACAAATGAACTTTTTAACTAACTTTCTATCTCTATCATTTTGTACTTAAAAAGATATTTTATCGTTACTATTATCGACACTGTAATGCAAAGAAAGCAATCAGTTGAATTTTACTAACTTGGCACCGTTTTGATTTTATTTTACAATAAATAGTTTGACTGTATAACACAATAAAATATTATTGATACAAGATTAGGGGATGTAAAAAAAGTTCTAAGAACCCGAAACTTGATAAACTTGCCAAGACCGGTCCGGTTTTATCCGACCGAGATCAAAATACTAAACCCGAGATGGGACCAACTAAAATTGGGCAGGGCTTCGAGATTTGAATGTGAAATTTTGAGCCTTATAGGCCTGGTGTAGAGACCAGACTGAATATAAAAAATAGCCCCACAAATATAATTGGCCAATGGTCATTCATTACAAAAAGTAATTTTACTATTGCATTATTTGCGAACATAAAAAATTCATTTAAAAACTCTTTTGACAGTTGGCCATTAATTTGCCAATAATAATTCATTTCAATTTGCTCGCTAAACTAAGTATGAATTTTTAAGGTTTTTATAATATATATATATATATATATAAATACAATTTTATTTCAAAATTTTCACGTAATTTTTTTATCTTTATCTATTTCTGAATTTCTGTATTGATGAATTTGAAAAAGATATTGAAGAACCTGAAGTAAAAAAAAATAGACGACAATGAAATAGATAATATAGTTATTTCGTAGTTTTTATTTTCTTTTGTGCTTATTTTATTTTAAAAGTTAAAATGTAAACCAAATTAAAATCATTTATTTTTTCAGAAGTTTGATAGTTTTGTATACCTTATAATTTATAAATTTTTAATGAAAAATATACTTATTTCATTTAAGGAATGAATTTTTATTTTTTCTAAATCTAGTCAATAAAAAAACTATTTATGATTCGACTTAGGGAAATGTTCATTTTAATGTTTATAAATAGTTAACTTCTAAAAAATCATAAAATATGATCATGAGTATAAAAATATTAAAAATAGCCCACCGATACGATTTTTGAAAAAAAGGATTTTGAGGCGGAATTTTTTTTCGCGTCACGCGCACTACCGCTCCAAATTCGAGTAGTTTATATAATATGTACAGTATATATGCCTGCGTGATTTTGCAGTGTATATTATATAACCTCTGCAGACAAAACTTCAAAATTTCACTGAGGCTCGTGGGAGACTGTTTTTGACGCGTGATTTTTTTTGTTTTCATCAAATTTAGGTGGTTGTTTTTTATTTTTCTTTCATCCTTGGCCATTTTTTGTTTTTTTTCTTAGAAATGACATATTATTGATGATCACCCTTTCCAACCCCCGGGCCTGGACTGTGGCCCGGAGCCCAACTGAAAAACCCTAAAATTTGAGTATCGGTCCGAGCTTCAAGCCTAAGCAAGCTGAATTTTGGGCCGGCCCGACCTAAGCAACTTATACCTAACCTGAATCCAATATTTTCTAAACAAGATATTATAGATAATGAAATATTATGCAGATCATTCATTTCAAGTAGAAAAACATGAAACTTTATAATTTTGAATGGGGCAAGGGACGTGGGAACGCAATCCCCTGCCACGATGAATTATGACGTAGGTTCTATAACCTGGACAGACCTTAAGCTGGCACCCATTCTAAGAGTGCAATGAAGATCACCAACTTAGGCCATAAGCCTTCTTGATCACCTCACCAATCTCTCCCACTAATTTTAATTGTCTTCTTTGCATGTGAGATTTTGTACATCTTGGCGTCAAAATCATACAGCTTTTTGTCTCCCTCTCCTTGCACGTTCTTTTTCTTCAAGTGATTTAAGCTGGATATTATTTCTTTAAAATAAAAGTATGAGAATGATTTCAATTTAGTTATGGTTTCAGTTTGACTTTTCTTATCCAGTGCAACATGTTGAGATTATGAGCTAAGGGACAAAATGTAAAATACAATTAGACTATCGTAGGTTATATAAACTCCCTAGTTTTCATCTTATTAAAGCTCGATGAAATAATCCAGATTTCACACTATGTTGTGGGCTGGGAAGAGTTGTTATGCTAAGTTAGACGTTTAGTGTTCTTATAGGAGAACCGTATTAGAAAGAGATAAGAAATGACCTTCGAAAAAGAGCGAGGGAGTATGAGCAACCTTAGTCTATAGGTTACTGGTGTACATTTGGAGCTTGTATTTGTCAAGATTACATTACATTACAAATTTTAAGGAGAGTGTGAGAATATAATTTGAACTCACGACCTTTAAAATATGAGTATGAGGACTTAACCAACTGCGCTAATATAACCTATCGTCAAAGTATTTAGGCAAGCTTAGCCAAAACAAGAAAATTAATGGTGCTTTTTTGTTAAATTGCAAAACACACTTTACACTTTGACTATTTAATTGCACCCCTACACATTCTCTTTTACTACTTGTTCCTTACACTAACAATTTTTTGTAAGCAAGCAAATAGCACAAAATCTTCTTGGGGTTCTAAATAAAAATTTCCTTGGTAGGCCTCATATAATTTGTTGATACATATTTAAAATTTTAATATTTTTAAAGCATGCGATGAGATTGAATTTTTGTACTCCAAAATTTTATATGAAATAGTGTCGTTTAAGTTACATGAATGCATTGATAATGACCTAAAAGGCTTCATGGTTTTAGATAGAGGTCCGTTCAATGGATATTATTGGTTGTGGATATTTATTATTAGTACATTTCTTACCGTTTGAAAAAAATATATACTATTGAGATAATGAGTTCTGAGTCGTAGTATATCCATAATTTATAGCTTTGATAAAAAGTTGAAATACTTGAAAAAAACCTCATTTTATTAATTTATCAAACTACTTTTAAACTTTCACCTTACAAAATATCAGATTTTGACTTATCCTAAAAAATAATTCTTTCCAAATTAATGAAAAATGCACGTGTAATTACTCATTAATCCTCTCTGTGTTTATATAAGATTCAATTAATGGATTTTTTGAAACTAATGGAATTAAGTATTATGCAGCTGAGAAATTGGGATTGCCTTACGCGCCACCATATCTCTCCTTCATTTCTAAGTCAAACCAAAACTACACATTGTTCTTAACCGGTGTTAACTTTGCCTCTGGAGGAGCTGGAATCTTTAACCAAACTAATCATTTTATAAGTTAAATCAGAACCCTGAATGAATCTTTTAGTTTGGATTTCACGGTACCCAGCTAATATAGGTATCGAAAGTGTGTCCAATGATGAATTATCGCCGTATAATATGGTCGTATGATCCAATGATAGATACTTATTCATACCGAAACCAGTCCACTATAGTACCCTAACCCATTTTGGTTTAGGCTTGTTACCTATAAACATAAATATGCAACTATTTTTTTAATATCAAATAGTCTTGTCTCGGTTACCCAACCTATACAATGAAATGAATAGTATTGAATCATGAAATAGTCCACCACCTGGTTAAGAGGTCGTGAAATACCCAACTTGCCTTTAAGATTGAGCTCAACTAGTTAAAATGTCGAATATCTTGACAAATGTCCAAGGTTCAACTCACCCTATTGGCTCTTGGAGATGTGATATATCTACGTCTCATCGCTTATCATTCGATTATCGTCAAGCTTCAACCCTGTCATAGGTGCTAGAGGGGACATCGGGGTGGTGACGAGTGGACACAATATTCCCTATAGATAGTGGGGCCAACCCCTCCTCCTACCATTTTCTATACCCAAAAAAGAAAAGAAATAGTCCTCCACTGGAACTAGCTAGATGGGTGGGGGTTCGAGCCATTCCCCTCTTTTTGCATGTATACACACAAGTCTTCAATTGAACAATGAAAAGAATAATATTGAATCATAAAATAGTCCACCACCTGGTTAAGAGGTCGTGAAATACCCAACTTGCCTTCAAGATTGAGCTCAACCTGGTTGAAATGTCGAATATCTTGTCAAATGTCCAAGGTTCGACTCACCCTAGTGGCTCTTAGAGATGTGATATATCTACGTCTCATCGCTTTTCATTCAGTTATCGTCAAACTTCGACCCCGTCATAGGTGTGCTAGAAGGGAAATCGGGGTGGTGACGGGTGAACACAACATTCCCTATAGATAGTGGGATCAACCCCTCCTCCTACCATTTTCTATACCCAAAAGAAAAGAAATAATCCTCACTCACTGGGACTAGCTAGATGGGTGGGAGTTCGAGCCACCACGTCTTCAATTGAATAATTACACACACGTCTTAAATTTTAGTTAATGTAGTTGTAAACTCTGAGAGAAGAGTAAAAATCACCAAGAAGCACTCTTCATGTCATTCACAGTTGGGCACAGGCAAAGCCCATTGATTGTTCGAAAGCCCAATTCTGAAGAATGACGAATAAATAATGGTAATAAGATGTGAAATGCGGTGAGCGTGGATCGAACACGCGACCTTCAGATCTTCAGTCTGACGCTCTCCCAACTGAGCTATCCCCGCTTCGTGATGGTAAGTCTGAATAATATATATGTTTATATGTCTTTTGCAGAAACAATCAATACATTTGACTGAGCATGTAGATTACTTTTTAGAAGTACATGATTTCCTGCTGGAGCAGCTAGGATTCTCATACCTACAAGCACATCTATCAAAATCTCTCTTTCTCATAGAGATGGGAAGCAATGACTTTCTCCGTTACTTCCAGTCATCTGAAGTACGAAATAATAGCATTTCACGACATTACTTGAAGCTTATGACATTTAATTTAGAATTATTATTGAAGGTAACATTAAACCTTATATGACTTTTTGTTACAAAAAAATGTTTTCCCTGAAAATCTCTAGAACGTTGATACTAAGAATCTATTGGTCTTTATTTACTATCGATTTCTTTTGTTTCATTTTGACATGGACAAGTGGTTGTTTAATTTATACATGACAGCGTTTGTACCATTATGGGGCACATAAAATGGTGATAGTTGGAGCACTAGGATGCACACCAGCAATGAGGCACCAGAATAAAACAGAAGAATGCAATGAAGAAATGAATTATTGGTCTGAGAAATACAATGTTGAGATCAAGACAATTCTACAGAAACTGCAAACAGAAATTGAAGATTTCTACTATTCCTACTTTGATAGTTACAAGGTCATGCTTAATTGTATCCAATCACCTTCTTTATATGGTATGGCCCTCTTCTTTCTTTCTTTACATGCTTTTTTTCTATTTTTAAAAATATTAGAATGACCCCCAAAAAACAAGTCAACAAATCATGTAACACTCAATACTAAATCCTAACATGTTTTAGAGTATTAAAAATTTCCAGACAACTAAGTAGTTTCCATTGTTTTCACAAGACAAACATTAATTTGCTTATAAACAAATTGTTTACAAAAAATGTGCTCGTATTATTAAATGGTTAATACCCAATTAGTGTTTTTACTTAAGATCGTCGCTTGAAATTAATATTTAACATTGTGAGTATTCGACGTGAGATTTAATTATTTTGTAACGGTAGAAAAAAATTGCATTTTGACAGGATTTGTAGAGGTGAAAAATGCATGTTGTGGGATAGGGAAGCTAAAGGCAATAGGACCATGCATGCCAATGGCAAGCTATTGCTCAAACAGAGAAGATCATTTGTTTTGGGATCAATATCATCCAACTCAACAAGCTCATCTCATTTTCACTGATTACATTTATGATGGCCCCTTAACCTACACTTTCCCTCTCTCTGTTCAAAAGCTCATTTCTATTTGAGTTTTTACCCTTTTCTGTTTCTTCTTTCTCTTAATGTTATCCTACTTTATGGAAGAGCTTCAACAAACGACTAGAGAGAGTTCCTTATCCAATGAAAAAGTTTTTAAACAAGTTTAAGTCGTGTCATGCTGCGATCAAATAGTTTTTATGCAAGCTTGATAATTTGTTGTGTGTATTTGTTTAAGTCGTATCATGCTGCGATCAAAATAAGTTTTTAAACAAATTGCTCAGAATATTTAAACTAGAAAATTCTTGAATACGCCACTACTAAGTACTAACCATGTTATGGCTAGATTGAATAGTGAAATGGTTCGCGACGGTTTTGGACCGTCGCCATAGACATCCTATGGCGAAACTCTCACATATATATGATGACTTATTTTTTTGTGGCGGTTTTATGACCGCCATTATTGCTTTCGTAATTTAAAAAAATTGATTGGGGCAGTGTCAAACCTATTGCTCTCCATCATTGTTCGGAGTCATACCCAAATTAGAGCTTACTATGGCCTTTAAGCTGAAGATAACGACTAATCAAGAGATAACATGGATTGCAAAGTGAAATTATATACGAAACATGAAATAGAAAACATTCTGGAAACAGCTCAAAACAAGAAAACAATTGTATGTTTTATACCACTTGCTCTCAATGACGAAAAAGATCTAGACGTCAAGGAACATCATTCTCTAGTTATGCCAAAACTCAATCTAGGTATCTTGAGCTTCAATGGCAACAAATATGTTTCCATTTTTACAATGTTATCAATGCTCGAATACCAGGATTTATCATATGAGTGAATAAACAAAAACTTGCATCAGGCGTACTAATTTGAGAAATGCTTTTCATGATTACTGGACTTCCATAGTACTCCACCTAAAATGAATTTCATTATCGCTTAACTAAAACACGTCTTTCCTTTCTTGAACATTTCACAATAAAACGTCATTTAGATAAAAATCAGCAAACTCATAGTGCACATCAAACTTCAACCGATGGCCAATCTTTTCATGACCACATCAACTTAATTACATTATAAATTTTCCATTTCAAAAGGGAAAATCCATCGGAATAAAAATAAGAAGCCAGACAACATAGTTTGGAAATATCACTAGAATTGCCATGGATAAAATGCTAAGTTCAAAGTTAATTACTGAAACATCAATAATAAAATCAAACAATAAGAAAATCAGACTTGCCCATTCTTCATGAGCTGCCCAACGACATTCCTCTTGCCAGAAAACACTGCAGCACGATCTTGAAGTTTCACATAGTTGACAGCTGATGGTCTTTCCGACCAGTTTAAAAAAATCATGACCATAATTTCAGTTCAAGTAAATTAAACCCAACCACTAAAAAGGAATTGAATTTATTAAATCTAGAACACATCACTCAAATTCAGTTTTAGGAATAAGCCAAGGCAAGAGCATTAAAATTATTATTAATCAGTAAAAGAAAAGTATAACCGAAACAACCATTATCAAGAGAGAACAAGGCCATAATTCTATTTAATACAACATAGCAAAAATATCACCAGAAAAACAAAATAATATAACCATGACTAAATAATCAAACACAAAAAAGGAATCGAAACATAGAACACTAAGAAACCAATTTAGTATATGAAAAAAAATCTAGAGATTTGTATATGAAAACAAAGAATGAGATAATATCTAGTACAGGAAAAAGAAGAATTGTATCCGATTTCACATCACTTTGAAGAGCATAATGATACTTAGAAAACAAGAAAATTAATAGATAAAAAGGAAGATATCGGGGCTTATCTATGGAGAGGAGAACCATGGGGTTGAGATCGGGGCTGAGCTACGACGAGGAGGACCACAGGGCTGAGCTACGGTGAGGAGGACCATGAGGCTGAACTACGGTGAGGAAGACCGGAGGGTTGAGATCTCTGTCGAAAATGGGTGCGAAAATGAGAGAGCTGGGGAAAGTGGAAAAATGGGGAAGAAAACACGGGGATGGTTTTAATTTAAGGTTTCTTTTGGTGACGGTTTGTAGATCATAATATTGATTAAAAAATAAAAAATGACACATTTTAGGTAACCTCACAGCACTTGCGACGGGTTCCCGAACCGTCGCCAATAACCTCTGTAGCGACAATTCACATAACCGTCGCCATTTCTCAGTTAATTGTGACGGTTTAGCATAACTGTCGCAATATGAAAATAAAAAAATGCAATCAATGATGACGGTTCATAAAACCGTCACCATTGCTCAACGAATTGTGACGCTTCCTTTGAATTGTCACACAATTAAAGTAAATAATGGAATTAATAATGACGGTTTAGGTAAACCGTCACCATATGTGTTCTTCAACGATGATTTTCAAGAAACTGTTGGTAAAATGTAAACAATTGCGACTGTTTAGGTAAATTGTCGCCATATGTGTCCTTCGGCGATGGTTATTAAGAAACCCTCGGTAAAATGCAATCAATTGCGATGGTTGGATAAACTGTCATAATTTCTTCCCCTTGTTCTACAATTAGCAACAGTTGAATCAACCATCGTCGTATAATCATCGCACTTAACTGTTCTTCTTGTAGTCGTAATGGTGCTCGAAGCTTCTCCACAGAAGCCTTTGTATTCTATTCTTTCACTATATAATTACATTGATAATAGGGTTGCGTATATAGTAGGGAGAAGAATAATAAAAGTTGTTATGTAAAGATACTATGACAACCAAATACAATGAGTTAGATGGATGTTCTCCCTAACTTTTTTATCTCTTAGTGAGCCAGAAATGTTGATGTAGAGCGTAAAGATGCTGCCATGTGGCTCACTGATGAGGAGAGCAATATGTGCTAACATCCCCCCTTAAGAGAAAATGGGTGTTAGCCACTTTTAGCTTGAACCATAACTGAAGAATGAGGTTTAAGGACTTGAGTTTGGATTTAAGGAATTGGAATATGTCTTTAGACAGTGTCTTGATGGGTATATCGGCAAACTGGTCATAAGAGGCAACATAAAGAACTTGGAGAAGCTTTGACATAACTTGATTCCCGATGGAGTGTTGGCCAATTTTAATGTGTTAGATCTTACATGAATGATGGGATTTGAAGTAAAGCAGTTGTCACAAGGTTATCACACCATATTGTAGATGGAAACAAATGAAGTATATGAAGCTCTTGAAGTAGATACCTAATTCAGATCAACTTAGTAGTTGTGTTAGTTAAAGCCATGTATTCACTTTCTGTACTGGACCTAGACATCATGCTTTGTCTAAAGATAGAGTTTGAGTTTGAGAAAGGCACTTTTAGTCCCAGTGATCATGGAGTGTTTTGACAGTAAAAGATTGCGAACCGATATAGAGAGTAAAGGAGAGGAATGAAATGGTTCCTCTATAATAATGGGTTTGAAAATGAATGTGAAATATCAGCAGTAGGAATAACAAGTACATATTCAGGTAAAGAATGAGAGGGAGAGATACTTATATCACTGAATGCCTGAGAGATGGTTTCCCATTGAGGAGAGCCCGATGACAGACTAGGTGCGACCTGATTTACACTAAGCAAGGTAAAAACAACAGAGATGAACTATGAGTAGTATTGATAGATGATATGTGTTGAGTATTGATGAATGCAAGATGAAAAGATAAAGAGAATTCACATTCATTAAACAAAACATGTCTAAAGATGCAAACACTGCCAGAAGGGTGTAGACAGTTATATCCCTTATGCAAAGGAGAGGATAAAAAAAACACATACAGAAAAGAGCTAAATTGAAGTTTGTGAGCATTATAAGGTCTGATGTAAGGGTAACATGAACTGCCAAACACTCTTAGGAGTTTGTAATCTGGTTTGTGTTTGTAAAGAAATTCAAAAGGTGATTTTTTTATTAAATAATAGAGTTGGGAGATTGTTAATGGGATAGGTAGAGTACTGAAAAGCATCCCACAAATACTTAAAAGGTAAGGATGCTCAGGCAAGAAGGGTGAGGCATGTTTCTATGATATGTCTGTGTTTTCTCTCTACAGTCCCTTTTTGTTGATGGGTGTAAGGACATGGATGTTTGACCATGATTCCATATGACTCAAGGTAAGGTTTAAAGAGTCTGTACTCACCACACCAATCTGTTTGGACAATATCGATTGGAAGATTAAACTGTTTTTCTACCATTTTTTTAAACAAAATAAAGGTGTAATGGCTTGGGATTTGAGTTTCAAAGGATATGTCCATGTAAACTTGCTAAATGATCAATGAAGTGAATGTAATAGTTAAAAAATTCTCTTGAGATAGTTGCAGCTGGTGTCCATATATCAATGTAAATAAGCTCAAGGGGTTGACATATGACTGTGAGAGATGTTTGAAAAGGTAGAGAATGTATTTTACCAAGCTTACATGCATCATGGAAAAGTGAGATGATTTTGTCAACTGTGTTTAAGCCATGAGAAACTTGATTTAGTACTCTTGGGCAGGGGCCCTTTAGTCTCATATTGCCACAATTTTCCATTTTATCAAAGAGGTGAATTAACAGAAGATGCATTCAAACCACTAATTGTATTCATTGATGTGTCAACAAGAGTACATCTTTTGGAATTGAAAGACATTTTTTCTATATCACTAGCAAGAGGCATATTATTTATAGACCTAGTGATATGAGGATCACATAAAATAGAACAAACTTGAGGAAATTTGGAAGCCAGTGTACAAGCCAAAGCAGCAGCATATCTGTCATCAGGAAATCTCAACTAGTATAGGCCATCCTTAAGCATCCATTGAAGAAGAACTTTCCCTGTTTGTTTTCCCTTCATAAGACAAAAAAACCATGAAACTCTATTTAAACATCATTGTATTTAGTTAGCTTAGGTACACTGACTAGATTTTTGGTAATATCATGTGCACACAAAACGGATTTAAGCTTAAGTGGTGTGCTGCCGGTAGCTAAAAGTGAAGAGCCTATGTGACTGATTGGAAGAAGGTTACCATTAGCAGTTGCAATCCTGTTTGATCCAATGTACTTAGATGCAAGACTCAGATTGCTTAAGTCAGATGTGACATGATTATTAGCCCCACTGTCAACATACCAAGATGAGTCAACTATTGATTTTGATCCTATTGTAAAGGCATCAGGTTGAGGTTGAAAACTGTGTTGCCGGTGATTTTAATACTATTGGTAATTATGATTGGCATTTCTATCAAACATATAGGAGCAAATGTTTGCCCCATGGACAAGTTGGTCACAAACTTGACAAATCAATCTATTTTAGGTTCTGCTAAACCTTCTACCTCTTCTCCCCCTCTAATTTTAAATGACCTTGGTTCATTTATGAGAAGTTATTGTTCTTGTTGTTATTGTCAGAGTAGTTGTGGGAGTATCCAGATTGAGTTCTAGAGGTTTCTTTCCTTCCAAAAGGCATTGAGGTAGCCATGTTTGCAGTTGCTTTTAAAGTTGAAGAGTTTGCACAATGAAATTTTCCAACTTTGTTTTTGTGGTTCATTAGGATAGCCTGAACATCTTCAAGACTCATGCTAATGACTCAAGAATTTATTTACAACTACAGACTCATACTCCAACCCTAGACCTTCAAGAATATGCAGAATCAAGTCTTCTTCTTCGACCGGTTGTCCTTCTGCAACAAGAGAATCTGTTAATGATCTAAAATAATCACAATACTCACTAATGGTTTTGGCGTTTTTGGTTGCTTCCTATAACTTCTATTTGAGGTAAATTAGTCTTTCTCTTGAAGATCTTGCAAAATCCCTTATAGTGAGCTCCAATCTCACTAGAGGTTGTGTAATTAATAATAAAACTAAGCACTCATTCTGTGATGGATGCTATTAGCCAACTCAGTAGGAGTTGGTCACATCTAACCTAAGATCTGTATGCAGGGTTTAATTCTCCATTCTTAGTGAATTTGGAGGACAAACACTTTCCCAAAAAGTATCTCATACAAACCATGTCCTACAACTGCAGGGATGACTTGGGATTTTTAGAGAAGAAAATTGCTTATGTCTAACTTTATTAACACTGAAGAATTAAAAAAAAAACTTGAGAATTGGTTACCTCCTTATCCTTAAGTCTTCGAGCTATGATACCACATAAAAATTATTAGAACTTTAAGAATTTGATAGTAATGGTGCTCGGAGCTTCTCTGTACAGAAGCCTTTGTATTCTATTCGTTCATTATATAATTACATTGATAATAGCTGCATCATATAGTAGGAAGAAGAATAATAAAAGCTGTTATCCAAAGATACTGTAACAACCAATTACAATGAGAGAGAGATGCAACCTTACTGTATATCTGTGGATTCAAAAAATGCTTGATAAAAAAGAATTGGAATGCCAAATAGATGTGTGTACTGCGTAGTGTATTTGGCGTAGAGGATAAATTGCAGGTGTCCTTTTCATTATTTCTTACTTTTTTTCCTCTTTATGCATGGGCTATTACAATTGGGCTCATTAATATCCATCTAATTCACATTCCACCTTAAATTTTGATGAAAAGTTTTAGGAAGAATGGTAAGAATGATCTTAAAATAAAGTCCATGAGTAAGAGAAAAAATGACACCTCTCTTAAATAATTTCTTTTAAGGCACATTATACTCAAAAACCCTAGTTTTATTTCCTTGGTGTGCCGCCTACTCTCTCTCTCAAGATCTCAATCTTTGTTTCATTTTTTTTGTGAAAAAAGTATAAATGGAATGGAAGATGCTCACACCACTTGCTCGTTCAATTGCATTCATCATATTTAATTTACTTGTTGTTAATAAATTATTTATTTACTATTATGGTACATCCTAATATGCCATATTTTATATTCTTCTTCAACTTTTGTTAGACATTGGCCAAAAGATAGACATCATCTTTAGTTTTACAGTCAATCATCTTTATCGATGAGCATAAAAAAATAAATGGAACAACCCCCTGATAAGTAAACAATGCGTTAACGATAAGTAAGTACGGCGTTAGTGATAAGTAAATAATATGTTTACCTATTTCAAATTACGAAAATAACTTATAAACTAAACTAAGAACAGAAACAAATTTTCAATAACTTCTGCATATTTATTGTTGTAAGGTTGCTTTCTTCTTTCCTTTATTGTTTCCTCCATGATTCTTATTAAAGTTGGAATGGTTCTTATTCACATAGTTCACCATAGAGCTATTTTTATTAAAAAAATTCTTCTCACTAATTTGAGATTCCTCATTAATTCGTAAGTGTTTGGGAATTTGATCTAGAGTAAATGTCTTTGTTGACTGTTGTAGTTTCTTTCTACAATCATTCTATCCTACGATCGAATAGGACTCAAGCGATCTGGACCATATGGCATAGTCGCAAAATGGTAGTACCATCATGGGATCACGACTTTAACTGTAAAATCCTATAGGATAGTGATCCTTTTCCGATTTTCTGATCCTACATATATCAGGTGGATGGGTCATTGTTTATTTTATTGGGCCAAAATGGATTGTGAATTGGATGGACTAAAAATGACCAGAAAAATCAATTTTCAACGTTAACTGTAAAAATGATTTGGAAACTTTTTTATAAAAATGGCAAAAAATGGGTGAGGTAAATAATTCATTCATAAAAAATTACACAGATGTAAATCAATTATTTATGTTTACACCGTGTAATATGGTAAAAAATTATTTATTCCGACCATTTTTATCAAAATCAAAATCGGACATTTTTACAATTAATCACTGTTTTTTGCCATTTTCGTAATTCTCCCAGTGATGGATGGGTCTGTTTATCTTATGGGGCCAGATGGAATGTGACTTAGATGGATATTTATGAGCCCAGTTGTAATAGCTCATGCATAAGGAGAAAAATATAAAGAAATGAAATCATGAAAAAAGAATAAAACTTATACAAATTATAGTAGATATCCCTTTTATTAATTGATTTATAAGAATGACTCTTCATATGTATATATGTAAAAATAGCTATGTTTAAGTTTATGAAGTTTTAAGTTAATTATGAACTTACTTTTTTACTCTTTAAGTTATTATTCATTAAGCTAATGCACCTTATACCCGACAATTAAATGGCTTGGTTGAAAGAAAAAAAAATAGAACCTTAGTAGACATGGCAAATGCTATATTTTGATTGCAAAGTTTCCTTTTAATTTATGACACTACAAGAAAAACGGCTTATGAAACCGCTGCCAAAAAGATCTACGGTGGTTCATAAACCGCCGCCACAAAGATTTTTTGTAGAAGTTATTCCAACTGCCGAAGGACTGCTGGCAAAGGGGGCTTTGTCGACGGTTTTCTTTCTCTTTACTGACGGTGAAGAGTATTTAGTGGCGGTTCAAACCGCCGTCAAAATGCCTAGAAACTGAAAAAAAAAAATATTTCCCGGCGATTTTAAACCGCTTATATAAAGAAATTAAAAAATATGGGCTTCAAAACCGTCGCTATAAATTAAAACTTTGGTCCAGAATTTTTTCTATTTTTTAAACATCCCATAATTTTTAAAAATACATGTTTTAAAAAATATTATATATCACAGATTTCAGAATCTATCAATACAAGAATTTCAACAATTCAGAGTCCACAATTCAAATATTTACAAATTATTGCCTTTTAAACGTTCACAAATTCGAAAATTCACAAATTTTAAAGATTCAGAACCCATCAATTGAAACATTCACAAAATCTAAAGGCAAAACAATATAAGTTCAAACATAAGCAAATATAGTATTTTTCATCATCACTGAACTTTATGCGATCATGAAGTTGAAGAAGGATCTCCAGAATCCTATAAGCACATAAAAAATGAACGCCTCTTTAGAAAGCTGACGGTTGCTCTACGATCCAAATACACTGGTTGGAGTTGGACGTAGTCCCATTTCACGGATTCGTCCAGGATGCTCTGGACTCATAACTTCAGAAAATGCATCTCTAGGGGTGATATTATTCTCATCATGTGTTTGGGTTGCCAGAAGTTCTTGCATTTTCTCCTATAACACAAATAAATAATTCGACCACATATGTGATAAATATAGTTGAAAAATAAAAAATATAGACAAATATAGACTTAAGAATAATTCTTATAGCTCTAGAAATAGATTATTGATCTACCCAATTCTCATATTCGCGTTTATGCATTTTTATGAACAGTTCAACCGCACTGGGCTATCTCCCCAACACCTCCGTCTATCATTATGTTTAAAAAATTATATTTTGATCACAATACTAAAAACAAAAATATTACTTATAATAAAAAAGATTTACGTACTATTTCATCTTATTTTTTAAGTGTAACTTTGCTCGTACCGCGGTGTTTGTTTCACTACTAGCATGTTATTTGAGAAACAAAATTAGTATTTATTCTACGTAATAAAAAAATTCAATGTCAAAAGAAAATATTGACCATTCCTTCAGAAGATAATAAAAAATGGACAATAGCATTCTATTGATCTCGTGAAATTTCCTCAGATTTATTTCTTAGGCATTCTTCTTCGCTTGGATATTTTGCCATATTCATTATTCTTAATTTACGTTTGCCATCCTTCCAACAATTAATTGAAGATAATGCAAACTTTCGGTCAGCGTCGGTAACTTTCCAATTATTCTAAAAATTTACAAAGGTATAGTTAATAAATACATAATGGAAGAGACAATTACAAATAAGTATTTATACCTTCATAATATCCTATACTGAGTTCTTGTACGTTTCAGGCACTTTCTTCCGATTTTCATAGGTGATCGGTAATAGATCGTAGGTGCATCCTAGTGAAGTCAAAAAGCTCGTATACATAGATACTTGATCCTTGATCGGTTGTCCTGTTACGTTGAATTCAACTTTCACTTTCTTCCCTTTAGATAGATTTCATATATGAGCTAATCGTGTCTGACCATGAAATTTTGCTTAGAGGAGGAGGATTCACCTACGTATAAAACATTATTTTTGTATGTTAGATATTATATGAATAAGAACAATGGTTTGTATGAAATATAAAATATATGTTATAACTGCTAATTCAGTGGGAGCGTCGCATGGTGGATCTTGATCACCAACAAACTCATCCTCAGTTATGAACAAATGCCTACCACGTACCATGATGGTTATACTTGCACAAAAAAATAGATAATAACATTATCGAAGAAAGACACAGATTATCAATACTATCAAATAGATAAATACTAAGAACCCTGATAATTATTAAAAATTAAATATTAACACTATCAAATAAAGATATACCTAATTTAAATAGTAACACAATCAAATTGAGTCATCACTATGCTGATCAAAATCAACATTCATATGAATTGTATCTTCTATGATTACACCAACAACATCTGTCCTTCATTCTCACGTTAGGCTTCTTCTAAATGAGAATGACCATGTATCTCACTTTCAAAATTCATCACTACTTCATTATCAAGAGTTATATAATTATGGTCACCCATGTCAAACATATCTCTTGGTTTTGTATGCACCACAATATGCCAATCTTTATCTATACGATTTTGTACGTAATACACAAGACGTGCTTGAGATGCAAAGATGAATGGTTCATCTTTCAAATCCTCACCATGTGAACAATACGTGAAAAATTAACAAGTGTAAACCCAAATTCATCAACTTTTCTTCTAGCATTCGTGGTGTTAGTCCAATCACACTTAAATAACACTATTTTGAACTTATCGTAATAGTTCAGTTCAATAGTCTCCTTCAATATCCCATAATATTTTACTTCTCCTGTTTTTGAATTTGTATCCCTTGAACTTACGTAACTTCTAGTCTTAGTAATCACTAAAACCTCACAATTATGCGTCTTTAGTGCTGCATCATTTTCTTTGGTGCGAAATACAAATCCGCTTATATTAAATCCCGCATATTCTTTTACGACTCTATTTGGACCACGAGTTAACCACCTTATTTCGTCTGACACTTCATCCTTGTTGGCCTATTCAATAAAACTATATTCAAAATTAACTTATCAAAATCACATGAACTTAATTAACAAACTTAAACTTACATAAGTTTGAAGCCATCCATCATGTACCAAATGTTGGATCTCATTTGGTGCAGGTCAACGTTGATGATTTTTCCCTTCACATCTACTTCACATTTTCTACATGTCAAGATAAATGAATTACATAAATATTCAACTATTTAGTTGAGATATATATAAAAGGTAAATTATTACCGTTGGAAAGGTTCTATCAATTGGAAATTGAATAATACAAATCTATGTACTTGTAACTAAGACTTCTCATCAAGATAGCCTTCTTTTACAGTTTTAGTTGGTCTTCTCCATTTGAATTTTGTAATATGGATTCACCATAGAAAAACCAACGTGTATTACCAATGCAAGACCCATTACACACCAAGCTCCCATGCACACTCTCCCTATTCATCCTCATCGTATTCACACAACGTTTACATAGACACAAAATCCTACCCTCTATAGAAACTCTTTCAAAAGCAAAATCAAGAAACTCCTCAACTTCATTAAGGTAATTTTGACTAACTCGAGATTTTTAAATCTAACTTTTATCCATATTAAAATCAATCTGAACACATTATAATAGATAGTTCAATACAACGAAAATCAAAGTCATAATGAAATCAGAGTCACAGATTGAGGTATAGAATAGAAACAAACAAGTTACAATCACTACAAGAATTGAATAAACTAAAAATTTAGGAAAATTACAATAAATAATTTACTAGAAAAATTAGCTACCCATATTCTAACTATTCTATTAAATTAGTTATCCATATTCTAACTATTTGACTGTTAAATTAAATAAACTAAAAATTAGGAAAATTACAATAAACAATTAACTAAACAAAATAGGATCATAACACAACCATATGGGTATATGATTTTTTTTCTCCTTTGGATAGATGGGTTTCTTTTATTTTTATTTTTGATTTGATTGTGTTTGTAGATTGTTCGAGTAATTTCTGGGTGTAGAAGAGAAACGGTGGAATTAGAGGAGGAGAACATAGGTTTAATGGAAGCTAACGTACATAACTTCACATAACATTGCTACAAATACAATGAAAGAACAAAAGGTATACCGTCTCTGAAAATAGGGAACTCAGTTCATGGTATCTACTATCAACCATATTCCAAATAGCAAGATGATGCCCATCTAATAAACCTGCAAGGCTGCAACTATATAACTTCATCTAATAAACATGCAAGGCTGTAAAACTACTTCATCTAATAAACATGCAAGGCTTATAACTTCATCTAATAAACCTGCAAGGCTGCAACTATATAACTTTTTTCTCTCACAATCCTACTATTGTTACCCATTCTCTATTTCCCTCAATAATAACAACTCAATAATACTAATAGCTAACAAAAATTAGTGACTTCATACAACCTTAATAAGGAGCATAAAGCCTTAATAATCCATAACCCAGCCGAGAAAAGGCTATAACCATCCATGACTAATGCAAATTAAAAAAAACAAGCTCTAGATCTGTAAATTTAAAATAAAACTCACAAACGATATGAAGCTTCTCACTAGATCTGTAAGTGGCAGAGTTGAGAGGCAGTGGTTGAAAGAACTTGGCGGTGGACACAGAGGAGCTCGCGGTGGTAGAAAAACCTGTAAAGAAGAGAGAGATCTAAGAGAGACAAAGAAAACTGACGAGTTAGAGTGAGAATCGAGTATGTACCTATATATCATGGAGGAGCTCGCGGTGGGAGAGCTTGCAGTGGAGGAGCTTACGAAAGGAATTTACGGTGGAGGAGCATGGAGGCTCGCGTCGCCTGTTGCACAGAGAGAGAGAAAGAGAGGGGAGATCACGCGGGTTTGGGCGAAAGAAAAAATTAGGGATTTAAAGGTTTTTAGGGCGGTTTTTTAAAACCGTAAAAACTGTCGCTAAAAGTAAACCATTTGGCGGCAGCTTTTAAAAATCGTTGCCAAAAGTTTTGCCAGTTTTTTTTACCGGTGATTGGCATAACCGCCGCCAAAAAATCATCGGGGAAAATCAGTTTTCTTGTAGTGTGGGGTGAAGCTTTAACAACATTTCATGTGCATAATAGAATATCATCTAGGAAAACACATGAATATCCATATGAGTTATTGAAAGGAAGAAAATCGAGTCTGGATTATTTGAGTGTGGGGATGCATGGCCTTTGTAAAGTTCAAGATCAAAAGAAAATAAATTTAGGTACAATAGCAACTAAAAAGTGTTTTTGTAGGATATGCTGAAAATTCCAAGGCATACAGATTGCTAGATTTGGATTCTTATGAATCAGTGCAAGAACCCACTCAAACACGTGAGAATTGTAAATGTATAGAGTTTTTTTAGTTTGTTAAGGGGTTAGTTTCATCTTTTCTCCCCTTTTCTCTTTAGTTGTTTAGTTTGGATGTATATATTTTCCTTCCTTTAGTTATGTTTGAGTTTTTCATGCAAGATTACTATTCATCATCTTTCTCATCACTTTCTTTCTTCTCTTTTCGATTCTTCTGTCTTTATATCCTTCTTCAATCTTTCTTGCCTTTCCACATGGTATCAGAATTAAATTGACCCTCGTCTTCATCTATGACCAATAGCATAGAAAACCCTTCTTCTTAAAAGCTCTCAGAACCAAGAATTGGTTCTGAAACTGATTCACAAAATCAATCTCAGACCAGCACATAAATTAACCCTCAAACCATCCTTTCATCTTCCTCCTCTCAAGAACTGGGCAATTTCACCGCTCCTCCCTATTCAGAAAGTCCCTTCCATTCTCCAATTTTTCTTTTCTCCAATATTTGAAATTTAATATATGTTCGGCTTGATTCAACAAATTATGTGCTCTGGAAGTACCAAATTTCAGCAATACTCAAGGCACATATGGTATTAAGATATATTGATGGATCAATTCAGTGCCCAAAAATATTTATCAAGAACGGTTAACTTACTGAGCTGAACCCTAAATTTAACCAATGGGTCACTCAAGATCAAACGCTTCTAACACTAATCAACACTACACTCTCACATATGGCTCTCTCGTATGTTGTTGGGTGCAAGACTTTGAAAGAAGTCTGGGAATCTATTTAAAAACACTTCTCGTCTGTCTCACGAACTAATATACTGCAGTTGAAGTCCGAGATCCAATCCATTAGCAAGAAACCTGAAGAAACAATCGACGTATATATACATTGAATCAAAGAGATTAAAGACAAATTATCAGCAGTTCCGTGTCAATCGAAGATGAGGATATCCTCATCTACACTATAAATGGTCTTCCTACTGAGTATAACACACTACAAACATCTATTCAGACCAGAGCAGAGCCACTCAGTCTTGAGGAGCTCCACGCCATTATCAAGGTAGAAGAAAGGTTCTTGGAATCTCAACATAAAAGCCAGGAAACTGTTTTCCAGAACTCGGCTCTTCTAGCAAATTTTAATAATAACAGAGGCAGCTCACGGAGAAAGTGATTCATAAATAACTCATCTTCAGGCAGAGGAAATACGTATAATTCCAATAGAGATAACTTTAATTTTGGTAGAGGAGGAAGAATACCCAATTGGAATCCCACCCCCATCCCCTCTGTACTTGGACCACCACCTTCCCAACCTACCTCCCGGTTTAAACAGAATATAAACTTTATTTATGATGCTTCTTTTCATCCTCCGTCGAATAAAATATAGTGTCAAATATGCAATAAATTTGGCCAAGGTGCTGCTGACGGTTATCATAGACTAAATTTCTCTTATCAGGACCGATACCCTTCTCCAAATTTGACTGCCATGACAGCACATACACAACGTTCTTCTTCAAATGACCCACAGATTTGGCTCTCGGGTACAAGGTGTAACATCCAATTATCTCCTGACATGAGAAATATTTATACACCTACTGAATATACTGGTGATGAAACTTTTTCTATAGGCAATGGACAAACTCTTTCAATATCTCACACAGGTTCTTCTACACTCAATACTCATAATAACTCTTTTCATCTTTCTAAAGTTTTTCATGTTCCTAATATTTCATCTAATTTATTATCTATTTATCGATTTTGTTTGGATAACAATTGTCTATTTATCTTTGATGCTTTTTTCTGTATTCAAGATAAAGCAACAGGGGTCATTATGCATAAAGGACCAAGCATAAATGGCCTCTATCTTATACCATCTTATTTTCCTCACTCACATGTTCCTTGCTATTGATCTAAGTCTTCTAGTCTTCTTTGGCATTCTCGTTTAGGACACCCCACACACAATATAGTTTGACAAATATTGCATACTGCTCAAATTCCTTATAATCTGCTAACTAAAGATACTTGTGTTTGCATTAGTTGTATTACATATAAAATGGCATAAATTCCCTTTTTATCCAATTCTATTTCTAAATTTCCTCTTGAGCTTATTCACAGTGATATGTGCTGTTGGGTCCTTCCCCCCACAACATACATTCTTGGACACCGGTATTATGTTCTTTTTATTGATGACTTTTCAAGATTTTCTTGGATATTTTTTATGAACCTTAATATGAGATTCTTAATGTGTTTAAACGATTTAAGCCTTTAGTTGAAAATATGTTTTCAACCAAGATTAAGAATTTTAGATCAGATAGTGGTGGTGAGTATACAAGTTCATCTTTTCAAGCGTACTTCACTGAACAAGGTATCACTCATCAACGTTCTTGTGCTTATACCCATAAGAAAAATGGAGTTGGTGAGCTGAAGCATAGACATATAATTAAAACTGGCTTGACTTTACTTCATCATGCCTCTCTCACACCTAATTTTTGAAACTTTGCTTTTACTACTGCCACATATCTAATTAATAGAATGCATAGTTCTATTACTCATAATGTCTCCCCTTTTGAATGTTTGTTTGGCAAATTACTTGAATATAGTCTCTTAAATATATTTTGTTGTACTTGTTACCCATGTCTACGACCATACATGAAAAATAAATTTGGTCCAAAGTCTACTCAATGTATCTTTTTAGGTTATGCTTTAAAATAAAATGGACATATATGTTATGACATGACTGCCAACAAGTTTTATACTTCAAGGCATGTTCTTTTTTATGAATCAAATTTTCCATTTACTTCAAGTCACAATAGTAATGCTCTATCTCTTCCTTGCTCTAGCAATAGTACTCCAAATACAAGGTATGATTCTCTAATACCCTTTCTTTACTTTTTAAATCATGGTACTGATGTTTCTTCCTCCCACAGTATTAATTGCTTCCCTAAATATACTGCTGGTTCTCAATCACTTATGCATGCTGATAACATTTCTGGTTAACCTTCTAACACTTCTATTTCCTATGATCATAAGCATACTGTTCAGCATCCTGTTGAGACTATTTTTCCTATTGCCCCTCATGTTTCTGATGTCTCTGATTTTACTAATTGTAATGTTTTTCCTACTGTGTTTTCTAATGATAATGTTGCTGACATTCTGCCTTGTGAATCTGTTTCTGCTCCTAATGATAACTCTGTTTCTACTTCTATTTTGCCAAATGTTGACACTACTGCTGCTATTTTTTCTATGACTCCACATGATATTTCTGCATCTCCATATGTTGATTTTTCCGTTAGATCTTTTCCTTCTACATCTGTTAGTCAATCAACACACCCTATGCAGACACGTTCCAAATTTGAAATTTTTAAGGAAAAAACATTTCTTGCATCTAATTTATCATCTAAACTTGAACCCACATCCTTTAGTGCTGCTAGTAAAAGTCTTGAATGGGTTGAGGCTATGCAAACTGGATATAATGCCCTCATATCTCAACATACTTGGACTCTTGTTCCCTTACCCCCAAATAAGAATGTTGTAGGATGTAAGTGGGTTTATAAACTTAAATATAAACTTGATGGTACTATAGCTAGGCATAAAGCCAGGCTTGTTGTCAAAGGGTTTCATCAACAGGCTGGTTTAGATTATACTGAAACTTTTAGCCTTGTTATTAAGAGATCTACCTTATTGATATTACTTTCTCTTGTTGTTACTTATAACTGGCCTCTACGATAATTTGACATTCAAAATGCCTTCTTGCATGGTTTTCTTATTGAAGAAGTTTATATGTCTCATCCTTAGGGTTTTATTGATCGTAATCATCCTTACCATGTTTTTCGATTACACAAATCTCTTTACGGTTTGAAACAGGTGCCTCGAGCTTGGTTTGAGATTTACCACTCATCTTCTGTCTATTGGTTTTATTGCTTCCCTTGCTGACACATTTCTCTTTATTCATGCTTCTTCTACTTCTCTTAAATATTTTTTGTTATATGTGGATGATATTATCATTAGTGACACCTATACTGCTTTCATTAACCATATTATACATAACTTGAAGCATACCTTTGATATGACTGACTTAGATGATCTCAAGTATTTTTTAGGTATTGAGATGCATAGATTTACTTCTGGTATCTTTGTTAATCAACAAAAATATGCCAAATATATCATTTTAAAAGCTGGTATGATGAATGCTAAAAAAAAGTATGTCTCCTAATTCTTCTAAATCTCCTTTATTTAGTCATAATGGTAGTCCCTTGTCTGATGTGACTCTTTATCGAAGTTTAGTTAGTTCACTACAATATTTGACCTTTACTAGGCTCGACATTAGTTTTGATGTTAATGAAGTTTTTAAATTCATTCATTCTCCTGCCAGTGCACATTTTGTGGCTGTTAAACGCACTTTGAGGTATATTCTTGGCACTATTGATCATGGCACTGTTTTTAAACCGGGATCCATTTCTTTACAGGCCTTTTGTGATGCGAATTGGGCTGGTGATCCAACGGATATAAGATCTACTTCAGATTTTGTGATATTTCTTGAAGCAAACTCAGTTTCCTGGAGTGTCAAGAAACAACCACAATTCCTCGACCGAAGCCGAGTATAAAGCTTTAGCCAACACTGCGGTTGGATTGAGTTGGTTGAGACAACTTCTTAGGGACTTTCATGTTTTCTTACATACGACATGTACCCTCTATTGTGATAATAGTTCGGCCATCTCTTTTGCCTCAAATGTAGTTTCTCATGCTCGCACTAAACATGCGGAGATAGCCTACCATTTCGTGTGAGAGAGAGTCATGAAGAAGGATCTCATTGTGCAGCATGTTTCTTCATCTCATCAGTTGGCTGATTTATTCACCAAATCTCTTGCTACTCCTCAATTTTCTTTTCTTCGAGACAACCTTATCCATAAACCGTGGATTAGTTTGTGGGGGTGTTAACATATAGAGTTTGGTTTTGTTTGTTAAGAGGTTAGTTTCATCTTTTCTCCCATTTCTCTTTAGCTGTTTAGTTTGGATGTATATATTTCCTTCCTTTAGTTCTGCTTGATTTTTTAATGCAAGATTACTATTCATCATCTTTCTCATCACTTTTTTCTTCTCTCTTTGATTCTTCTGTCTCTATCTCCTTCTTCAATATTTCTTTCCTTTCCACAAGAATGACTCAAATCATGGCTCATCAATGAGTAATAAGAGAAAGAGCCTTTAAAACTCAAGTGAACCAAGGAGGAGTCCCTGTTCAAGAAAAGAGAAATACATGGACCATGGTTTTGTATATTCTCAAGCCATTTTTTCCTTCTAGAAGAAAATTGAGAAGTTGATTACAAATAAGATATCCTATTGTATTAAATGTTGAGGATGATCCAAAAACATTTAAAGAAGCTATGGCTTTGAGAAATGATGCATTATGGAAGGAAGCAATAAATGATGAGATGGACACAATTTTATCTATCAATACTTAGGTGTTGGTAGTAGTCTTGCCTCCGGAATCAAAACCTAGATGATGTAACTGTGTATTTGAAAGAAATATAACAATGAAGTTATTCAAACATTCATGGAAGATTGGTGGCAAAATGATTTAATTAAAAGGAAGGCATATATTACTTTGATGCATATTCGTTTGTTATAAGAATAAGCATAGGAATGCTTATGACATTGGCTTAATCATTTGTATATTCATCAAATGGATATTAAAACATCCTTCCTAAATGGAAATTTTGCTTGAAGAGGTATATATAAAAAAAACCTGAGGATTTCATACTGCCTAACCAATAAAAGAAAGTTTGTAAACTCATTAAGTCATCAAGCAAACACCTAAACAATGACATGAAAAGTTTCATAATGTGATATTATCTAATAAGTTATCCATAGTAATGTTGATATATATATATATACATATTCTAAATTCACAAAAAATTATGGCATTATTATTTTTTTATATGTTGATGATTTACTCATCTTTTGGAACAAATATGATAAGGATCGCAGAAACTAAGAAGTTTCTAACTTTCAAATTTAAAATGAAGGAGATACTAGTTTGGGAGTTAAAGTCAAGAAACATAATGGAGGATTCACTCTCTATCAATCCCAATACCATGAGAATGAATTTTAGGATTCAACATGAATAGAAGAAGCAACTACTCCTTACAATTCTTTTGTTAAATTTATTGAACACTCCGGAAGATCAACCACCTAGTTAGAATATGCTAGTGCAATTGGTAGTCTGATGTATATCATGCATTGCACTAGATGAGATATTACCTTTGCAGTATGGAAGCTCCCACGCAGTCACGCTATAAATGTAATCCTAGTGTATGACATTGAAGAGCATCTGGTAGAGTTTCTAGGTATCTAGAATGGAAATTGGGTTCAGAATATTTTATAGTAACTTTCCAGTTGTTTTAGAAAGATATACTTATGCTAAATCTACATCTGGATGGGTATGTAAGCTCCCACGTTATACAAGTAATCCTAGTGTATGACATTAAAGAGCATTTGGTAAAGTTTTGGGTATCTATAATGACAATTGGGTTCGGAATATTTTATAGTAAATTCCCAGTTATTTTAGAAGGATATACAGATGCTAGATGGATCCATTACAAGAAATATGGTATTCTACAAGGGGCGGATATCCCCATAAAAATTAATCCACATGGATCATGTGGCGCCTGTGACAGCCCCTTATATTAAAAGTCCGTATTTTTCACGAGGCGCAACGCCTCCTGTGAAAACCTTGTGGTATCTCACTTTTTACAGGATTTTTTGACTCCTGTAGAACATTGTTTAACAAGATTTTCGGCCCCTATTGAATGTATTCAACATGTATTTTTAATATTTGTGAATTAACATTCACATGTATTTTATAACTTATAAAGTGAGATATCATAAGGTTCATTGTTATAGTCAAGTATTCATATTAAACACTTTCAAAAGATAATTTTATGTAACATAAAGAACATCAATATAATTAAAAACATTAACATTTAATGATTTCAACAAAATTTTACATTATTCATTTGATCAATTTACAAATAAATCTAACCTGAAAACTAAGTTATCCTTAAAATATACAACTAAACTTGTTCCAATAAATGAAAAATATAAAAAATGAAATTTTGAGTCTAAAAATTGAAAAATGAAGAACCTAAGTTGAAAGCTAGTGTTTGATAACATGGTATACAGTACCTTCAGACCTTCCCAATGCCGAAGGAAAACACCATGACCAGTTGTTAGTTGGTGAGTGTAGGAAGCAAACAAATCTGCACCATTAAAAAATACGTAGGTGGGGCGAACTGAGAAATGAATATAGCAGTGTTAATGAATAAGAATGAGCATATCATGGCATTTTAGATAATAATAACCAAGAAAGGATGAAATATAGAATCGCATAATAATGATAGTGCAATTTGTAGCTTATATGAGTTTCCTTGCAAACAAACACTTATCTAACCACAACAGCAGCCTAAATAGTGAAAACAGAGAAGCTACAGCCTGGAACAATGAACAAAAACAACCTTGATTACTCAAAGCTGGTGAGCTTCACCAAGAACAGTGAAATTACACCCCGATACCAAGATGTTCGAGAGCTTGGCCTCTCCCAAAATAGCCACTACCCAATTGACTCCCCCCCTTTATTCAATCCTTATGATTACAAAAGCCTAACTAACTTGCCTAATCAACACCCTTTTTCTCTCTCCCCTAAGAAACTCATTTCTACCCCTTTTCCAGCTCATCCCCCCATTTTAATTACATTTACTCTTTCTTTTTCTAAGTGCCTAACAGTAGCTAAGTACGTTGAGTTACATTTAAAGATTCATTGGTTATTTTCAACAATTTCTTGCCCTTGTTCTTTTTATCCACGGATATGTAACTCTTTTCTCCAAATAAGAATTAGCTTTGTGATAGACCAAGTGACATCAAAATCCCAACTCAAGTTTCATTAGAAAAGCCATCATTTCATGCCATAGGTTGCTATTCTCTCTTATGGGAAGTGGGACGAAGTGGTACTAGCAACAAAAGGTGCAAGAAATTGCAATAGAGAGAAGATGATACAGCATAAGGTCAAGGCTTAACCTCATAAAATTTCATGAAGTTGAGAATGACAGTGAAATCAACATCGTCAGTCAACATTTGGTGCATTGAATGAGGTGTCAGCCATGTGATCTTCTGACCCTCAACTTCAGTCTGCATAAATAAGCAAACATGTAAAATCAAACCAACTATCCAACTTAAAATGCTTCCACATATGCACCGTACATAAAAAATAAATAAATAACAAACATTACCTGGTAATAAATGCCTTTCACAGACACAAAAACCTTACATAATTTGTGAGTTCGAGAAACATATGCTTTCCATTCATCACTCGACCTAGCAACGTACAAAATAAAGAAACTGAATAATGAATTTTTTTTCCCGGAATGAAAATACCTGCAAAAACTACCAACATGCCAGCACTTCATAATACAAAAGGAAAACGCTCTAATATTTTGTGTCTACCTTCGACAATTATGGACCCTCTAGCTTCAATCTTAAACCTCTCTTGTACAGGTAAAGTTGAAAAGAGGTGCATCAGTGAAAGACAGTCATCCAAATCTCTGAGTGCATCAACAAACTTCAGATACCTAAAGTGGCAATCATGATAACTCCCAATTTTAAATGTTATGATGAGGATCAATAGACCTTTTACTCTACTTGTGGGGGTGGTAAAATATGGTATGTCATATCAAACCTCTCACGTATCATTCTGTCAAGTACGTAAGTGGGCCTGTGATCTTTCAGAAATTATGCATGATCTCGGTTCTTCTTTGCTTGGGCTTTTTGTATCTTCTTGTCGTATGCCCTAATGTCTCTAAATTTCTCCAGCAGGGGTTCATGATGAAGCAAAAAAAATGTCCTTTAAGTGATAATAAATGTGATGATTTCCTTTCACCTTCTTCTTTGGCTCTCAAAGGGAACACACCTTTGAAAATGCATAGATTCCTGCCATTCAGAAATAATAAGACCACGTTATCACATTAATAATCTTTCCAGCAAAGTAAGAATATTGCATAACACAGTTTAACATAAACTACAATTTACTAGCCTTCAGACATGTTGGTTCGCAGTAAGCATCTAGTAATACAAGTTTAGAGAAATTGGGATTGAGGAAAAGATTCATGATAATAAATGTCATAAACCCAAATAAAAATTGATCGGCATTTGAATTTGTGTATGCAAGTATGCAGGGATAGTCGTATGAGATTCGTGTACGATCAAATTCAAAGAGAGGTTTTCCTTCAAAACACTGCAAAATAAAACCATATAAATTAACTTAGTCAAGAATCACTACAAGAAATCTGTGATTCAACGACTTTTGAGTACATGGTTTTACTAAGTGCCATATTTGTAATATCAATACTTACATCTTCTAAAAGCGCTCCTTTTCCTCTAGCTCTTCAGTAGTCAATGGATCCCCCACATCTAAATATTCGCAAATTTAGAGAGACAAGTTGAAAATCAAAATAAATGTAGTTTGAAGATGACAGAGGCAACCACGCCTAGGGAAACACATGACACTAGCAAAAGAATTAAATCAAAGGGAGTCACAACAGGGAATTAAAACTGAAAAAAAAAAAGCTAAAGGAAATGTAGGAAAAATGGAGAAAAGAATTATTCCAGGAATCTAACAATAATGGCATATGAAAGTATATTCAAAATTCATATATCAAACAATTTTCTGACCTAATTAAGGTATCTCTATATAAATTCACTATTTGCAACCACATAACTTCTACATGTTCTAAATTTCTCCCTATTAAGCTATACTTTTCTAAGGAATCCAATTTCCATGCCAAATCCCACTACACACAAGCTATAACTAGTCCTTAGCAATTAAAATAATTTGTGAGTATTTTCAGATCTAAGACAATAAGTTTTTTGTATTCAGGAGTACAAGACAACAATTTTTCTTTTAATTTTAAAAGAAACCAAGAAAAGAAATGTACGGAAATTTCAGAAAAGGCTTCACACTAAAAAGATAAACTAGTTTATATAAGCTGCAGTCTAGTTACTAAGAAGTAAAAATAGATGAACATCTTTTAAATCATAAAAATAGAGTAGAAGACAACAAGTTGGACAACACAAAGTCCCAGACATTCCTCAACTATGTAGCAATAAGATAGACAATTTGGAGTTACCTCTTTTGTATTGTTTTCTCCAAAGCGACAACCAACCTATTTTTGAGTAGGTAAAAGCTCTGTAGCAGTCTCATTACTTACATCATAATAGCTGAAATTCTGACTGGAGTAGTAAAAGAATTTGCTAGACAAAGTTCATTAGGAAAGATTAAGGTTTTTCCTTGGTATTGTTTAAAGTGGATCTTTCCTTGTTTTTATCATTAGGATCATGTCTTAAAGAACATGGAGAAGTAAATCTTATTGTATGATGAAACTATAAGCTAATATTTACTATTTTGAGTTGATACCTGAATGTTGAATCCAAAGGCTATGAAGTAATCTTTTCTGTACCTTTAGTTTCTTCAGTTAGATGTGCGACAACATCATACCCATATAGTGAATTCATCGAGGAGCTCCTCTATAAGGAGAAACGTTTTATGCTATATACATACATATACATATATATATATATATACACACACACACATACATACATATATATATATATATATATATATCAAAAATATGGGATAAGTACATGCCAAATTTCAAACTTTGGAAACCAAATTCAAAAATGGATTCATGACTTTCTATAACCAGTATGCTATATTGTAAAAAGACTATCCCAAAATGTTTTATTGCTCTCTCAACCGAATGAAAAAAAGAATTGTATTAGTGACTTGTATATCAGTATGTACCAACAATCTAAGCTCATGTAATAACTATATAAAAAAGAACAATATCAGTCTGTCCAAAGTGATTTCAATTAGTGAGCAACGAATGTGTAGTTTACAACCATATAAAGAAGTAGTAACAAACCCACAGCATCAGGACCCATAAAGAAAAATAAATGATGAAGGAAAAGAAAAAAAAAGATAAAAAAATGAAGAGATATTTACTCAGAAATCAAACCATTGTCCATCACACCAGAAATTAGAACAGAGACAGTCGTTCGTATAGAAACAAGTTAAGAACGGAGACAACTTGCTCAAAATCAATCCCTTCTTTATACTAGAAATCAGAATATAGACACTCCTTCGTGATAATTAGAAGCTTGAATCTGTAAAGAGATGAGAGAGGAAGGTAGTCGATGGAGGCATAGGGGAAATTCTAGAAAATCAGGTGGTGTGTGTTTTTTTGTTTGTTTGTGTGTGTGTGTGTGAGAGAGAGAGAGAGAGAGAGAGAGAGAGACCTTACCTGAGAAACTTGAACCTAGGGCATGCTTATGGCTAGCTTGAGACGAAGAGAGTCAATGCATATGTCAAATGATCTAAAAGAAAGTCTAATCTAGAAAAAGTGAACATGTTATAGAAGTTGGTAGAGAGATTAATGAAGGTCTGGAGTCTTAGCTTCTGAAACAGGTTAACAAGAGGCGACTGCGAACCTTGTATTTTAATCCTGTGGAATGCCATACTACTTGTTGATTTACAGTTGGATGGGTATTTACTCTACCTGGAGGAGCAATTTTGTTGGCTTCAATGAAGCAAACATGTAATTCACTCTCCACAATAGAATCTATGAACTCATAACTTTGGCAAAAACAAGCAAAGAATGAGAAATTTGTTATTGGATATAGAGTTTGTGGTCATAACCAATGCCACCTATTTCTTTGTATTGTGATAGTAAAATAACTATGTCTAGAGCTTATAAGAAATTTAAGAAAATTTATGATGGTGAATCTAGACATATTGGCTTAAGATATGAAAACATCAAACAATTAATTCTGGATGGCGTAATTTGTAACCCCTGATTCTCAAGGGTAAAACATATTCATAATTTCATGGTTTTAAAATATTCAATTCGAAACAAATTTAATAAGAAAATCTCCAAATTGAAAATCCTAATTCATCCATAATAGAACTCAATATCATTGAATAGCAAAAATGATAAAAACATTATAAATACTTAATAAATAAACCTCGATATAACTAAATTACTCTTTGAAATATACTCAAAACATGAAATTCATAATTCATGAACTCTCCACCTATCATTTTTCTTAGAAAAGCATAATGAACAATAATATTTAAATAGTCGAGTTTAACATAAATCATTTCCCCAAGTCTTACAGCAAATCACGAACTGAAAATCTTAAATTCCTCTACGAGTTCAGCTTGTAATGGTAGTCTCTCACTCATCTTGTTCACCATCACTACCTGCATCATAAACAACTGTGGGGTAGTGAGTAATGGAGAGTACTCACATAATAACATGCATTTACATGTCACAAATGAAATCATAACATAACATAACTTGATATATATCATAAATGTAATAAAGTAACATACTTGATTTTGTCTTGACTCAACATAACACGTAGTTAACACGTGTCACATATAGAATTATACAACATGCTTAATCATATATTGTATTGGCATATTTCCTAGTTAACAACCTAACTAGAGTTGTTCAGGCCTGAACTAAAATATAACATGACCAACTAAATGACGGAACAAATGGTAAACACCGGGTGACTGAATCAGATGAAAATTATAGGTGATGAAAAAACATATGCGAATGCACCCAATGAGTGATGAAAAATATGATTATATGACACCTAATGTGTGACAGAAACATGAACAGATGGGACGTGATACATATAACTGAACATAACGTGAACAGTCTGATTTCTTGTTAACTAAGTGATGTGTTTAAGTTTATAATACCACTTGACTTAATTTAACTTCATGATTCGTGAAATCGGATGCATGATAACAATCAATCATATGGTCCACATGTAAACATATAATGCATGCTAAAATGTCTAACATAATGAGGCATACCCAATTAGACATCCCATGGTAATTCTCCAATTATCCTTCATATATAAACCTCCAAAAATCAAATAGAGGGAAATAAGCCTTAAGAAGTTAATTCTCCAATTATCCTTCATAAAAATTGTTATAAAAAATAAACCAACCATCAGTTCTCATCCTAGATACACTGATCAACGTACGTGTTATCAAGCACATAAAAAAGTACTGAGCGACATACACAAATAAATATATTTTATATCAATATATATGTGAATCAAATAACACGTAAAAGAGTTGTGAGACACTCGATACCCTACGAGGGATATATACGGGCGTTTGTGTGTTGAAGCAAACACAATTCTATGATTGATGGTCCACTACTCTGGCTAAAGTCTTTGATTGCTAAGCCATTCCAATGTGTTCCCATTTATATTCAACAAAAAATGTGGGTAAATGAGCAATAGTTTGTTCCTTTCAGGTCAAAGATCTAACTTTCAATAGCATGATTGATAAGTGATCATAACCCTCTTGATGGTTCTATTTGTCCCTACAATTATCATGCAACCACGCACTTCTTTTAGTCTTCCTCACAATTGGTTTATAAATAGTCAAACGTCACATTTTGTGGTTGTGGTGTGATTCCAATGTGAAAATGTTTAAATATTTTCAGTATTCCTTCCTATTTTTATGTCCCGTTATTTGTTGACGTTAGTCCGTGCACCATTTTCACGAGTGAAATATTTTTACACATATCTGATATTACATTACGTGGAAAAGATCGAGTTTTCAATGACTTTAAGGTCCATTTATTTCGCGCTATACTCATTTGTAATTGTTTTGTAATTGAATTATGATATTTGCTTGGAGTAATCCTTAAATAAGATTGCAATCCAAATTTGCATATAATCCTAATTTATAATCATTTGAGACAATTGAATTGCAGAATAAAATGAAAGCAATCTTAATTTGCAATGTCATTGCAATTCTAATATCACACAAAATTATTTTCCTACCCTCATCGAAATATTTTTTTCTCACACTTTCTCTCTCATTTTATTAATTTAGTTAAAATTAACTTTATTAATGTTTAGTTTAGCATTATTAATTTATTTAAACATTAATAAAAAATAATTGAAATTAATGTTAAAAATTTACGTGAAAATATTTTTTTATTATATCTCTTGTTTATTAATTTAATTACAATTATTTTTTTAAAATTTAGTCCAACATTATTAACTTTTTATTTAAATATTTATTAAAATTCATTTTATTATTTTGATTTTTATTAAAATATTAATANTTAAATTATTTTAATATTATTTAAAATTAATTAAAAAATTAATATTAAAATTGCATGTCAAAATAGTTTTTTAGATAATATATAACCAAAAGCGCATTTAAGTAACTTTTTATTGTTTACACAAGTTTATAGCAAAAGTTAACATATATCAAACATAGTAATAATTAATTATCACCAATCACACTATAGATTACCATGCGTAATCAAACATAACAATCTTATTTTATAAGCAATTGAATTGCACGCAATTGAATTACCATCAATTGAATTGCGATGGTTATTCTAGATTACGTGAACCAAACGGTCCCTAAGAATATACAAAATTTGTTGCATTTGTGGTAGTGCAACTCTCCCAAAACCTTGTACACAAATTAATTAACTAGATTTGAATATTTACACTGAATTGTCGATGTCCGTACAATTTTTTTATCTTTCAGATTTTATTTGATGCTAGGAAAACGCTCGTGCAAAGATTATACAATACTAATTAACTGCATTTTTACGATATATGGATCTATAAATTATTAAATTATATATGATGGAATATAGATTGTTTTAAATAGTTTGCTTTTAAGGTAAAATTAAAGAAGTAATATCATAAATATTTAAATCTTTTATATAAAGCTTGTCCCCCAATTGACTTTTCCACCATCTAAAATATACTTTTGATGGTAAGAAAGATCATCCGTTTTTTTTTGCACGAACTAACTTGTAAAAAGACAAATTTCACATTTAGATTGTAAGAAATTTTTTATCAGTAACTAATATATAAATGACATCCAATTACTATATATGTTTAATCTAGCTAAATGGACAAATTTAATAGTAATGTGGGCCGTAAAAGAAAAAAAAACTTGATTCTGAAGTAAACCTCATGTTTGTGAAAAACACCAGATGACAATGCAAATATCTACAATTTCGAGAAACTTATATTTGCAATGAAATATATCGTAATCAAATAAATCAGCACAATCACCACGTCATAAAATAGAGAAGCTCAGAGCCAATCAGAGAAGGGAAAACGAATAGCTAACGTGGCAACTGAGAGTCAAGCACGATCTGGTTGGCAATTAACATGGAATCACAAAGTATTTTAATTTGTGTTACCCTTAATTCACGAACCAAACGAATTCCAACTAGTAGTGCTTCGTATTCAGCTTCATTATTAGATGCTTTGAAATCAAAGGACAATGCTTATTCAAGTATTTCACCTTGTGGGGCATAAATGACTACTCTCGCTCCTGCCCCCTGGTGGTTGGAGGCTCCATCAACATATGGAGTCCACACCCCTTCTTCAGACCCCATTGCGGTTGAGTGATGTTGGTTTTCTTCATAGGTGAATTCGGCAATGAAATCTGTTAGCACTTGGGCTTTAATGGAAGTTCTTGGTGTGTAGCGAATGTCATACTCTCCCAGCTCAACTGCCACTTGACGAGCCTTCCAGTCATCTCTAGAGAATGTAACAAGCTTCTTATGGGGAATTCTGTTATCACACGTTGATGATATGCCCTTGAAAGTAAGGCCTCAACTTCCTCACTACAATGACTAACATAAGTACTAATTTTTCCATCTTGTACCTTGTTTTCGTAGCAACAAGACTTTTGCTTATGAAATATACTGGTATTTTTTTGTCGTTGTTAGATCTAACCAGCAACGCTCACTACCGTTTCTGAAAACTGCAAAGTAAAGTAATAGTTCTTCCTTTGACAATGGCTTCGAGAGCAGCAGTGGAGACGCCAAGTGTCATTTTATCTTCTGCAATGCTTCTACACATTCATAATCCCATTGATGCCCAAAATTTTGCAAAAAAGGCTACGGAAAATGGAATGCATCTATCTATTGTTCTTACCAAGAATCTATTTAGTGAGGCCAATTTTCCCGTTAAGCTCTGAATATCCTTTTTGTTCCTCAATGACTTTATCTCTAAGATTACTTTAACTTGGTCGGGATTGACTTTAATTCTTCTTTGAGTGACCAAATGTCCTAAGAACTTTCCCACTACTACTCCGAAAGTGTATTTTTCAAGGTTGTTGCTTGTTTTCAAGGTTAGGAAGGCTTCGTTTAGATTACATATATGATCCATTCTTTGCTCTGCTTTCACTAGCATATTGTACACATACACTTACATTATTCATCCAATCTGTTTCTCAAAGATTTTATTAACTAACCTTTGATATGTTTCCCCTGCCTTTTTAAACCAAACGACATTATTGTTGCTACTGATTATTTCACTAAGTGGATCGAAGCAGAAGCATTGGCTAGAGTACGAGAAAAAGAGGTAAAACAGTTTCCAAGGAAAATTATCATATGCATGTATGGAATTCCTCATCATTTTTGTGACGGGTTTCGAATAAAGAACATGCTCTCTATGCCCAACTATTTAGAAGGAAAAAGACAGGAATAAAGTTTGAACAGAACAATACTTGAGAGTCTAAAGAAATGGCTAGCTTGTTGGTTGTCGCGGCGGAAGCGTGTGGCTAGAGACCATTTAAAAATTAAACTTTTAATAAAGATCAAATCTTTAATAAAATAAAACTTACGCAACACCACGATAACCAAATAAATTTTTTTTATTGAAAACTCTTTTTCAACCAATCAAGATCCATTAAATCTACAACATATAAGATTAGGAATCATATACCTCTTGTAGTCTATATCAAATGTACTTGCAAAACCGATCGATCCTCTATCCCATGAAACTGTTCTAATGATCAGTAGACTCCGAGATCTATACTAAGATCTTCCAAGTCAATCCTCAACGCACTAGGATGTGTGTGGGCACGTAGAATATTACAAGACACTTTTTCTGTCTCTAGATGCACTCAAGATATGGGATCTAGAGATTTACTGAAAAAGACTTTAGTGAGACAATTATCTAAAAGAACTCGCGATTATTCTTTTAAAGTTTGATTAACTATGAATCACAAAGAAAAATCACTCTGACACTAACTGTGTTCTCAATTTGATTTTTTGATGAACTAATTCATCAACTGAGACTATTAGAATAATATCCAAATATTTTCTAGATAATGGCGTATCATATTTTTTAGGGATAAAACGAAATAATATTTGATCATAAAATTGTCAATTGTAGTGGAACCCACTACAACTGTGTACAACTGCAATACCACACGACACTGTAGTGTGTAGTGAGGTAGGACAGTGCCTCACGACACCACTGTAGTGCCGTGTGACACGACAAAGTTGCACCCCCACTATTGTCGTGCCACATGGCACTATAGTAGTATTGGAAGTTATGCCTTCAAACCATGTATTCACATTTTGATATGAAATTCAATGAGGATTACATTTTTCTTATAATTGTTCTTTTAAATTATTGTTGAATAGTTTATATAAATATCTAAAAATTTCATATTCGTTAATGAGAGTATGATCTTGTATCAGTATGAGAGGGTTAAGATCATAGATAATAAATAAAAATGTTAGCAACATATTAAAGTATGAAATCTTTAATGATTGGTTGCTAGTACGATTCACTAATCATTATGAATGCATGTGATCTAGATCTGGATCATTAATGTGGATAGACATCTTAGTGAAAATATTTTATATAGTGAGATTATAGATGACTGGACCGGTGTGAATTAATATCTTTATCAACGTGCCATTTATAATAAATATTTAATACACATCAATTCGATGATCATATGTAGATCAGTCTGAATCATGAGCAGTCATGAACTCCTATACATGTCTACTGGATCTTTTGATTCACTCGTTAAGATTTATTTGTAAAACATGCTAGTGAATTTTATTTTGGAGATTCAGTGGCATGGATAGCTGAGATTATGATCTTATAAGATTTGGAATGCAAGCTTTCCTAATCGATCATTGAGAACATCAACCTTAGTTTCAATTTTATCTAACTGTTTTCCTATTGTAATTAGACTCTGGTTAGTATAGTTGAGTTGTTCAACTACCTTTTTGTTTGGTTCTTCTTCCTTTGTAATTTTGAAAGGAGAAGCAGTGATTAAAGAATTTTTATGATTAATCATAATTTTCTCAGTAGGAGGATGACTAGTAGAAACTACAATAAAGTCTTCCTTAACCCATTTATACTTTGAAATTACTTTGATATTTCTTTCGTAAATATCTTCAACATAATATAGGAAAAATATATCAATTTTAAATTCTTTCATAAATGCCTTCCATTCAGTAAGTATGACTTTTCTTTGATCCATATCACACGAATCTCTGAACCTATTACGTCAATCTAGATTATTTGGGTCATTATTGTGTTGGGCTAGACCTTCCCAATCCGGATTATATTCTTGGCTCAAGGTTCCTATATTGAGAACTAAGAGTTGAGGATTGACAGAATTAAGGCTTCCTTGGAAATCTGATCCAGTGGGTGCTTCAGTTTCATCAGATTATTCAAACTTATTATCAAAGACTGGCTGACTAACCTGAGAATTTGTGGCTATGCCTTTAAGTTTTAAATTTTTAATTTGTAATTTCTTTAATTCTTGTTCTAAGTGTTGAATCCTAAAACTTTGATTATTAACAACGGATGATTCAGAAAAGGAATTTCTAAGGGTACTAGACTGACTATATTATCTAATTTATGGATTAGAAGATGATTGAAAGTTAATTTTTACAGTACCATCCACGTACTGCTAGATGTAATCTACATCTTCAATTGGTCTTTGAATTTGGGTTGGTTGAATTTCATTAGTTAAAATCCAATTTGTTCGTAAATTAATTTCAGTCCACCTATCTTCTTTAGAAGTCCAACCTTGGTTTGGTATAGCTCGAAACCTTCCTTATGGGGATGAAAATATAGCCATCTCGAGGCTCTTACTGTACCTCACAGTGTTGTACTAATAATGGAGACCATAGGCCCATACTGCACCTCCCACTCACTATTTTAGGATTAACTAATTTCGATTAATCATTGGTTAAAATAATAACTCTATGAATATTTAATAATCAGTTATATCAATCTCATTGATCTAAGTTCATTTAACATTCTAAAGTGCCTAAGTCATAATTAAGTGAACTTAGATTAACTAATAAATTATATTCATCAAACTTTAATAAAACTCTTTTACTAAAGTTGGTTATCCTAAAGGTTACTATAGCTCTTAGTGTGGTGTGATTACCAAATTTTAACTAATTAAAACCTAGCAGTTTACATGCTATTGATTTCATAAAATAATACATATAAATATATTAGGACAATCCTAATAAATCATGTTTCTACTGATGAGATTCATTATCAAATAAAAATGTGTGAGATTTTCATGTATAATATGTGATCGACTAATGCATGGACATGTTATCAAACATAATAATTAAAATAATTATTTACTAATTAAATAAAATAATAATGGACCGAGTGACTATTGGATATTTTTAAATTATAACCCTTGAAATAAAGAAATAAAATTATAAAGCAGACCTCAACAATACATATTTCTCAAACATTGCATCCTCCTCCTGATGTCCATCTTCATAATTTTCAAGCTTTTAACAAAAAAACTATTTAATTAAAAAACTATTTTTCTTAATTAAAATTAATTTTTATAATTATCCCTTCAAAATTAGTTAATTTTGACTTAATCAAATAAACATTTTATTTGATTTGGTCAAACACAATCAACCTATTAATTTTTAATTTTCGTAAAATTAAAATTTTAAAATTAGATTAATTTCAAAATTTATAAGGATAATAGATAGAGATAATTTTACAAACGAACTCTATAGTGATAGGGTTGGTCGGTATCAGGATTTCTGCGAAACTTTCCCAAATGTGGTAACGACTGCCACCAATGATATAACACTCCTACAGCCGCCTATCACCGTCGGCTAGCAACAACCACCGCCGACCACCTCCGTAGGTTGCCGGCTGTCACCACCACGGTAGTTGACCACCGTCGGCTGCAGACCACCGCTGACCACCACTGATTTTCTAGCGACGTCGCCATAACAGTAATTCCGGCGATATTGTCGGTAATCCAGAATCGCCGGCGCCGAAAATCCAATTTCTGATGCCGAAGCCAGAAATTTAAAAGAATTCCTATTTATTTTCTTTTTTCCCTCCGTCATTTGTCTCGTGCGTTCTTCGTCTTCTCGCGATCGGAATAATTACAATAAATATTCAAAATAAAATTATAAAAATTTCTACGCCCCAAAACGGCTTACACAAGATCTAAGGAAAAAAATTAAAGAATAAAGTCTAACTCAATAATCACCAAACAATTAACAATCATTATTTTCCATACTTTCAAAAAATATAATCATTCATTTATTCATACATATCTCATATTATATGAATAGTGTAAGAAAACTCACACGGCATATAACATATAAATATAAAAAGACCACTCTGATATAACTTGTTGGTCGTCACAACATGTGCGCGACGGAAGCGTGTGGCACATGGTCATTTAAAAAATTAAACTTTCAATAAAAATTGAATTTTTTAATAAAACACAACGTGTGCAACGCAACGATAACCATATAAAAACTTTTTATTGAAAACTCTTTTTCAATTAGTCATGATCCATTATATATTTATATATTAAAGTAACAACATACAAGGTTAGGAATCATATATATCTTGTAGTCTAAATCAAGTGTACTCGTGAAACCGATCGATTATTCATTTCCACGAAATCGTTCCAACAATCAACAGACTCTGAGATCCACACTCAGATTTTTCAAGTCAATCCCCAACGCACTCAGACGTGTGTGGGCACGTAAGATATAACAAAGCCACTTTTTTGTCGTTAGATGTACTTAACACATAAGATTTAGAGATTTTACTGAGAATGATTTTTGTGAGACAATTCTCTAAAAGAACGTGATGATGATTCTTTTATAGATTTTGATGAACTATTAGTCGTAGATAAAATCATTTTTTGAGAAATTGTGTTCTTCTTGATTGATGAACTAATTCTCTGATTGATTGATTGTCTGATCAAGTTATGTCATTATAATAAAAGCTGTATCTTATTCTAGATAATGACATATCAGATGATGTGATTAGAATAAAATCTGTGTTGTCTCACGGCACACTACAATGTCACGTGGCACTAAAGAGTTGCACCTCCACTATCGTAGTGAGATGTGTCACTACAGTAGTCTATCTCAATCTCCGATACCCAACCAGTGATTGACACGTGGTAATTACTGTAAATTAAATATTTATTTTAATCAGATAAATATCTAGATATCAGTTAATTCAAAATTAACATATTTATTACCCCTATCAACTAAATTATCTATTATTTCCATAAATAACAGATTTAGTTGATTTAAAATATTATTTAATAATAATTTATTCATCTAATTTCATAAATTAGATATTCTGTCTCAGTTATCTATAATTAAAAATAATCGACAATTATATATATATATATATATATATATAATTGTCGATTATTTTTATTTATAGATAACTGAGACAGAANCCCTAGAATAATTTTTTTTTTGCAAGTCAGTCATTTTCTCATGTCCTGAAATATTCCCACCCTGGACTGCGTATTATAGAGGCGACTTGGGGATCATGGACCTATAATCCTAAGCTCCAATATCTGCTTATATAAACTGTTCACCGCCTATTATGGCTGGTTATTGATAATATTGTTTACTTATTTACTTACATGAATAATTGCTTAGATATAATCTTACTCTCCGCCCAAGTGGCTGGTTATTCTTACTTAAACTATTTTTACAACCCTAAAAAAGCATTCACCCACCCGCTGCCTCCCTCCCTCCCTCCTTCTCCTCGTGCTCTCTCTCATTCCTTCTCACTTCCCTTCATAAAAACCCTAACAAAGCTTTTTCCTCAGCCGCTCCACCCTCTGCTTCCCTCCTTCTTCTCTCGCAGTCAACTTCTCTCTCAACCATCTTTTCTTGCTAGCAAACATCTTCCATCTCACACTGCCGTCTCTCTACTTGCAGTGCTCTTCTTTCTCTCTCACTCTCTCTCGTAATAGAACGACTCTCTCTCTCTCACAGTGACTTTCTCTATCTTATAGTGGCCTTTTCTCCTTTTCCCCTCATTCATCTACCACAATCGACCGGATCTACCAAGATTTGAGTAGATCTGGGTAGATCTGAGCAGATCTGGGTGTTACAAATGTTGTCTTCGAATAACGAGTTATGTTTGGAGAATTTTAGGGCTTTAGTTTACTGATTCTGTAAGCAGATATGTGTTTTGTTAGCGTTCTTAGTTTACTGATTCTGTAAATTTAAGTTTTACTGAGTTTCACTGATTCTGTAAATTTAAGTTTTACTAAGTTGCACTGATTTAGTTTTGCAATTTCAGTTTTACTGATTTTACAACCTTAATGGTTTGCATTTTGGGGAATTTGTTTATTGATTTTAGTTTTATTGAGTTTAATGGAATTATTTTGCAAGCTTGTTGAAACATTCGGTTCGTCAAATGAGCGAACCGAAACTTTCGGTTCAGTTCAATTTTCTCCAAATAATCGACCAAACCGATTACATCCCTATTCAAAATAATAATGGAAATGGTAGTATATGGCCATTTTATTAACTTATATGTAGAAATGGCTCTTCATGTGTGTGTGTGTATTGCATATACATGGTTTTGAAAGTCAATTTAAAAATATCAATTTTTTTAAATTATAGGCAAATAATATACTTTTAGTATCACGTCATCAGCCAGCTGTTGATGAATTTGTAGTTAGCGATTTTAACCTTTGATTTACATATTTCATAATCAGATTTATAGTTAACGATTTTAAATTTTGATTTACAAATTTCATAATCAGATTTGGTGGAGTCATTGCATTTAAATAAATATTCAGAATTTATTTTCTTTCAATTTAAAAGTTATTTTTTATTTTTATTTTTAATTAAATTAGATGATAATCAATGATTGATTCTAGTTTTTTATTTTTTAGGTTTTGTTAATGGCATTAATAACTTCGGGATTTAAGTTTTTTTTTTCAAATTTCAGTAGTTACTTGATTTACGGTTATGACAAATATGATTTAAAAAACTAAGAATTAATTATATCAGTATATCATCAATAGATGTATGATATACTCGAATACCTTAAAAACACGCATTATCTATAATTTTTTAGAAAAATTACCAATTTGGCCCATCGTAGTTTACGTCAATTTTTAATTTGACCATCACAGTGTAAAAAGTCTCAATTTGGTCATTCTAGTTTACTTAACGTCTCAATATGGTCTTTCAGTCACTCTCCATTAACTAAGATGAACACGTTGACGTGGTGCGTTAAGCGATGACGTGGTAATCATGGGATCCATAAAAACGCAATCATCCATTAAAATAATATTTTCTCTATCCAACTCAGATATATATATATATATATATTAGTAGATATTATATATTTTTACTTTGTTACAAATATTTTTTAACTAAAATCAAAGTATCAAGATCTTCGTTTGGAAGCTGGTACTTGACAATTATCTCGGTCGACCCTGCAAGGATAACATCTTCATTATTATTTAATATTTAATTATATTGAAAAAAATTAGGCGAATTGAAATTAATACCTGAAAGTTTAGAGAGTTTAGTTAAGAGGGTAGAGAAAGTGGTGGAGCGGTGAACGGCGACGCGAGTATTGTCGCCGACTAAATGGAACTGATTATCGTGGGGGCGATGTAAGACCTTGCCACCGATAATCGGACCTAGGCGATGAGGCCACTGAGTCAGTGGCGTTGGAGTCGAGCTTGGTCGATTGCTGGTAAGACGTCATATCGTTCTTGCCCCTAAAACATCACTATAAGAAGAAGCGATCGAAGCTAAGAAATTTGAAGAATTGAAGCTTGTTGATTCGTTGTGTTAGCTATCTTATTATTAATCGAGCTTATCATGCCTTAGTCACGTGCATGTTAACCAACTTCTTATCCTTTTTATAAGTTTATAGTTAGCTTATGTTTTGATTGTAACTATCAATAGTATATAGTCTTTGTATTGTTGGTTGTTTGTGGTTAATGAAATAATTAGGTTATTTAGATTTTCTCTTCTCCATCTTTCTTCCTGCTTCTTCCTGGTACTTGCTGCCATTTTGCTTATCTCTCTCCCTCTCAAAATCTTTCATGGTATCAAAACCATAAAGGACACACGTCCCTCATGGAAAATCCCTCTTCTTCGATCTTTCTTCTTGCCAATATATTCAATCTAATCTCAGTGAGATTAGATTCGATGAACTATGTTCTATGGCGATACCAAATTTCTGCCATTCTGAAGGTTCATGCACTCTTCGAGTTCATAGATGGATCTCATCCATGTCCTTGCATGCTTCTTGAAAATGAGAAAGGTGAACCCACCGAAAAAATTGATCCACAATATCAGGCTTGGATCGCTCAAGATCAAGCACTTATGACGCTGATTAACGCCACCTTGTCTCAGGCTGCTCTCTCTTATGTTGTGGGTTGTAAGACTTCCCAAGAAGTTTGGGCTTCACTCGAAAGAAGGTACTCTTCTTTGATCTGATCAAATATTCTTCATCTGAAATCCAAAATGCAATCCATCTCAAAGAAGGGCAACGAATCTGTTGACAACTATATTCAAATAAACAAGAAAGCCAGAGACAAACTCTTGGCTGTCTCTGTGATCATCGAGGATGAAGACATTATCTTATACACTCTAAATGGTCTCTCCTCAGAATATGGCCCATTCGAGACATCTATTAGAACAAGATCCGAGCCCCTTCACCTAGAAGAACTTCATGCACTTTTGAAAGTTGAAGAACAGTCCTTAAATGATCAGACCAAGAAACAAGATGCTCAACTTCAAACCATGGCAATGGTTGCTAATCACTTTAGAGGTGGCTTTTCTAATAGAGTTAGAGGCAACAAGCCCTTTTGTGGAAATGGAAATCAACCCGCTGGAAGAAAGAGTGCTAATAGGGGTAGAGGTAACCTGGTCCAAGTTTATTGTCCAACCCTCATATCTCCACCTCACACTTTTCTTCTCAAACTCCTACTAATCAAAGGACCCAGTGCCAAATTTGTAATAAATTTAGTCATATTGTTATCGACTGTTTTCATAGAATGAATTATGCCTTTCAAGGGAGGCATTCTCCAGCCAAACTTGCTGCCATGGCTGCCAGTTTCTCAGGTACCATTCAAGAATCCATAAAGCAAGTTTCTTGGCTTTCAGACACTGGATGTAACACTCATCTCACCTCTGAGCTCTCCAACCTAACTTCTTCTGAGCATTACAATGGTGATGATTCTGTCACTATAGGTAATGGGAAACCACTGGAAATCACATACTCAGGTTATGGTCAAATTCTTACTAATAATCAAAATTTCTTACTTAAGCATCTTCTTTGTGTACCTAAACTTGCTACAAATTTACTATATGTTCGCAAGTTTTGTAAAGACAATAACTGTTTCTTTACATTTGATACTGACCAGTTTTGTATCCAGGACAAAGCACCTCCATAGGACCCAGTGAGAATGGGTTGTACCCCATGTCCTCCTCCGTTCAAAATCACATTTCTTAGGAACAGCAATCCAGTATCCATGTTACTTACCTTGGCAGTATAGTTTATAATATCTTGTGGCATAGTAAATTAGGTCATCACTCTGATTCTATGTTGAAAATTGTTTTGAATAAGGCACATATACCTTTTTACATCTATTAAACCTTGTATGTGCTCTAGTTGTATAAATGAAAAAATGAAAAAGTTATCTTTATCTCTGTCTCACTCTCTTACCGTTTCTCCTCTTGAACTTCTTCACAGTGATGTTTGGGGGCCTGCTCCCACAACATCATTTGATGGCTTCAAATATTACATTTCATTTATAGACAATACTACTAGATACACATGGTTATTTCTCCTTGTGCAAAAATCTGAGGTCTTCTTTGTTCTGCAGAAGTTTACACCTTATGTTGAAAATATGTTAACTGCTAAAATTAAAGTTTTTAGGTCTGATGGGGGAGGGGAGTTTAAAAATAGAAACTCATCTACCTTATTCTCTTCTAAAGGTATAGAACATCAAATTTCTTGCCCATATACACCTGATCAAAATGGAGTAGTTGAAGGAAAACATAGGCATATTATTAATACTACTCTAAGTCTTATAATACATGCTTTTGTTCCCTTGCATTTCTGGTATCAAGCATTCTGTACTGTTGTTTATATTATTAACAAATTACCTACACTTACTTTACAGCATAAATCTCATTTTGAATGTCTTTTTGGTAAGCTACCAAATTACTCCATGTTAAAGGTCTTTGGTTGTGCTTTTTTCCCTTACTTAAGCCTTATAATTTTCCTAAACTTCAACTTAGATCTGCTTTGCATATTTTTATTAGTCATTCTCTTCATTCAAATGGGTATATATGCTATGATCATGTTAAAAATAAGATAATTGTTGGTAGACATGTTCTTTTTTTATGAAAGCAGCTTTCCTTTTTTTAAAAACTTGCAACAGATGTCCCTTCTCCAAACATGTCTACTCTCAAAACTAGCGCCATTGCTCCATCATTTCTTCTCTTTGAATCTTCTTTGCCTACATCTCTACCTACAACTACTATCTCCTCAACCTCACCTTCTTCTACTTCCTCTACATCTATTCTTACTGGAAATCATATATCTACCACCTCCAATTCAATAGTTGTTACTCCTTTTCCCCATGACTCTTCCTCTGCTTCTGCCACTCAAACTTCTTCTTCTGACATTGTTGCAGCCCCTTCCACTTCTTCTATCACTTAACCTCATAACACTCATCCTATGCAAACCCGATCCAAATCAAGTATTAGCAAGAAATAGGTATACTTAAATGCTTCACAAGCTATTAATCTTGAGGAAAATGAAATTGAACCAACATCATTTACTAGTGCGTCTAAGTTCCTTACCTGGAGAACATCAATGATGGAAGAATTTAATGCATTACAAAGACAAGGTACATGGTCCATTACTCCCTTACCTTCTAATAAAAATATAGTAGGCTGTAAATGGGTTTACAGGTTGAAACACAACCTTGATGGTTCCATATCAAGGTATAAAACTAGGTTGGTGGCCAAAGGGTTTCACCAACAACCAGGCATGGACTATGCTGAAACTTTCAGCCTAGTTTTAAAATCAATCACTGTAAGAACTTTATTTTCAATAGTTGCTCAGTTTTCTTGGCCTTTACATCAACTGGATATAAAGAATGCCTTTTGCATGGACATCTTCAAGAAGTATATATGTAACAACCACAAGGTTTTGTAGATCCTAACTATCCTACTTATGTCTGTAACTTACATAAATCACAATATGGTCTCAAATAGGCTCCAAGAGCCTAGTTTGAGAGGTTTACCTCCTTTATTACTGGTCTAGGCTTTACTGCTTCTAATGCTGATAGCTCTTTATTTGTCAACAAGTCTGGTGCTACTATTATCTAGTTATTACTCTATGTAGATGACATAATTTTAACTGGCAATCAAACTTATGTTATTAGAGATCTTATTCACAACCTACATACTGAATTTGAAATGACAGATCTTGGACCTGTCAAGTTTTTCCTTGGGTTGCAGGTTCATCAAACCTCTAAAGGTATACATGTTCATCAGCGAAATTATGTTGCAACTCTTCTTGATAAATCTGGCTTAACCAATGTAAAATCATGAAAAACTCCAATGTCTACCAAGACAAATCTCTATGATAAGGATGCTACACCTCTTTCAGATCCTACAACCTACAGAATTCTTGTTGGAGGACTCCAATATCTCACATTCACACGTCCGAATATCACCTTCTCTGTCAATAAGGTGTGTCAATTCATGCACAATCCCACCACAGTCCATCTTGCAGCAGTTAAAAGGGTACTACAGTATCTAAAGGGGACATCAGATCATGGAATTCTATTTCAGAAAGGAAACCTCTCTTTGAACTCTTACACTGATGCAGATTGGACAGGTGACTACAATGATTGAAGATCAACATCCTGATTTATAATATTCCTTAGTAGGAATCCAATTTCTTGGTCTTCAAAGAAGCAGACAATAGTGACTCGTTCTATTATAGAAGCTGAGTACAAGAGCCTTGCAAACAATGCTGCCAAAATAACTTAGATAAGATAATTGCTAAAATACTTGCACATCCCTCTTTGTACTGCTCCTCAACTATGGTGTGGCAATATTTCAACAATCTCTTTTGTATCCAATCCAGTATTTCACACACGCACCAAACATATAGAGATAGATTATCATTTTATTCGAGAAAAGATAGCCCAAAAGGATTTAGTTGTTAGCTACATATGCTCCCACGACCAATTAGCTGACATCCTTACTAAAGCCTTGCCTTATGCTATTTTTACTTCTATTGCATCAAAACTGTTGTTTCCCTCTCTTGCAGCATCAGTTTGAGGGGGCTGTTAGCTGTCTTATTATTAGATGAGTTTATCATGCCTTAGTCACGTGCATGTTAACCAACTTCTTATCCTTTTGTAAGTTTATAGTTAGCTTCTGTTTTGATCGTAACTATCAATAGTATATAGTCTATATACTGTTGGCTATTTGTGGTTAATGAAATAATTAGGTTATTCAGAATTTCTCTTTTCCTTATTTCTTCCTGCTTCTTCTTGGTTCTTGCTACTATTTTGCTTATCTCTCTCTCTCTCACAAAAGCTTTCACATTGAACATTAGAAAGCGTCGAGAGATGAAGCAGACTTCAATGGATATCGAGAGAGATGTGGGATGAGGGAGAGAGAAAGTAACGTTTTTAATGAAAAGAGAGAAATAGTTACAAAGTAAAAAAAATATTTTTCTAATAAAATAAAAATGTATAATATATGAGTTGGAGAGAGAAAATAATAATATTTAATGGATGATTGTGCAGTTAACATGTCACGATCGTCACTCATCACTTAACATGTCACGTCATGTTTTAATGCGCCACATTAACATGTCCGTTAAACTTAGTTAATGGAGAGTGACAAAAGGACCATATTAAGACGTTACGTAAATTAGGATGACCAAATTGAGACTTTTTAATTTACGATAACCAAATTGAAAACTGATTTAAACTACGATAATCAAATTGGTAATTTTCTTAAATTTTTTGAGAAAATTTCAAATAATATTTGTTGATGGAGTTGTATTAGTATTATCACTGATATACTCGAAAAATTATTTTTTAATGATTGTTATCGAAATAAACTTTCATATGTGATGAAAGTATTTATTGTTATTTTTAATAGAATTAATTTAGATTTTATTAGTTTCTTTTATTTTAGAAATAAATGATTGAAGGGAAGTTACTGTATATAGCGATTTCCAATGGATTTTGATCGGTGTGGTTGAGATTCTTAAAAACAGTTATGGTATGTTTGATTTTCAAATAACGCCAATTAATCACTTCCTAAGTTATAATGTCTATCAATTAGGTATATCAATTATATAACGATGATATACCCTGAAAAATATCTTACATGTTATATATAGATGATGGTTAATTTAGTTCAAAATGATTGACTAATTAAGAAACTTCCTATTTACCTAAATCTATTCAAAATTATTGTCTATCATGCAATTTTTTCCTTTAAGTTACTTATGGGCTGAGTATCACTTGTTTTGTAATCACCAAGAGTAACCTCCCATAATTTTTAGTTTTTTCTTCTTATGTTTGTTTATGGTATTTTTTCAAATTCTACTCAAACTTGTTCAGCTTGACTATAAAACTGAAGATGGTGCGTATCTTTTTTTTTTCCAATTTACAATAAATTTACAGAAATCATTAAAAATTCTTTTATGTTCTTGGTTGAGCTTACAAGTTATTTTTCACAACCTCAAATAGGTAAATATATTGTTTACATATCGCCAACAAATTGTTTAATTAGCAGGAGGTCGTTCCAATTTATTTTTTTATGCTCATCTACAAAGATAATTGACTATAAAACTGAAGATGATGCGTATCTTTTAGGTATGTACTCATCAAAGTTTACCACCCCTCTTTTGATATATTCATTCCAAAATTATAGTCTTTCTTGAATTTATTTTCGACTATGATGTAATCTTATATACATATATAAAGTTGAGTATGTACACCTCAAAGCTTGTCAAGTGCCATACCCAACTTTGTATCAGATGTCATTTTATATTAAAGTTCTTAATAATATTGAATAATTGATTTTTTGATCAAATTGAATGTAAATTAATAGATTTTAAAGATTAAATATATTATGAATTAAAACAGTTAGTATTATTTTATTCAACTTAAATGTTTTGAAATATTGAAATATGATTTATTATATATAATATCTAAAACAAAATTAAAGTAATGAAACGTTTTAAAGTAGTGAAAAAAGAATTATATAACTCAGTTTCTTAAATAATAATAGTATTAGAAATATTAGTGTCAAAATTTGTTATTAAATGTGGGTAATTGAAAAAGGATGCAATTATTCAAAATAGTTACAAGTTAGGTTTTATGCTTAATTATTATGAAAAATAAGAAACAATATAAAAAGCCCCTACGTAGAAGATAAATCTGTCCATTCTTTGCAATATCCAGGTAACTTCCTTTAAATTCCCCCTATTTTGAAGATCATCCTTTACTTTCTGAGTTGAAGATTTCAATTATTTTGAGTTGGCAAACTGAGAGAATTTTTTTTGTCAAATGCAAATTGAGAGAATTAGAAGCCAATGAAGAGTGATCGAACTGATTTTCTAGGCTTTCTATCTCTAGAGTTTTTGTTTAGTTTCAAAAAAAATCTCTAAATTTTTTTCTCTTAGTAAAACTCTACATGGTAAAGAAGTAAAAAATAATAAAAAAACTCATTTCGAAGGACAATATGCAAATTTCTTTCAAAACAAGATGCCTTTGCCTGTTAGTGGGTATGTATGTTAAAAAATTTAAATTAGGTATTCTAATTAATGAGATATTGAAATACCATTATCTTTAATTGAACCAATGGAAGATGATTCAAAATATATATAATAAGTCTAACAAAGCGCATAAAATCAAATATAGTAAAAGAACAAATTAGAAATATTAATTTTATGTCAAATATGTTATTTATCATAAATTAAAGAGAATTTTCTTTTTACATTCCTAACGCCTCAATAAATCATATTTTGTTTGTATAATTTATTATATTTCAATTTTAACTCTTACATATTAATTAATAGGTGGAGGCAAATAGTTTTATATTGTGTGCTACCAATGAAAATACTACAAATTTATGTTCATGAAAGGATGCAACTATTCCTATTAGTAAAAATCATGTTACTTCAATGCTTAATATTATTATGAAATATATAATATTAATAAAGAGTATAAAAGGGTCCTCAGTAGAAAATTGAGAGAGCCCATGCTTTGCAATCTCAACTAAATCATCCTCTCATTGATTTTTTTCTCTTTCTATATTATGATTTGAGTTGAAGTATTTCAATTAATTTTGATTAGTATTTCAACTAGTTTGGTTTATTTAATTTCTCTATATTAATTATTTTATGCCATTTGATTTACATAAGCCATATAACGCATGGGCTTTTAACTAGTATGAAAAAACAGAGAAAATGTAAGACAAATTAGAAGAAATGGATGAAAATGAATTATCAACACCAAGGTGTTCCCCCTTTTCCAGTGCGAGTGAATTAGTCCTTCTGAATGGTTTGGGATGGTACAAGAGCCTTATAAATTCAGCGTTCCTTCCAGTTGATGCTGAAGCTATTTGTGCCATCTCAATTAGTATATTTGGTGGTGTTGACCAAGTTATTCAATGAGGGAGAATGGGGAGCAAAAAACCGACTAGATTGAGCGGTATTGATCACGATGCAGGTGTTTGGAAAGATTAATGGAGATTAAAAATTCCACCTAAATTCCTAAACTTCATGTGGCTGACTTTTGAATGAATATCTTGCTTGCAAAAGTAATTTGACAAAAAGAGAAGTTTTGACTGATGATATTTGCCCTTTATATGAGTCTGATGAGGAATCTTCATGCCACCTGTTTTTCAACTGTTCTTATGATGTTATGGTTCTACAATAGGTTCAGGTTGAGATCTATCTTCTCAGCTTCGGGGGAGAACTAGTCTTGAAAAATGGATTTTGGCCTCGAAGTTCATGAAAAGACAGGAAACTAAAGAGGAATCTTAAAGAAATTTGTTTTGATCCTAAATAGGTAGTTATGTTGGCTGAAGAAAAAAATTTGGAGCTCTCCAGTGTTTCTTTTAATTCGACACATCATTCTTCTATTGAGGATCTCCCTTGCAACAATGACCAGATGGTGCTCATTGGATTCTCTATTCTGATACGGCTAGATTACTGGATGGAAGGGGCGGTATCGGATGGGCGTTATGAGACCAAGGAGGAAACCTTATCTCAGTGGGATTCAGAAACATCAGCAACTATCTTTCAATTCTTTCAATTGAAGCAGAGGCAGTTAAATGGAGCATGGAAGAAAGCTTAAACTTTCATCCAAGCAGTATCCTTTCCTATTTGGATTGCCTGAACTTAGTTCAAGAGATCAAGTGTAGATCGTTTAGTAATCTTGAGATTGATTCCATTATTTTTTATATTACAACTCTTGTTGATAATTTTGGTCTCTTTACCTTTGGGTACTGTCATAGAGAGAAATATTCTAGCTCATACTTGTGCTAGAATGGGTTGTTTTGTTGCAGTGTGTTTCATCATGTGTAGTCCTTTCTAGGAGAATATTCCTTTCGTGGAAAGGAAACTTATGTTTCCATTTTGATTTTAGTAATGAAATTTCCCTTTGATAAAAAAAACTGAATTCTAAATTGCCATTCGTAAATACTAAAATTAAGTAGTAAAAATCGTAAATTACTTTCACTTGATTTTAATTTTACACAAATATTATCCATACAATTTTGAATAAATATCTTGAAAGTAATTATACATTGTAATTTCGAATAAATATCCAGTAAGAGTTACTATCACTTGATTTTAGTTTTAGACAAATATCGTCCACACAATTTTGAATAAATATCTTAAAACTAATTAAAAATTATTTTTAATAAATATTTAGTAGAACTTATTATCATTTCTAATTAAAAATCACTTCTTTTCCACTGAGAATTTTGGATAAAGATGTATGCCTTTACTTCTCAACTTTAACTCACAAATTATCCATTATGCTTAATTTAAAAATATCTAACACAGTGAAAATCTCTTCATTATATGATTTAAAATACCAGAAGACATGTTAAGATTAATTAAAGATATGAGACTCAAATTACTTTCTATTTACTATTTAGTTACTCAAAAAAATTAAGTTCAGGGACCCATTTGGTTATTAATTAAACTTATAAAATAAGGAAGATAAAAAAATCTTTTCTTTAGCTATTGATGCCGCATACTGGGACCATATTAATTTTTCAAGTTACACTAATTACATCCTTATATTTTTCTTTTCCATAAGCTTAATTCAGTTGTTGTGGTAAAGGAATTTGAATCTTAAATGAAGAGACACTACAAGAAAATGGAGGTATGCCCGCGATTATGGCGGCGGTTGGTGCAATCACAGTCGAAAAAGAATCGGTGAAAGTCATTGACGGGGAAAAGTTTATGGTGGTTTTCACATGACCGCCATGAAAATTTTAAATTTTGATTTTTCCCGACGATTAGTAAACCACCTGAAAAAGGTATCAAAATATTATTATATTAAACATCGTTGTTTTACTTTCATTTTCAAAGCTAAAGGATGTCGCTTGGGTTAGGGGTTATTTTACCCATCTCTCATATTTCTCTCTCTTCAAAATCCCTTTCGTCGACACCTATCTCCAGCGAGTTCTCACACACACTCTCTCGGCGAAGCTCTCTCTCTCAGCTCTTTCTCTCTCTCATCTCGTGGGAGCTCTTTGAGCAAGCTTTCACTCAGCTCTCGCAACTCTCTCTCTCTCTCTCTCTCTCTCTCTCTCTCTCTCTCTCTCTCTCGTAGCTCGTTCTTTCAGATCCCTATTGAAGCTTCTCCATCGCAGCTCTCTCTCAGCTTTCTCCATCATCTCTGTCTCGAGATATCATAGCATTTTCTCTCTCAGTTATGTCTTCCGGCTTTCTCCCACTTCGATTTCTACTGCATCAGAGTTAAGGGTTTTTTCTTGCGAGGTGTATTTTGGTATGAAATTCATCTCTGATTGTTGTGAGATTTTTTCCTATTTTTTAAGGTTTCATTATATTTTTTAAGGTTTCAATATAATCTTATGTATGTATGATCTTTCAATTAGGCACTATAATGTCTAAACAATTTGGAGGCAAACAAGGCATCGCTCTACATTTAGATTGGTGTTTGACATACTTTGGGCTAATGGATGGTTGACTAGGTAACAATGTTGATTGTTCCTATGAGTTTTATGATCCAAACAGAACTTGAAAACTTTGAAGGGAATCATGGTACTCAATTATTTTGTGGAAGAATGTCAAATTTGCGGTATCCGATTTTTCTTTATTTTTGGCCCGGTCCATTTGAGGCGTTGTTGTTTGATATTCATAGAGGTTTGTTTACTCATTTTTTTGTGCATATCTAGTTTTTAATCAAATATGATGTTTCTTACCAGAAAGAAAATGATGAATTAGATGTGCTAGCAAAAATCAGGTGAAAATGAATAGTCATTTACAAAAGAAAGTATATTAACACAATATGTATTGGAAGCTTGCTTTTACAATTGTAAATGAATCCCATAACTAGTCTGTAAGTCTAACGACTAAAACAATAGTTAGTAAAATTTTCGTACAGGGAACAACATTGTAGAAAAAAGTTGATGGCCGATACTCTTCCTCTTTTGCTTACTCAACATTTAGAAGTTATATCTTGTTTTATCCAGTCTATAAATGTCAACTAGAAAAGAGTTGAAGAATGGCCAATGCTCTTCCTCTTTTGTCTACTACTTCTTTAGTATTGTGTAGTCAATTATAACTTGATGTTAGGAGTGGTGTTGGGCTTCCTGGATTGATTTTTGCTATAGCTTGCCCAGATGAATTAACTCAATTAGGTTTGGTAAAAGAAGAACTGTATATTTCCCAATGCTTATTTGTTTTCTGGTTCAATCTCAATTGTATGATTTGTTTAGATTTTAATGTTGACAAATTTTTGGATGGGCAGATTGGCAAGTATCGTTATTTAGAGTCTATGAACAAGCGCTGCATTTTCTTGGAACATGTGGTGGGTCATATTGGTTTATCAAATGTTCAAGTTTTAAGAGGAAGAGCAAAGGTATTAGTTGCTCTTGTCCTTCTCTGTAAGTTTGAGCCTTTTATAGCTTATGAAAGATTACATTTTTCTGTTGAGTATGCATGCATTGCTGCTTAGAAGCTTCTTATTTTTACATAAATGGGTATAAGTGGTTTCCCGTTCTGCCTAATCAAACTTGGATTCCATGGCAATGGACTTCACTGTGAAGGTGTATTAAATATATGTTAAAAACTTGCAGAGTGATTATATATGATTATTATCTGTTCTTTTTGAAGCTTTGGTCTTACTTTTTCTTTAAATAATGCATCATAAAATATGTAGTATGATATGATTACATCCCCTTCTTCTACTGCCATTATTTTTATAATGGATTGAACAAGCCTTTTTTTTAAATATGACAACTTTAGTGGTGGTTTTGTAAATTGTCGTAATTTATTTGACATCATTGCACTTTTGTTGGCTGTTATAAACCGTCGGTATTGGTCCAACAAAATTGCCGCTATTTGTCAGAATCTAGCGACAGACCTCCGACGATTATAAAAACCGCCACCAAAACTTTTGCGGCGATCATATCGCGGCGGTTTTCCAACCGCCGCATAATGTTTTACCGGCGGTTAAAACTGCTGCCGTATCCTTCCAAAATCACCGTAATAGGTAGTTTTTCCTGTTATGAGAAGTGAGTGGTTAAGGGGAGCACCAATCTCATGCGTTGGCGTTGGAGCAAGGATCACGGAGGTTGGATTTACCTTTATGAACTTCAACGTGAAGCAGTAGATAATTATCTTCATGGGCGGATCTACTATTGGCTCAGGGGGCACATGCCCCCTGACCTCTCAGTTTTTGTTTTTTATGTTCTCGATAGTAACTGTTTTTGTATTGTATTTAGATTTTATTTGTAATGTACCCCTTGTGGATGATGACATAACTCATTGGTTATGTATTTTCTTTTCTAGAAGGGAAGTCTTGAGTTTAAATCCCTAGTCTCCAATTCGACAATGTCCCTTAACTTTTGTTAGTTTTTTATCTAGTAATGTATTCTCACATACGTTGCACATGTTGATCATTTTAATATTTATTTTATATATTCAATATATTTTATTAAAGTTTGAGCAATATATTATGTGTCCATCTCAATTACGTCTAAAAAAATGAGATGATCGCGTTGGATAAACTGAGATTCACTCATTAGATGTCGCATCTAAATGATGGTAAGTGTCGAGTAATCCTAAGTCATTTCTCCTTAATGATTTCTTATTTCATTCATAAAAAAGTTATTAAGTCTAAGAATAAATCTCAAATAGTACTAAAATATTTATAAAAAATTTAAAAAAGTCATATTGATCTTATGTTCTTATGTCTAACGATGCCTCCTGAACGAAAATTCTAGATCCGCCTCTGATTATCTTAATGCTTGTCCTTTGCTCTGGATTCCTTGCCCCCGCCCTTGCTTAAAGGATTCTCACCCTTCTTAGCTGTCTTTTTCCATCGGCTCTTCTTTCATCTTTCATCTGAAAGAATTAGTCCTCTCCTCTATATTGGTGATTCTCCTAGCTATTGTTGTTTCAAATATGTCTTATACTATTTGTTCTCTAAGTTCCTTATATGGATCAAATTTAAGAATGAGTTAAAAAAAACATCATAGGTCGAGATATGTGCATCTCACATAATGTTTGATTAGGATATAAAAATAACATAAGTTATTCTTATAATTATTTTCTCAGTTCATATTGTAAAAATGCTCCAAACAATGGAAATATAGCCCCGACGTAATTTTGTTTAATTTTTTAAAGCTCCATAGTCTAGGAAATTGCAAAAGCAGCAAGTGACAGTAATATGTTTAAGAATAAAAATATTATGTACGTAACATTCAACATATGAAGAATGAGTGAACTTTAAATTACAAAGTATATGTGTACATACATACAACGTACGTTGTCACGTTATAGGTAGTAGTACATAAACATATTCCTCCTAAAATGTGAAATCGACAAATTAAGAAACAAACAATCATATGTAGGATTGAATTCTATCTCTCTTCCAAAATTATAGTCTTCTTTTGATTTGAATCTTGTGGTGTAAGGAAAAACCGACATGGAAGAGAACAAAAAAGAAGCATGAGAGAGAGAGAGAGAGAGAGAGAGAGAGAGAGAGAGGCAGTGGGAAAAAGCAGAATAGGGAAGTACGTGGGTCAAGTATGGGACGGTGGGGGATGATATTCTCACAACCCAAATATGAATATGTTGAAATTAATCTTTAAGAGACAGAATTATAGCTAGCCTAGTGGTATGCACATTTCGCTTTATGTCTATTTCTGAGTGTTTGTATTTTTTTGGACAAGAGTTTTATATCTAGCTTCCAAACAGGCATAATAAGGACCTCCCATTGGAAATTTTTCTGCCCAATTTGGCCTGTGTTTGGAATATATAAAACAATGAAAAATGATAAGAAAAGATAGGATTTAAGGGTGAATTTAAGTAAATAGTTTCTAGAAAATTCATTTTATAAAAAAATAAATGTATTTTCAAAATTTTCACATGAAATCACGGTAGTTCAATGTGAATTACTAATTCATTTATATCAGTCAATTTTATTTTTTTTATCATTTTTATCCATTTTTAATTATCTGATTATAACTACCCTTTAAAAGCCTTTAAAAGCCGGTCATATCAACTTCATCATTTTTCTATGAATTGCTGAAAATAAATTTTTAATATTTACTACTATTGCTTTGATGTAATAATAATAAAATATTAGAAGTCAGTAACAAATAATAACATAGTCTTAATAAATCTTTACATTGCTATCATTATTAGAATCCAAGTTTTATTTATGATCAACCCAACGATTAAGTATTTTTATGATAAGATTAAGGAAAATGTCTGACTATTTACGTTAACGTTAGTCTAAAATTTGATATCTGAATCAATAAATATTTAATTTCTGAAGTCTTTTCAAAAGAAAAAAAAGTTACATTGTAAAAATGAAACATTTATTGTGTATATCAAGACTCAAAATTCACTAATTATTTCTAAAAGTGATAATTAGTTCACTAATTAATTTGTGTCCAAAGAGGTAAAATATCATTCAGCTCCAAGCAAAGATATGAACAAACTTTTACAGCCATTTAACACCACACCCAAAACAAAATTCAATGAAATGACAAATCAAGAAAACCCACAAAATATATTTTCAAAATAAAATACAAAACGTGAGCAGAAAATTTTCCAAGTTAGACAATGACCTAAATTATGGGAAATTAATAGGGAATTGAGTAATAGCTCATACATATCTCAACCTGACCCCATTTAAATTTAACCCATACCAAGAGGTCCTATTTTCACACACACATAACTAGCTGTACACATCATCTTAATTTAGTTCCCTCTCTCTATAAAAACCCAACATTCTTAGACTCAAATTAATACATACCAAAAATCTAGAGATAGAGAGAGCGAAGGAGTTCTTTTCTTTCTTTCTTTCTTGAACTCCAAAAATGGCTTTGGCTTACAACTTTTCAAAAGTTGGGGTTTTCTTATTGTTTTCTCTCTTAATATTTAGGTTTGGAAATTTGGAAGCTGCTTTAGTTCCAGCTCTGTATGTGTTTGGAGATTCATTGGTTGATGTGGGAAATAATAATTACTTAAAGACTTCACTTGCCAAAGCTGATTTTCCTCACAATGGTGTAGATTTTCCCACCAAAAAACCAACTGGAAGGTTTTGTAATGGCAAAAATGCTGCTGATTTCCTTGGTAAGTTATATATATATAAGCTTTCAATTATAAATCATTTGTTTTTCATATTAAACAAATCCTGTTTTGTAACCCATAATTGTTCAATCTCAATATTTCTTGAAATTTTTTCAATAATGAAAATAAATTATCATGAATTAGTAAATGGGTAACAAAGTTACAAATTTTAAGGAGATTCTAAGAATTAACCTTAAAGTTAGTCTCCACCAATTACAAGACTACCTAAATGGTATTAATTGTGACCAAGATGGTAGGTTTGGTCAGTGGTTTTTCAATGGGCTGTCAAAAGGGTGATGTTGATTTGGAAATTCCAAAAAAGAATTCAATGGAAGATTAGAGGAGAACCCTTTAATTGTTTTAGTCCCTCTGTGATGACAGACAGATCCAAAGCTAAATAGACATCCAAAAAAGCAAGAAAAAGGCCATACCAACTTGGCACTTTGGTAGTATGGTGATCATATATGGCTCATGTGCACTGATTCTAAGGAAGTCTTGTCCAAATCACTAATTGACACTATGTTAAAGTTAACCCTTTTCAACCATTTATTCATTCTTTCTTTTCACTGGAAATATTTAATATAAATTCTCCTTTTTCTTTTTCTTTTTTATTGGGTACTAAATTTTTTTTCATGAAACAAAACATCATATAAGTTAAATAGAAGAAAAAAATTTTACGTCATATTTAATATAATTATGAGTTAGTAGTATATATAATTTTTTTTATACGGGTCAGATAAATAATTGAAGAAAAGTTAATAAATTACAAATGTATATTAACTTCATGTCACGAGCATTGTCAAATTAGGGATTAAAATTTTACATATTCTAACAGTTTTTTTTGTTTGGAGCAGCTGAGAAAGTTGGCTTGCCATCTTCTCCACCATATCTATCTCTTGGATTGAAGTCCAGGTCAAATAGGAATGCCACATCATTCCTGACCGGCGTCAGCTTCGCCTCTGGAGGAGCTGGAATATTCAATGAAACTGATGTACTTTTTGTAAGTGGAAATCAAATTTCATTTTTCTTAAGCTTTAATTATCAAATCTTTTAGTACCATATATCACTTGGGAATAATTTAGAATATAAATCGATATGGTTTCTTAAATTATATAATATGCAGTTAATTAAGCTTCCGAAATAGGAAATTGAGAAGCAAATATAAAAGGGAAAAAATAATAAAATGGAAGGCTTTACAATTTCTTAATCTTTCTTCAAACCCATCTAAAACTGCGTTCTCTAGTTTAAAATTGGTGTATTTTGGAACACTTTTCAACTTCATCTAAGAATGAATTTGGTAAATTTAATTTCTATAAACGGACTTTATAGAATTTCGTAATGTTTTGTTATAATAAATTTTAGAAATCCATAATACCATAATTTGAAATTAGTATTCAAGATAAAAGAATTGACAATAATAACCTTAGTTAATTTCTTTAAAAAAAAGTTTTTTTGTATTTAAATAATATTCTTAAACAAACTCAATTGATTATTTGGTGTGACTTGACAATGATGATGCTTTAATTTGATCAGCGGAAAACAATATCTTTAACCCCACAAGTGGATTATTTCACGGTCGTGTATCAAGAGCTGGTGCAACAGCTAGGATCGTCTGCGGCTCAAGCACATCTATCCAAATCTCTATTTGCCATCGTGATTGGAAGCAATGATATTTATGGCTACGCAAAGTCATCTGATCTTCGCAAGAAGAGCGCCCCACAGCAGTATTTCGATTTGATGACTCTTTCGCTAGAGGCACAATTGAAGGTAACAAAATGGTTATATACATTAACCCCAAAATTACAGAATGATAAACGGATTTGGATTCCCTCTCTTGGGGTCCAACAAGAGGGGTCATGTTCCTCAAATTTTAACTGTCCAGTGTACAGAGAGGACAAGACAATTTTTTAATTTTTTTTATTTTTATTTTTCTATTTTATCTTTTTCTATGGACCATCAATTTTTAAAATGAACGACTTATCCTTCTCCTATTCTTGAACAGGAGAGGATCCAAATCTGAAACCGACTTTGTAGTTTCCTATTTGATAAGGATATGTTAATGTGTCGAATGATAAGATTAAAATTAATTTATACAATAACAAAACTATTTTCTCTTATTACATCTGTTTAAATGTGATTCAAACAATTTTAATGTGCAAGGTTGCGTATTCTGTTAATCCTCACTACCAGTCAGATTGAGTTTCTCTCTCTTATTTGAGAGAAATCTATTAAATTTGATCCGTCTATTTAGATAACGGCGGATCGAATCTAATCTTTAATTAAAAAAAAAGTAAAAAGATGTCATTTCTATCAGTTTTGGTGCTCAACATCTAGGTAGCTCTTCAGCCAATAGTCTAAATCTGCTGAGCATAACCTACTGTTGAGAATCTCCTAAACGGCCATTTTTTACCCCAAGTAGCAGCCTAGAATCCCATGGAAAGAAAAGGACATGAGACCTTTGGCTTTGTGGTACACTCAAACCAGAATATTATACCGATCCTAGCTCAACCCACAGAGATTCGAACCGTGATGTTGAGGATGAAATTTCACCCCCTCCCCCAACTGATCTTCCCTGTCGAGTTACCACACTACAAACTCATGCAATATTCTCAAGAAAAGTATCTGCATTCTTCAGTTCTCTCTTCTTGGCTTATGACGTTTATGTGATTTTGTGGCAGCGTTTATACAATTATGGTGCACGCAAGTTTGTAATAGCTGGACTTGGGGCACTGGGATGCACCCCATCACAAAGGAATAAGAACAAGACCCATGAATGCAATGCAGAAGTCAATAACTGGTCTGTGCAGTACAATGAAGGACTCAAGTCAATGCTGCGAAAATTGAAAACAGAGCACAATGACATAAACTACTCCTACTTTGATACATATGCAGCCATGTTGACCTACATTCAGTCACCGTCTAATGGTGGTACGCATTTGGGTTTTACTTTTGACGAATTTATAGAGTATCATAACCTACATAAGCCTTTATCTCACATAAGAACTTAAGAAAAAAGAAAATCATTCTATTGAGAAAGTCCAAATTTGCATTGGCCTTTCCATGATCTTTACGGTTCTGTCATCGTAATCATCTTTTCAAAACAATGACGGTTTTCTGAAAACGAAGTTGGAAAAATATCTTCGAAATCATTATTTGTTACTAGAAAATATGCTATTTTGATAAATAATTAGCCGAACGAAGTTATGAAAATTATCTGTTTTAAGTTTTCACCACTTAAAAATAAAAAATAAAAACTCTGAAAATGTTTTCTATGTCAAAAAAATAAGATATCAGGAAAAAGGGAACAGATGTTACACCAAACAAGCACAAGAAACTGGTGTAATGAAATGCAAATTCCGTGTCTTTATTTCAGGGTTTGTAGAGGTTAAAGCAGCATGTTGTGGGCTTGGACATCTAAATGCTGAAGTTCCATGCCTGCCATTTGCATCCCTTTGCTCAAACAGAGGGAACCACCTCTTCTGGGATTTATACCATCCCACCCAGGAAACTCATCGTATCATTGCTCAATATATTTTTTATGGTCCCTCCAAATACACATATCCCCTAAATGTGGAGAAGCTAATTGCTATTTGACTCAGTTACCTAAACAGTTATTGCTTCTTTTTGGCAGATTTTTGTATTCACGTCATATGAGTGAATTTAAAAGACTAGATAACATGCATACACTCAATATGTTCTCAAAGTGGGGAGGTCCTATGTATTTTTTTTTACCATTTCTCTGTATCAAATTAGGGCCAATGTGAGAATCCAAGAGTTTATTCAACTGTAATACACTTCTCAATTTCAAAGTCTCAGTCTTGATTGAAAGCAATACCAAGTTGAACGAGTTGTGATGGAGGAGTTGTTTTACCAGATTCTACCGAACATAAAAATATATCAATGGAGTATGTAATAGTGCAATGCATCCATCCTAATTACACTTTGTATGGTCATTTTTCTCCAAGGTTGCTTCATTATATCGTGAAGAAATTTCCACAAACCGAGACTAAGCATTTGCAGGGAAAGTAATCAGAGAAAGATTTATAGGCTAACGAATTATACCTTATATGGTTTTTGGACTAAGAAGAAAATAGGTCTTGAAGGAAAAGGGAGAGGTCACCGTTGTGAACATCAAATGCTAGCATCTTGTCCACTGCATCCTGCATTTAGTTAGTTAAAACAAATAAGGGACAATACTTTAAAACTGAATTAGATTCCAGATATCAAATAGAAGTAAGACCTTGTAAAGCATATCACGAGCTGATATGTTTTCATTTTGCTGGCGTTCAAGATGCTTATTGTTTCGAATTGCATCCAGGACATGTGCTGCTCTCGTAATAACCTCCTCAGGGACACCTACAAAAATTAAATTAGTTCTCAGAAAAATTGGAAGAATGTGGCAACTAGTCAAACACACTCTTATTTCAGCTACCAAGTACACATGTTTCAGACGAATATTTCACAATGCCATTCCTATATCAGGAATTCAAACCTTGGGGGGGGGGCGAGAGAGAGAGAGAGAGAGAGAGAGAGAGAGAGAGAGATGTTAAACACTAGAACAACAACGAAATTATCATTTTAATTTCAATCTAAGCCCTCAATTAGGGATGCAGGATACTCAAGAGCACGATTACAGGCCAGAAAGTATCTCTAACTTAAGTGATGATTTTGAGAGAGAGAGAGAGAGAGAGAGAGAGAGACTATTTGTACTGTTGGAAAATTTCAAACATGTAGTTTTGAGATATACCAGCATGTAGTGCACAGTGCAAACCTGCATGATGATGTCAATGTGCCAAATTGATTAGCAGCTTCCAGTAGCCATTCTAAATTCCCAAATTAACGAACGAAAGTGTACTCACCATAGCTAAGAAGAGCCTGTCCTGGAACCAGACTGCAATTGATGAAGCAAAATATACAGTATACTTGTCAGTCTGCCGAGTTCAATAGCTAGTGTAAAAACTTAAATATGTAACTGTTTCACGAGAAAACATTTCGCATATATTCAATGGACAACTTAAAAAGTTTATGGGTTGATCATGCATTCACATCAAAGGTTAAATTATAGAAGTCAAGTTCCTAATGACGATCCCCACTTACAATGAATAAAAAAAGAAAAAAAAAGTTACAACATATTACGTAAACTATAGAAAATATTTTGGGATAATAAAATGAACACTTTTCCTCAACCTGTATCATTCTCACCTACTATGATGGAAGCGTACAAGAGGTTTTCACCATTCCTAGGAACAAATTCTGCCGCAAAAAAAAACTTGAAAAATAAATTAATATATTACCGATATAAAAATACAATGTCTTCAGTCCCTGTAGAATTAGTGTCAGGCCTTAGCACACTCATAGTGTGAAACTTGATCTTCTCAGACTGCAATGAGAGTTTGAAAATTGGCATTCTAATAAGTAATAAGTAAAATAAAAAAAGGAAGAATAATTTGTATGAAAGACAAGACTACAAACCATTTTTAAGTAACTCTCATCAATTAACTCAGTCAAATGTGTGCACACCAGCACCTAAATAACAAGCAAAAGTCTGTTATGGACCACCAATTCATTAATAATATTCTCTAAAACTGACATAAAATTTTCTAACCAAGTACAAGAAAACAAATTAATATCAGTATGTGCATTCTGTGGAAGGAAAACGAAAATCAACCTTTGGAGGATCAGTACAAGTAACAAAATGATTGATGGTTCCACCAAGCAGACCAATACCATCTGAAATGAAGAGAGACTATTAGTGGAATCAAGACCATCAGCAACACTCTGACTTTACAAAGCACATACCATAGACTGCAAATGGAAAATACAGTTATGATGGTGGGACTAACCTTCACTAAGAGTACCTTTACCAAATTCATCCAATAGACACAAAGATTGGGAAGTTGACTGCCTAATGGTTTTCAACCATCAAAATCGAAGAATCAACTTAGTTTCACCTATGAGATATAATTCCTAAGGGGAAAAGCTAGCAACGTTTTATTAGAAGCAAAATTATATTATTTATATAGAGAACTATTACATGATATAAGTTAAAGGAGAACAAGAAGTCTCCACATCAAACAAAAAATGTCAAAGTTATTCATTAAACCCAAACATTAAAAAATAATGTAACTCAGGTTACTCAGGTTTCCTACACAAAATTTCTAGTTTTTTCTCACTAAATTTCCAGTTGAGGAAACAGAAGACCAGACACTATAAAAACATTCCATGATAAGAAGGCAAGTCTAGCAAAAGAGTCATTACTTTGCTAGTTCATATCATGGAAAACTCCTTGTTGAGGATACCTTAACATCATTCCAACTTGATGTAGATCAATCATAAATGTTGATTGTTCTGCAGTCATATGCTTGCTTCCCATTGCACAGAATATTCTGTTGAACTCCAGATAGAATCATTAATTGGTAAGAAAAATATTCATTAGTGAGCAAGATGCTGGCAAATCAGGGCTCACCTATCAGTCAAACCCACAATTGCAGCATCTGCTGGTACAAAACTTCCAATATGGGACAAGAAAACAATTAGTGCAACCTGGAAAAAGATCACTGATTATGAATAAATCGACTGAAAATCCACGAGCATTTCATGCATCAGATCATACTTTGTTTACAAAATAGACTTGAAATCCTGCATCAGTTCAATCCAAGTGAAGAAAAAATGTACGAAAGCTTCAGTTACTGACAATGCATTTGGTAAGGATGAGTGGTTTCTGCACCTTCATATTGCAGGTATGTCCACTAGGACACATGGCTTGGACATACCTTACAACTAGAAACGATAATACAGTCCTTAAGTAAACACACGTGCATAAGCCATCAAGTGCATCAGTAGAGAATCAGAGGAGAAAGAGAAGAGCATGTGGTCGCTACCAAAAGAAATAGGGTCAATTACACCAACCTCCCTTGCAATTTACCTTAATTAAACAGACACCCCCTCAAGTTTCATAATTACAAAGACCTCCCTCGCTCTCAGTAACTTAATGTAAAAGGTCAAAAATGCCTTCTCCAATTGGTATCTCACTATTTCTTGATCCTAAATTTTTGCCAAAAAGAAAAGAATAGTCACATATTTTCAAACACTTATGTATATAAGTTCTAATTTATAAACACATAAAATTGGGAATATGAGAAATACTAACAACATATTAGTATGAAGTTCTTACAAAAAAAATTAGGAAAGTGGGGGCATTATACTATAGACTAGTTGAAAAGCTCAGTCCGATCACTTCTTAAACCTAGGTGTTAAGAAGAGGGGTACTGGAACCTTATAACCATCACGGAATGGGGAGAATCTAGGTGATTTAAGACAACATTACAACACACTCTCCTGGATCACAACACAATAACTGAACTAAGCAGCATACCAAACAATCTGAACTAAGTAGATAAACAGTTGAATTAAAGCGACACAAATAAAGGTTCAACCAAGCTCTGAAACCAAGTTGAAAAAAACCAACCCGATCACTCCTCAAAACCTAGATGTTAAGGAGAGGGATACTAAAATCTTATGACCAGCACAAAATAACAGATCTATGCGATGTGGGACAACATTCCAACAGGATTTATGTCGGCTACAACGAAACTAGAGGGGTGTAAGTGTAGGTTTTGAAACTATAGAGGATGTCCGTGTAAAAGCAAAACACAAGGGAGAACGGAGTAATTCACTCAGAGAAATATGCTGACCTGCTTTATATAGATACTTTTCCCCGAATAATTTGGACCAGTGATTATATTCACTCTTCCTGAACAACACAGCAGGGAGAGCATTTAATGGTATTAAGTTAATACTACTATTAACCAGCACCTAAAGAGATAGTGACTTTGTTGACCAGAAAAGAGCCGAAATTAAGTAGACAGATATTAAATGCATAGGCCACATACCATCTTCCAGAATTTTTGTATCATTGGGAATAAATGTGTCCACTGTCATTTCCTGCAAAACATGTCTAGAGAACCAGAACATGTAAGTTCTCTTTAGCTGAAACCCTTCAGAAGGATATCCAGTATAACACAACAGGTGTGAGGATGTAGAAATAACCTTCCATTCTTTATATCAAGCACACTGTCCGCAGTCAAAACAGGCCTAACGTAGTTGTTCTGACGAGCAACCAGTGCTAATGATAAAAAGCTAATAACAACATGAAGATTTCTTATTTAGTAATAGAAGTACACTGCTGAAACAGAGAAATTTTCTACAGACTTGTGAAGAAAGAAATGATGAAGATAGCAAGAAGAGCCTGGTTGAAAATATGATTCTCACCAATCAAGTTCAGCTGCAAAATTGACAGCATTAAGCAGATGCACTGAGAATGAAACTATGTGTGACACCAAGTCTCTGATAATTGCTCTTTCCATATCTATCAACGAAGGTAATAAGTATACAAGAATATGCGACACCAAGTCTCTCCAAATAAGAAGTATATTTCATAACACAATTAGAAATAAAGCTTACAACCACAATGATAGAGGATCCATATGACTTCAGGAAGCACCGACACTTCATTCTAGACAAAGTGTTGGTGTGGGACATCAGCATGCCACAACACATGTCGGACACCCCAGAATTGTGTCAAGAATATCCTTTTTAATAATTTCCCAACACACACGCAAGCGTCGATCACATTGCGCCATGTCCCCACCAAGTCACAGGGCCATTTTGTGAGTTATAAAAAATTATTAATATGTACTTCAAAATATACATACGAGAAACCTTTTATCTTTTTTTAAATGCAAGTAAAGCAAAAAGGACGGGAGAAACTTGAATTGTTATCAGCTCTTAAGACTTGATGTAGATGTTATGATTCATGTCTTGCTCAAATATTTCTAATTTTCACCCTTTTTAGCATATTTCTGTTTGATTGCCAATTTCAAAGGAAATAATACACATACAAAATATAAAAAAGTTCAAAATAACACATGTAAGCAAGTCAAGACTGTGTTGTATCCATCGTATTCATACTGATGTCAGTGCCTGGGTTTCCCTGTTAGAAACTGCAAAATTTCTAGATCCACTGTTAAATGTAGCTTTGAGCTGACTTGAAAATACAATATGCTTAGTGCGCCACACAACATCCACAAAACTCTCTTACAATAATCAATTTGGAATTCCAAGTTCTACGTATAACACACTAAACAATAAAACGAGAAGGGAACTAAAAAAACATACCTAGAATTTTATGATAAATATCCCCAAGGAGGTTATCCAATTCTCGTGTCTTTGTGGTACGATAGAAAAATCTTCTTGTATCTCCATCTGCATCATCAGAGAACTGCAAAAAGCCTTTGATTATGTAGATTGAAATTCTAGTTTCACAAGCATTTATTAGAGGCAAGGATCAACTTACTGCAAATTCAAAATCTTGTAGAGATTCTAATGTAGTTTCATCAAGTTTTTCTTGAAAGAAGCACATCAAGTATCCTACAAATGACCAAAAAGAGAAAAGGGAACATCTAGATAAAAAATATGCTTGACAACAAGAAAAAATGGGAGGAATAAAGAAAGAGTGAAGGGGATCGTTCTGGACAAAGATTGGCTCAAAGTAATACATTGAGAATATTGAGAGAGAGAGATAGAGAGAGAGAGAGAGGAGAAGAAGAAGAAGAAGAAGAAGAAGAAGAAGACAAGAAAATTCCGATGTGCTTGTTCAAAATATCAACTCATTTACCCCTTCAACAGAGGACAATAATGTAGCCCATTGGCTTCCATAAATTAACATCAATTAGAAACAGGAGAAATTATAGAATATTATTTCTCAAACTCGAGTAATCTTTATCATCTCCTATCAATGATTTTCACCAAGCATTAAGCATATTAAAAAGTGTGTTCTGCATGAACGTTAGTTTCATGACATAGATCCAAAATGCACCTATATATTGCTAGCTTTTTTGAAGATTATATGGTGGATTGTTACGAACATAACTCGCTGGATACTATACAGTCAGTACTACCTTGTCCATGTGCTATAATAAAATAAACATTCTATTATGTGCAGATGGAACATAGTTATGAGAAATGAGATATCGAATTTGTCAACTCAAACCATACTGGGAAGGTATCAGTTTGTATTGTAATTAGAATTTTCCTTTTTTGGTATAGTTGGGGGTAGCTCAAGGAGAAGACGCAGCACCATCTGGAAAGTATCCAATTTCACCAAGCTATGATGACAAATGATCTAGTATCAGACAAAGCTTTACTACAAGCTTTATAATTTACCAGTTACAGTACGAGAAGCAAAGTTCGTAGCATTGCAGGTAATTACAGAAGAAAGTGTCAGTGTATATACTGAAGTCAGTTTTATTCACTCAAAGCTTGTTTTTTTATATTTGATACCAGGAACCTCACCATGACAGACAGCTACCAAACCCGGGGTGTTGTAATGCGTCACTGCATTGACCACACCCAACACCTTTTAATCCAGGGATTCCCAATAGCAGGGTTTGAACCCAGGACGTGCTCCTACTACACATCCCAGACTCATCCTTACCATCGAGCTACGCCCTGATGGGCTAACTCAATACTTTATATCAAATTTGAACCAGCATATGTAAATTTATGGGATACGGTGGAAGACCAACCTATTTGGTGTATATAAACAATAGAAGGAACAATTTTTTCTCTACTCAACTGAGGAAGTTGTGCAAGTTCCATTGCTGACACCTGCGAGCAGTGGTACAATCAAAACAGACTTATATTAGCGATTTCAGTTTAATGTAATATACTTTATGTAATAGATTTGCATGGCAAGAACCTCCTCCAGAAATTCAGGCAATTCCTCATAAATTTGCCTCAGCTCATCCAACTATTAGATAAGAAAAGGAATTATTAGAATTTACATTAAAGATAGAAAGTTAACCAACTCCAACTGTGCAAATGAAATGCAAATCATAGATCGTGAAACAATAAAGTTTATGCATAAGAAGCTTCTTTATCTCCATATGTAATTATATACCAAGACCTCATCAGCTAACCTCACAAACATGTTCTATAAAGAAAGAAGATGCACTACTGGTTCCATAACAAGAAAATGCTGTAATTGTCTAACCTCATCACAAAAACCCTCCTTCACAATTGTCTCGTAACCTTTCTCTTTACTTCTGGTAACGTCAATGACACCAAGTACCTGCAAAACAGTTTGTTAGAGCCATTAAAGGAGGAACTAAAGCTGTGTATGATCAATAGGAAATTATTCCTCTCATGTTCAAAATAACATGAGATATACGTGTTTAGAAGATTTAAGGTGTTTAAATTCCTTTGCACGGTTCAAAATAACATGAGATATACGTGTTTAGAAGATTTGAGCTGTTTAAATTCCTCTGCATGGTTCAAAAAAAGACAGATATTCTCTTTACAAATTTTGGGTTACATGAATAAAACAATATAGTAATATTAGAGTCATCAGAACTTGATTTTTTTCCTTTTCAACAAAGACTAAAACTTGATTTTAATAGTTTGATTAAAAATGTCCATCTCAAGTTAATATTGATAATATGATTATGAGAAAAAAATGCGAGAAGAGCTTGCACCACAAGTACCTAGATGAATAAAGAAACTTTAGGAGAACTTTTTTTTTTTAACTTTAGGAGGATTTTAACTTAGAGTCTAACAGGTCCCATATTTTCGCAACCATTGCGTTTTCATATTTTGATGATGCAAGAACAGCCAGTATTAAGACATTTTTTCCATCTCAACCGTCCAAGAAAATACAACTCACAAAATCATTTTGACATGTTGCATCTAAAATTAGCGGATAAATAGAAAATGAACAGAATGTTAAGATACTAACCAACTCATAGACATAAGCCAGCTCTGTGGTAAAACATGAATTTACCTGCATTAAGTGTTCACAGATATACATAGAGAAAAACCTATTAATAAATCTTAATGATCAAAGAGACCGTGCAGCTGGATAAAGGTTACAGCACCTTCTCAACAAGATCCAAATTCAAGGACTTCACATGCTTCCTGAGATTCTCTGAAATGCCTACTTCAAATATATTGTTCATATGCAAGAGTGAACTGATACTCTGCAGGAGTAGAAAATGAAGAAGAAAATCCAAAGGCTGGAGAATATAAGAGATTGAAAGTCTTACATAGAATACAAATGAAACAGTTAAAGGGATTCAAATATTAGAGCAACTCATCAGGAGATATTGAATACCTTCAAAAGTGCTGCCCAATCACCAGTACTACATGTGGAGCTTGGAGAATTGAAATTCTTTGAAAAACAAAATCATTAAGTATCATAGTATATCAAGCAACTAAATGTGAGAGAAAGAACCAAAGGTACTACCGTAAAAGAGTAATAGTTGTACAAAAGAATCTCACTACTACCAATATTAATAGTATTACTATTATTAGCGTCAGGTACTCCTCATGTTCCTCATTATGTCAGTGGAATAAATAGGATAATAAGTAAGCAATTTATGATATAAAGAAATCATGTGATAGCATCCTAAGATTAAATTGAATTAATAGTTTGTGTACTGATTGGACCCATTATGATAATATATAACGAGAATAATCAAGAATAAATTTGGTAATAGTCATAAAAGAGAGTTGAGGTTCTGGTTAGTTCTGCATGTGATAGCATCCTAAGATTAAATTGAATTAATAGTTTGTGTACTGATTGGACCCATTATGTCAATATATAACGAGAATAATCAAGAATAAATTTGTTAATAGTCATAAAAGAGAGTTGAGGTTCTGCTTCGTTCTGCATGTGATATCTAACCAACTTTCTGCAGAAGTGCCAATATCAAAGCGAACTAGCATGAATCAGAGCATAAGAGTAGAAGGAATAGTGAGGAATGAAAAGATTTACCTTTAGTATGTGAGGAATGTCTTTTACCATCTTCAGAGCCTCACGCAAGGAAAGCATCAATTCATCAGATGAAAGAAAGAAAGAAATCTTCATTGCGTTAAAGAAAGTGAGTCACTTTGATAACATTCACCCAAATATTTTAATTCAGCTATAAGCTCTTGCAGTCTCCAAGTTTACTGACTCCTGTCATGTGATTACTTTGCAGATTATTTCAGGCTTCAAGGATACAGAATTAAGTCGTTTGGTCAGCTTTTCAAGGTCTAGTATTGGCCTCAGGAACCAGTTTCTGAAGTGAAAACAACCATTTAAAAAAATCTTGGGTTGGACTTTTGTCTGAGAAGGAACATACGCAATTAATCAATTAAAATTTACCTCATGAGGCGTCTACCAATGGGCGTTACACACTGGTTCAAAAATTAAGTGAGTCCACAATGCCAAGATACTCCAAATTCTCAAAATAAAATGAAGAAAGGAACTAGCACAACCTTATTCATCATGCCAAACACAGAGAACCTGCAATTTGAAATATCAGTGAACACATTTTGTAGGGGAAAGGTTTTTTCTGAGTAAATTTCGGCAATCACCCTTCTTTGGCTCTGCCAATCCCCATATGGCTTGGATGTTTGTCTGTTTGGAATATCTGCAATGCTTCAAGAGCTGCTGTGTCAAGTTTAAGAAATTTATTTCTGGTTTTAAAATGTAAAGGAGTAACAAATGTCCTTGTCTACTTCTAAGGAAAAAGGCGACTAGCTATTAGAGGGACTAGCAGCTAGACAAAATGTCATTGTTTACTTTTTCAAGTAAAGAATAGAAGAAAAGTTTGGCATAAAACAGAAGCCATAAAAGGATACAATGATATTTCTACAACGGAATCAATTGTTATAGATGAAGTCCCGTGTTCCATTTGTTCAAGGGTGTCTACAATCCTTTCATTCTCTAGTATGGCAAGAAGACCCCCACTAGCACGAACTTGAACATCACTTCCCATGTCCATCATAGAACTCAACTGCAGTCAATGAAAAAATTAGTGAATGAAAGGAACAACTGGATTTATTGATCAAATTAACACATCTTGGGATCTTATGGAACATGAGGGATTTATTAGATGAAGTATGGACATGGACCGACAGAAATATCATATTTTACATACTAATTGAAATACTTGCAAGATGAATGGAAGCAACATAAGAAAAACAAAATTCATAAGCATATAAATCTTAGAAATGAAGAATGTGAAAAACATGGAAAAGTAACAGATGTTTTGTATGTCTTCCTCGGGAGATTTTAAAACATATTAAGTGACAGATGTTTCATGAACAAAAGGTTTTTGTATGTCATGATACTGACATGAGAACTAGTAACTTAGTAAGTTAACGTAGTTTTGAAATAATAGCAAATTATCTAGTCGATCTCTTTGAAAATAAACTCTTTTTTAATAGTTTAGTAAAAAAGTAACTTTCATAAGAATATTAATACTACATGGAACTTAAGTGTTAAACGACAAAGCACAGACAACCTAGGACAATAAGAATTCACTCGACAACACTTAAATCAGCAAATGTTAAGATGTAGTAGATCTTTTGTTATATAATAAAAGTTAATTATTGACTTACATAACAAATTCTCTCCTTAATATTTAACCCATCATCCATTCCTGTCACTCGGAGGTATATCAATCTGTCACGAGGAAGATATAGGGAAAAAGCAGTCAATCAATAGCACGAAACGTGTTCTTAGCATACCAATGACATTTACATGGATAGTATTCCCCACAACCTTACTGCAACACTAATTCGTGAAGTGCAGTGTTTAAGCAAGATTGCTTATATGCCTAAAATAAGTTTAGAACTCCAATCTGCCACTGGATACTCTCACACAAAAATATCAAGTCAAGGTGGAGTAGAAATATGTCAAGGACCAACTCTTGACCATGACATGGTTCAGGGCCTCAGGCCATGACACAATTTAATGCCGAAAAGATTCGCTCAGACAAACCAATTATACTACACCAATAATTGATATCTAAAATGTTTACCGTAATAGAATTGATATCTGGAATGTTGATATAGTCAAAGTCTATCCAGGAAGCTGATATGAGCCTTCCGAAGAATTACTACCTCATAGTATCACGGGACTCTAAATTGAAGTCATAATTCAAGGCTCCAATTAAGCCAAGTTTGTAAAGTTCTCAGATGATCAATAGCGTGTCACTGTCAATAAACAATATTTTGTTGATTATCTTTTTGTCCTACCTGTGCCAAGCTTGCTCATAGCTGAATATTGAACTTTTCACTAACTTTACTGAAGGAGCCTCAGTTGTGCCATCTGTATTACTTTGAACCATAAACAAGGGCCAGAAGCTAATAGTTCGTACATTAATAAGGCAACATGCAGCTTACCACTCCGCTGTAAAGCAGACAAGAAGGATTCTTCAGATTTAGTACTCGTGTAAATAGTCTGCGGCTTAGCTTGATATTTTACTGAATCAGTTACAAAGAAAAAATGAGACTTAGTAGCTCCTACATAAACTTCATTCAAATCCTCTCAGATAAAATATTTTGAAATAGAAGGAATGCATGTTATAAATCTAACAAAATGGCCATCAGGGTTTGCAAATCAAATATAATAACTAAACTACTTCATAAAACCTCCACGCAGAGCAAGAGACATAAAATTCAAACCTAGGTCAATCAAGGGAAAATCCATGCTTCCATCCTCCCAAACTTCCATCACATAGAGTTGGCGAATGCTGGAATCATAATACGAAACTCCAATTCTGAGACAAAAGTTTGCTAGTCATTAATTTCTGTCGAGTAATTAGCTCAGTTACTCATTAGCAATAGTCAGACAGCTACTAATCCTTACATGGCGATATAAATGTAGTCATTTTGATCTGCCTTTACTATACATAAAATTATATTGATGAAATATTACTTATGATATATTTATCAGACAGAATAACATCAACAATATCACAATCCTCATAAATGTGTAAATCCTCAACTCTACTCACACATGAGAAGAACTTCAACGGAGTTCCATAAGCAACAATAGGAGCTATAATATTGCCCTATGTTTCACAAGATTGCATATCAGAAAGACTAAAAATAAAAATTTCCGGTGGGTTAAGTATTATGCAGTCAAATGACAATGCCACAATCCCAATTACCATTTGATTAGATGCTTTAGCAATTTGACATATCATTTTTCTTAATAGACTTACGCTAGAAATATATCTTCATAATCATATACTATTACCAATACATTACTGTCGATGCCTAAAAGAAACACGTAGGTACCACTGACATGATCGCGTTAAATGCCAAGAGAACCTTACCGCTGGCCATGTAGAATGCATGCCATGTAAACCTGTACCAAATCCGAAAAGATGTAGTGAAGAAAAAGGCAGTAATGAAACATCAGCATGAAGAAGTGATCTATATATCTTGCATACGATCTCTTCTCCTTGAAATAAGTTATATAATCCCAAAACTATCCAGCCAGCTTCACCGTTTGAAAAAATTTCAGACTGTCACAGGGTCAAGTATTTTCTCGTAGGGTGGAGAAAAAATAAACCCAAAAACTAGTAGAATAATTAATATCCATCAAATTAAATAAGCCTATAATTTGCCAGCCAACTTCACCATTGAAAATAGTTTCAGAGTGGCGAAAAAATTAACTTAAAGCTCGTAGAATAATGAATCTGTGTCAAATTTAATCGAAATTAATGTAATGCAAGATCCCCTTTTCTCTGATCTAGAAGTACATAATAATTATTTGTGAAGAAACCATGAGAGCAAAACATTTAAACGAACCGAAAATCAAGACAAATGTAATAGTTGGCCATGCCCTTATTCCTCGAAACTCTTACTATTTACGAATGCAAAAGCATGATGAAGAAGCTTAATATTTTAAACATGAATAATTAAAGTAGAATTTTAACTACTTAACAAAATATTAATTGCATGCCGCGCCAAAAGATGACTGAGAAATTTGTGCCTCAAAATTACAGAAGTCAATGCTGCATATGTAAGAACTTCAAATGCGATAGATGTAGTCTATGATTGAAACTTAATTCACATTGAACAATGTATCATTTTCAGATGATCATTAAAAAGCATTAAGTTCAATTTTCCGTGCTTGTCTTAAAATTTCTTGGCATCCAAACTTGCGCAATTGCTTGTTGTTTCTCGAAGCAACTAAATACTGGATGGAGGTGATCTCCGGCGAACTTGAACCTAGTAGAACTATTAATCTCGTTGCCTTTCAGCTGAATAATAATTTCACTTATTCCAGATGAAAAGGCACATGGGTCGTAATTTTTTCTCATTTTTTCCTGGTAGCTATCTGATGGTAACAAAAGGAGATTCAAACATATAAAAAGAATATGAGCCAGTAATCGACCTGAGGTAGGGATTCGGTTTCGTCCATATCCTCCATTGCCGCCTGAAACTCAGCGAGAGAGAGACTCTCCGACTGTCATCAAAAGATTTTAGGTCCACCTGCTTATATAGTTTCCCTTGGGTGGGAAACTCGGGATTTGGTGAAAAAAAAAAATTTGAAATACAGTTTATTTTATAAACTAATTCTAATTCTCGTCTTTGTTTATACACGCCAGCTAGAAATAATGGTGAACAAAATGTTACCGATTCGAAGTGAAAATCATCAGTTGGGCCATTTTTAAGATCCTACAGTTTGGTTTGGGTCTGTATTTTGTCAAATTGAAGTTTTGGTTCAGTCCAAAAATTATTGAGTTTCGAATTGAACCGAAACCTATATATCAAAACGACGTCGTTTTAGATCCATTTACAATTTCTCAACTAACCTACTCAATACCCTACCGTTTTGCCATCTACCCTTGGTATATAAGCTCAAAATGGGATTAGGGTTATTCATTCTACTTCAATTAAGCCCGAGCTTCTCCTCTTTTCTCCTTCTTCAATCGACTCTGCTTCTCCTTCTCCTTCTCCCCTTTGATTCTGCTTCTCTTTTCTCCTAAAGAAATGTATGACAGTAATGAAGAAATGTATGACAGTAAGAGAAGGATTGAAGAAGATGAGTGATCGAGTGAGAGAAAGAGTTAAGAGAGAGATGGTGAAGAACGAGATGCAAGAAAGTTTTCTTAATCTTTCATTGCATACATTTCTCTTACAACAGTAAGCTATATATAACCTTAACAATGCACAATAATAATAACATAATTACAACTACTAACAATAATAGAAACTAACTATTACAGTTAAGTGATGATATACTGATATGAACTAACTATGTAAGTCGATTTATATCAGTCATATTACTCTTATCATGCCCCCTCAAACGTATGTCCCATGTAACAAGCATGAGTTTGGATCTGAGAAAAGAGAACTGTGGAGTAGACATAACTTTGGTGAAGGGATCAGCAAGTGATAGATTTGTATCAACATGTTTGGCAGTGAGATCTTTCTCAACTACACGTTCTCTTATAAAGTGATAGTCTATCTTAACATGCTTTATTCTAGCATGAAAGATTGGGTTTGAAGTTAGAGCAATAGCTGACATGTTGTCACACCACAAGTTCGGAGGATGATTGAAGTAAATGTGTAGGTCACACAACAATTGTCTCAACCATGATAATTTAGTTGTTGTTTTGGCCAGAGTTTTGTACTCGACCTCATTAGAAGACCTAGAAATAGTAAGTTACTTCTTTGCACTCTAAGATATGAGGTTAGACCTAAAGAAGATGACAAACCTAGTGGTGGAGCGCCTGAGAGAAGGATCTCCAGCCCAGTTTGCATCAACGAAGTCATGGAGATGAAGTTGTTCAGGTCTGAAGTGAATTCCATGCTAAAGTGTGCCTAGCAGATACCTCAGAATATGTTTGATTGTTGCATAATGTGCTGAAGTATGAGCGTGCATATATTGGCATACTCTATTTACAGCATATGTTATATCTGGCCTAGTAAAGGTCAGATGTTGAAGAGCACCACAATGCTCTTATATTTAGTTACACCATAGAGTGGAGAACCACTGTGACTGTACAAAGGAGCTTTAGTGGAGCAGGGAGAGTTGCATGGTTTGGCATTGGAGATACAAGCTTTGAGAAGAAGATCATTGACATATTTAAGCTAGTTTATAAAGATACCAGAAGAGGAGTAAGAGATCTCAAGTCTAAGAAAATACTTAAGCTGGCCAAGATCTGTCATAACAAACTCCTGCTTTAAAACCTTACCAAGCTCTTCAATATAACCATATTTGTTCCTGTAAGAATGATGTCATCTACATAAAAGAGTAGATATGTAATAGAAGAACCTGACTTCCTTATAAATAAGGAAGAATCTGTTTGAGAGGATAAGAAGTCCAAGGTGGCAATGTGAGAAGTAAACCTATCAAACCAGGCTCTTGGGTCATGTTTTATGCCATAAAGAGACTTGTGTAGCTTACAAACGAAATTAGGTTGATTAAAATCAATAAAACCATGGGGTTGACTCCTGTACACCTCATCCTTAAGTAAACCATGAAGAAAAGCATTATTCATGTCTAGTTGTCTTAAAAACAATCCAAACTGTACTGCAAGAGAGATGATAAGTCTGACTGTGAGCTTCTTAACTACTATACTGAATGTTTCCTCATATTTAAGGCCTACCTCTTGGTGAAAACCCTTGGCAACTAACCTGATTCTATGCCTTGCAATACTACCATCAAGATTATACTTTAACTTATAAACCCTCTTACACCCAACCAGGTTCCTATTAAGTGAAAGAGGGACTAAAGTCCAAGTTTATTGGGATTTTAGAGCTTCATATTCCTCTGTCATAGCTCGAACCCATGCTGGATTTTTGGAAGCAACTTTAAATGTGTCAGGTTCAAGTTCATTAGTAATATTTGTCTTAACTTTAGATGAAGAAGTTGTTGGAATAATGTCCATAAAGTAAGGTGTAATAATTTTTTATAAGTAAACAATTATTTATTGACATTTATATACTACTAAATTTTGTGAATAAATGAAAGTTTTCTTTAATTAAAGTGTGTTTATAACTTATTTAAGTCCTGGAACTGTTGTAAAAAAAATAATGACTGAACGGTCTTCCAGACAAACTCTTCTGAGATAGTTCAGAATGTTATTCATAATCTTAGGATCGACTGGGCAATCGATTCCAATTATGACTGTTAGGTTGAACCAAATGATGCGGGTCTCGGGGCATGGGAGTGGTGACTCTAACGGTTGACTTAGACATGTTATGGAATATGTTGAATAGACCAGTAACCAATTAGTTTAGAGTAAAGTCATTTATCTCTAAATCTAATTGTTACACTTTAAGAGTATTTTCATAATTACCTTAATCCTAAGGTGAATACGAAAGTTACTTGCGATATTTGATACGCCAAAGAAGTGATTCGAATTGCTGGACAATACCTCGGTTGTTGGGACTGTGATTCAACTATGTTGAAGTTGCGTGATTCACATATATGGAATTCTTGGTAGGATTGCAGAAATAACAATATCACCTTATGGGTTATTGATGAGTGTGTGAATAGACAAACTTAGCCTAACACTCGATGACATGAGTCATTGAATAAGACATGGCATTTTGTATGAGATATTTCACTGAAATGTCTTTCTTATTCACACTCAATAAAGGAGTTGATGAAATAATAACTAGAGAAGTAAAATAGTAATTTTACATCTCATTTTTGTTACTGATATTCATGAAAGTTAATATCGTTAAAATATTTTGTGGACCGTGAAATATAAATGTTTGTTTGCACCAATAGAAAATGAAGCGCGCATGAATCGAAAGTTTATTCGGCATCGGACCAATAGTGAAGTCGTACGATGTCGGGATTAAGTAGATCAGAAATTTATGGAGATATATTAGTCGAGTATTTGAATCTCATAGCTTTATTCATGTGGGTCCATTTGATCTCAATAGTAGCTCATAAAGACAGGAATGAGAAACAACGTCAGTTAGACCAAAAATGTGTTTTGGACCAAGATACACTTCCTGAGTCTCATATGAGATGAGTGTCATCACTAAATTAGTTAAGAGTAAAATTAATGTTCAAATTAATTATTTTATTATTTTTTAATTATTGAATAATTATAAATAAAGAAATTAATTAATTAATTAATTGATAGATATCAATTTAATTCATCAATTTAGACTAATGAATTTGGACACAATTTTTGCTCTAGGGAAGATGTAAAAATCGCACATCGCAAGGCAGGGAGAATGAAAATTTCAGTTTTATCGTATAAGGGTATATGGGTAAATTCTGTAATTAATATATAAGAGATTGCATTAGGTTGCATCCCTAACCTTAACCACAATGTGTTAAATCAGATAAAAAAAAAGTTTCTCTCACTCTCCCTCACTAGTTGCCGCCGAAAACTCTAAAGGGAAGATAATTTTTTTTTCTCTTCTACAGTTATTTGAGAGCTCATGTAATATCCCAAGTATTTAATAAAGTGTATTTTTCTAATTTAGAACTCACTCACACCATGTATGCGCATACACCCTAAATCACCCTATTTGTTTCCTCTCTGTTCTCTCTTAATCATTTTCCCCCAAATCTCTCTTTTGTTATCTCAAGTTAATCCTTATAACCACCTACAACTCTCTCTCCCCCTTTTATATTACTGCACATCTCTAATTCTTTTGCAGTTTTCTTCACCCAGTGACAACCCTTTTTTGCTTGCTACTTCATCTCGTTTTTTCTTCAACAATTATCCTCTATACTTCAACAAGTCTGCGTGTAAGATATCCAGCATCCGATGTTCGTATAGCAGTATCCGCAACTCTTTTACGGGCTCCATAGCAAGAAATGATATATTCTGTTAAGGACACGTAAATTGCTTTGAATGGGTAAATCAATCATTTATCCTTGTGGATCCGACATTAATCCTCCCATACCTACTAATTGGTGTACTTGAGATGCATTTCCTTGAGCTCCCGAAAAAGACATTATATGGATTGGATTAAAAGGATCAGTCATCCTAAAATAAGGATTCATTTCTTGTCACAAATATTCACTTGAAGCATATCATATCTCAATCGACTGGCGCAATTTTTCTACTGCGAGGTAAATGATTTCTTGTTTTGTCTCTCTCTCCCCCTCTCTGTTCTGTCTCTCTCTCTCCCCTCTCTGTGCGTCTCTCTCTCCCTCTTTTTTGTCTCATTTCCCCTCTCTGTTCTGTCTCTCTCTCCCCCTCTCTGTTCTGCCTCTCTCTCCCCCCTTTGTGCATCTCTCTCTCCCTCTTCGTCGTCTCCTTCCCCCTCTCTGTTCTCTCTCTCTCTCTCATTCGTCCCCCCCTCTCTGTGTGTCTCTCTCTCTTCTTCGTCTCCTTCCCCCTATGTTCTGTCTCTCTCTCCTTCGTCTCCCCCTCTCTGTTCTGTCTCTCTCTCTCCCCCCTTTCTGTTCTGTCTCTCTCTCTTCCCCCTCTCTGTGCGTCTCTCTCTCCCTCGTCTTCGTTTCCTTCCCCCTCTCTGATCTGTTTCTCTCTCTCATTCGTCCCCCATGTTGCGTCTCTCTCTCTCTCTTCTCTTCGTCTCCTTTTCTATTTTTCCCCTTCTTTTGAATTGGTTCACCTAAACTGGACCGGTTCATTCAGACCAGTGTCAGACCAGACCAGACTGAACTGACTCAGTCAGACTAGACCAGTTCAACCCGACCAGATCGAACCGGCCCAAAACAGCAAAATCGAACCAATTCAGACCACATGAACCTTGTTGAACCATTTTAAACCATTTGATAATTTCACCCGATGTGGTTTCCATCTGTTCCCAACCTCGCTTAGTTATTTAAATAATTGTAGATATTATATGAATTTGTTGTGATCTGGGATCTTTGGATTTCAGATCATTAGTTGTTGAATTTAATTCGTAACGAATCCAGATAAGTGGATTTACATAATAATTCGGTTCATATGTTATAAGTGTAGAATATATAATGTGAAGTTGTTTTTATTATTTCTTTATGTTCAATCTTATGATCAAATATTTTATTTGATTTTCATATTATGATGAAATTATTTACAATGTTATGTATGATTATATTTTGAGTTATACATGTATTAGTTATGTGTTTATGTTCATGAACAAGTTATATGTTTACTTATGTATATGTGATAACGTGAAATATGAATAAATTCAAGTAAAAAGTGATAAGTAAACAAGAAGTAGACTTAGTCATGTCCCTTTGTTATCAAGTAACCAGATTGTTCACGTCATGTTATCAAGTTATATAGTTGGGTGTCACCATGTTCATGTTAGCGACATCAAGTATCAAGACACCCAATCTGCCATGTTCACGTTCATGTTACAAGTTCAAGTTCAAGTTGTGAAACAACTCTGATTAGATTGTTAATCGAGGGATATGTCTAGTCGAATTATGATCAAGCAAGTATAAGTATTGGCATGTATAAGTACAAGTTCAAGTTATATGTTAATCATGAAATTGATGTATTGTTACAAGTATTTTATGTGACCTGTGAACGTATGAAATAGATTTGCATGAGTTATATGTTTACATTTATATCATGTGAAACTCATTAGTATGTGAATTTACTTACTGAGTATTTTTAATACTCACCCCCATAGATGATTGTGTTGCAGATGATGGTGAGCAGCGGGAGTGAGGGACTGCAATAGTAAACATGATTATGATTTCTAAGTTTAATTATGACTTCAGTTATTTCAGATATTTATGAATATTCAACTTTAATCTTTCATGTCATATGGATTTTCGTGCTTCACTTTATTATAGTTTAATGAATCATTTATTTCAGTTGAATAAGTCAATATTATTTTAAAATAATTTTATGCTTCTGCTATGTAAGGTTAAAAATTCGGGCAAAATTAGGGTTTTCGATTTGGGGATTTTCTCAAATTAGGTTTTTAATTGAATTGTAGAATTTTTAAAATTGTGAAATTTCAAGCATGTTTAACCCTCGGGAATCGGGGTGTTATAGCTCACACTCAAATTCTATTAATATCCTTGAAAGATATACTTCTAATTCTAACGGGTGGTTGTCAGTGCGGAGATCAATTACTAGTTTTACGAAGAACGAAGAACGTGAGATAGAAATTGGATCCCGCCAAATCAGAAATTTTCCATTAATTGAAAAGGTATAATTTTTCTATCTCTTCTTGATATGTTTACATGATTATGCATGCTCATTGATTGATTTTTAATTGGATTAAACATTTGTATGAAATTTTTTTTGAAATTCCATGAATTAGTCATGATTCATTATTTTTTCTTCAAAATCTAAAACCCGATCCAACAAAAGATAGAAAGACTTTCCTCTTAGAAATACTTGCTTTAGATGTAGTTAACATAGAGTGTTTATTAGAAAGGTTGTATTAGGACATGAATTAAGATTACAATTGTTGGGATCAGATGAAGGAATTTGGGATGTCAGGATAGAAATATCAACAAACATGGAAGACGATATATCAGGAGGAGCAATGTGTGAAGAAACAATATGAGATAATGTATCAGTGGGCACATCAGTTGATACATAAGAAGGTATATCAGCATAAAAGTTATGAAGAATGGGTTGTGAGTAGGTGATATGATGTTGTCAAGGGGTAAATGGATGGAGAAGAGGAGTAAGGTCAGTATTAGAGGAATGCACAGTAGAAGCAACAAATGTATCAATAGCATTAAAATGTGAAAAAATAGCTTCATCAAACACTACATGTCTAGAAGTATATATTCTATTATTTGAAGGATCAAATCACAAAAAATCTTTATATTCTAGAGCATAACCTATGAAACACACTGAGTTATTTTAGGTTGAAGTTTATGGGTATCACAAGGCTTGAGAAGAGGATAGAAAGCACATATAAATATTTTGAGATGTGTATAGTCAGGTAGATGACCAAATAAAGACTCAAAGGGAGAAATATTGTTTGTATTTCGTGATGGTAATCTGTTAATAAGGAAAACAACAGTTGTAAAAGCATGATACCGGAATTTAAGAGGGAGAGAAGCTCTATGTAACATTGTCAAGGCTGTTTCAACTAAATGCCTATGCTTCTCTAGGCAATCCCATTCTGTTCAGGGGTATATGGGTAGGATTTTTGGTGAAAATACCATGATTTTACATAAACAATTTGAATTCATTACTGGTATATTCTCCACCAGCATCACTTCTAAATGTTTTAATGTGTTTAGACAATAAGTTCTTAACATAGAGGTTGAATTTAGTAAAAATTGAGCATACTTCATATTTATGAACTAAGGGAAAAATCCAGGTATACTTAAAGAAATTGTCTATAAAATAGACAGAATCTATAGCCATTCAAGGAAATAACAGGAGATGGTCCCCACACATTACTGTGAATTAATTCAAGAGGAGAATGAGAAACAAAATTTGACAACGGAAACAATAATTTTGTCATTTTACTGAAAAGACAACTCTGACAGATACATTGTTCAGAAAAAGGAATAAGAAATACAAGTAGGGGTGTTCGAAAACCGTCCAGACCATATAATCCGATCCGGATCGGACCGAAGTTGATCGGTCTGGACGATTTTTTTCTCATATTTGGTCAGTTCGGTCCTCCTTTTAGAGAGGACCGAACTTTCGGTTCGGTCCTGAATTTCAACCAATTCTGGACCGGACCGACCAAACTGTATAATATATATAAAATGCTTTTTCAAGTAAAAAGTGACTTTTCCCCATTCCCACATCGGAAAGGAAATAGAGAGTTAAGGTGGGAATGAGTTATAAAAATACTACATCTACCTCCTCATAATGAAATAAGCGCCTACATGTGTATGCTATTAAAATATGTCTTGAAATAAGGCGTATTTATCACGCGTATAATATGTTCAATGTATTAACCATGTATTAAACTTTTAATCTGAAAATTATGTGTATTTATCACACGTATAAAACGCATACTTAGACCGTAAAATCAGTCCGAACCGACCGTTGAAGTTCGGTCTGGTCGGTTCGGATTTTTTGTAGTGTCTTGGTTGTTTCGGACCTCCATATAGGATGACCGTAATTTTCGGTCTGGTATCATTTTCTTCCAAAAATCCGATCAGACTAACCGTTGAACACCCCTAAATACAAGTAGTGCTTTGCTAAGAATTTTCTTTATAACAGAAATTGAGGCAGGCCCAAGTTTGTGTAGTGTCTGAAATTTTTGTACCAAAATATTCCTTTGATGTTATTGATGCATATGATGCAGCTTGAGCTTAGGAAAAAGAAGATGGTGGTATAACAGAAGGTAGAGGATGTAGGCCATTCTTACAATGACCTCTGTAAAGAATATTGCCTGAGTGTTTATCCTGAATTTTAAAGTAATGAGCATCAAATATGAAAAGACAGTCATTTTCAAGATATAATTGATGAATAGATAGGAGATTGGAAGAAATTTGTGGAACACAGAAAATTTTATCCAAGGAAAAGGTATGAGAAGGAAGAGAAATAAAACTTGAACCTGTATGTGTGATATTAAGCTTCTGTCCATTACCTACAGCAATGTGATCATCACCATTATACTCAATAAGAAAATTAATGTTACTAATACTAAATGTGACATGAGACTTGCATCCAGAATTGCTTAACCACATTGGTGAGTCTGATGTAGAAGATTGATTGTACATGGCAGTCGTAGCAGAAAGCAGTCCAAGTAGGTTCTTGCCTTGGAATGAATAATTCATTCTGTTGTAACAATCTAAAGCTCCATGACCTGGTTTTTTATAGATCTGACGGTAAATCCGGCCACTTTGAGTTGGATTAATCACATCAGTAGAGTAGTTCATGTTTGCACTTCCTTTGATCTGAGAAGTTTGATGTGAAGATTGCTGAGAATGTGGGGCTCCAAGAACAGAAGGAAAGTGACTAAAGTTGAAAGAGTTCCTATTTTTCTGTTTTGAGCCTCTGCCAGAATTAGATCTTCCACCTCTATAGAAAGACCTCCCACCTCTGCCTCTAAAATTGCCTCCTCTACTGAAGTGAGTGTTGTGAGTAGCCATTAAGGCAGTATTGTGAAACAATGATTCATGCTGCTTGTTTTGTTTCTCAATGACCCTCTCTTCTGCCTTTAAGATGACATGTAACTCTTTTAAGGCCATAGGTTCAACTCTAGTTCTAATGGAAGTTTAAGAGTGCTATATTCAGCAGACAAACCATTGATAGTATAGATGAGTATATCTTCATCTTCTAAATGAACAGAACCAACAGACAACTTGTCCTTTAGTCCTTTGATTCTTTGTATATATTCATCAATAATTTTCTGTAGGTTTCTTTGTTATGGACTGTATATCAGATTTAAGCTGAAGTATGTTTGACCTAGAAATAGATGTAAACCTTCTTTCAATTGAATTCCATACCTCCGTTGAAGTCGAGTACCCAACAATGTTAGAAAGAGCCATAGGAGACAAAGTGGCATTCAGAAGGGTCATAAGAGCCTGATCTTGAGTGACCCACTGTTCGTACTTAGGGTTGATAGCATCGGTTCTTTCACCTTTGTCATTGCAAAGAAACTGACTTGGAAAGATTAAAGATCCATCAATGTATCCAAAGATCGAGATTGCCTTTATGATTTGATACTTCCACAATATAAAGTCTGTGGAATCCAATTTGATTGAAATCATATTGCAGATATTTGAAAGCAAGAAAATTGGGGTATGAGTTTGAGAACTTGAAGGACGAGTCATCTCATTTCCAGAAGAATAAGAAATTTCAGAAGCAGTGGGAGCCATTCGTGAAGACGTTTGTCTTTAATCTAGGCTCTGATTCCATGAAGAAATGTCTGACAGTAATGAAGAAATGTATGACAATAAGAGAAGGATTGAAGAAGATGAGTGATACCTGCGAGATCTCTCTCTAACCTACAATCTCTCTCTCTCTAACCTATGAACTTTCTCTCTCTCTCTCCCTCATTCTCACCTGCAAGATCTCCTCTCACCTGCAATCTCTCTCTCAAACCCTAAGGTATACTTTCAACTTATTCAGTTTCTGAAAATTGTAATTTAACTTCTAAAATTTTTATTTTTTACGAATGTTGTGTTATGTGTTAATAGCATGTTATGTGTTGATTAAAATTAAATTGCTGAAAGAATTTTATTAGGAATGTGCTAAAAGCTTCTGATATCTTAGTTCTGAAAGTTTGAATGTGTAAATTTTTTGTTGAATTCTAAATTAGGTCTGAAATTTTGAGTATTGATTAGTAGGTTGATAAATGGAGGAAAGATTTATAGTAGCTTTATGTTACATGAATGATAAGGTCGTAGAGGGTACATTAAAGTTTATGATCGTCCTCCAATCAAAGGAATTACTATTCATAAGGAGATGACATTTGACGAGCTCGATCATACTTTATGTCATGCCTTTTCAATTAATCACCTTTATTAGAAGTTCAAGATCATTTATCGATTTTTCATTACCATTGGTGTTAGGTCATTCAACTTTTGTGACATTTTCTATATGGGATAATGAAGACGCTGCTGTAATGTTTACTACTGTATTGTGATTTCGTCTGCCAAACACAATTGAATTGTTTCTAGAAGAGACTTTATAAGACGTAGGAAGTCCTAGTAAAAGCTTGTATGATAACAATATATGTGAGCTTGAAATATATAATAATACATTGAGTTCTCCAATCCATGACAATGGAACTTATCTTATATGAAAATGCACCTAGTTCTTTGACATATGAAATACACCTAGTTGTCCAACACATGAAAATGCACATACTCCTGCCGTTCATGCGAATCCATATTGCCCTCCACATAGCATATTCTTGTGTTTTCAGTATTTTTACCCAATGGTTATGTTCAGATATAAGAAAAAATGAGAGAAAATTGTAATTATTTTTAATGGTATTATATTTATATTATATTAATAGATATATTCTTTTATTTAATTTTCTTTATTGAGACAACAATGTTTACATTGTTTTATAGTATCAAAGGAAAATACTCATAAAACCGAATCCACAACTAACATTTATTTAGCGTGTCTCCATAAGATTAGCATGTTGGATATACTCTACAATCACATATCGATCATGGAACTTTTAATCAGAAATGCATACTCTTGCAAAATATAAGGGTTAATTTCAATTCACACGTCTAAAGTTTTAAAGTCTTCGACTAGGAGAAACTGTTATGAGTATTCCCTCACTACCAGTAACATGGCATCATGTGCCATGTTGAACAAAGAGGTTTACGCCAGGTAAATGTATGGGTCGAGCCCCTAAAAGGAGGAGGCTGACCTAGTTAGGTCAATTTCCAGGCAGCTCGGTCTGCACCGACCTGTGCAAATGAAGAAACAAGAATGAGGCTTGCAGAAAGAGCTCGACCAATTTTATGGCAGCATTACCATTACTCGCTTAAAGCAACACTTCACGTGGCGGCCTCCTATTTGAAATGAATGCCTGACAGGTCCAATCGTCATGATGGAGTGTCCAATCAACCCCCAATCGATCACTTCATTCACGTCCAGCATGACCAGGGGCATATCAGTATTTAATGCATATCCCTTCATATCAGCTTGGTGGACAAGGGCATTAAATGCCACCTCCAACTTGTCATATCATGAAGGGACCATCATGTCACCAAGGCTTCTTCGACACGCTTCCTCCGATGAGGCTTCAGGTATAAATACCCCCACCCACTCCAGAAGAAGGAAAGTAACTCTCCCTTTAGCAAAACTCTGCCAAATTTTTATCAGGATTCTGACTTAGGCATCGGAAGCCTTTAGGCAAAGAAATCACCCTCAATTCTCCTAGTTCTTTGGGTTCTTTGTTTGTATTTTGTATATTTGTAGGTCGAGAGGATTTCTAATCATCAAGGGGAGAGCACGTGTATTGTTTAGAGATTTCAGGTATCAACAGTTTTAAATATGAGAGCTTTGACCTATATTTTAGATACAATAAAAACATATATTAGAAAACTTCTTGAGAGTCTATACTCTAACCATATCCAAATCGAGTTTCACCTTGAAAGCATACGTTGAATATTGATAAAGATTTAGCTCAATGTAATCCCAGTCAAGCTTGCTTTCACATCATACTCACATGTTTCAAAGTTATTTTAAAAGGTTTTCAAAAAAAAATATTTGTACTTCTCCGAATGATTTTTTATTTTTGTCTTTAATTCATCAATTCTATAACTTTTCCTTAATGTAAAAATTAAATACAAACTCACAATAGAAAATGTTTAAAGCTATATATTGATGCTTGAAATCTCTCAACAATATACGTGCTATCCCCTTGATGACTAGAAATCCTCTCAGCCTGATAATATGCAAAACATAAACAAAGAACCCAATGAACAGGGAGAACCGGGGGTGGTTTCCTCGCCTAAGGGTCTCTGATTCATCTGTCGTTGTCCCTTAAGCTGACATAAAGTGATGATTATTAAATATTGATATGTCTTTGAAGTGACTGAATGAGGGCTGATATGATGCCCCATCATGTCCATTAGACTCGTTAGACATTTGGGCCTAATGGGAGGATGCCATATAGAATGTTACTTTCGATAAACAATGATGATGCTGACACTGAGAGTCAGTCGAGCTCTTTTCGTGGGCTTTACCTTGCTTCCCTTCATCTTCTTAGGTTAGTGTAGCCCGAGCTTCCTAGGAACTGACCAGGTAAGGTCGGCTTCCTCTTTCTATGTGGTTGGGCTTTGAAGCCTTCTCATGGCAGGAACTTCTTGATGCATCATGGCACAGGGCATCACATTACTAGTAGTCAGGGAACACCTATGACAATTTCCCACAATCGAAGACTTGGGGGTCCTACTCGCACAAGTCTGAAGACTTCTTTATTCTGGTTCCCTGTCCAAACTAACTTCATGTGGTGTGATGTTAAATGTTTCATTCTTCTTGAGCAACCCACACTTTATATTTGAATCTTGTTCACTTGGAAGCCCCAAGACTAATGGGATTAATTGCCTGGTAGTTTTTTGTCATGACTTGTCCGTACATGTGAACCCCCTCACATTTATCGCTATTCAAGATCATTCATTCCTCTGGAGTATGGAGTATGAGAGTCGCCAATCGTGAGGCCTGATTCATTGATGTGTCGCTTCAATCCCGCGGACGCGTGAATGATGTTTAGCTTTCTGAAACCGTCTCATTGGTTCATGAAACGGTAGTTCATTGGGCGGGGGATCGCCTCAACGATTCCTATCGTGGTTTACTTTAGTGACCATTAAATGAGCGGTTTCCTTCTTCATTTTCTTCATCCTCGCCTTTCTGACAGGGATGAGATCTTCGCTAACCCTTGTTCTTGCTCCCACTTCTTCTTTCCTTCTTACGAGAACAATAGTTCTTCCCCTTCTAGGGCCCATTTTGATTTGGAGGCTTCCTTCTGAACCTTTTTCAATTTTCTTTTTCGTGGTCATTACCTCCCACTCCGTTGTTTTTTAAATGTTGTGCCTCAAAGTCACTGGTTTTTAGTCTGCGACGGCTTTCTTGACATCGATGTTCCTATGCGTGGGCTTTTTGTCTTTGTTTTTCATTGACTTATAGTTGCACAATTCCTTCATTGTGAGTCAACATGCTTAGTAAATGTTTGCAACCAAGCTGGTAGTCTTGACCTTTGATCCGTAATGAAGCAAAATTATCGGCCACAATCAATCTCCTACCTAGCGCTTCACCATCCCCATATTTTACCACCTCTGTCCTTTCGATCTTTCATCAACTTACGCTAGCATGCTTCAGGAGTGGGTGTAATAGCTCTTCCACTCGTAGCTTTCAAGATGGTTTTAAGCTTGAGAGAGGTTGCTCCCTTCCTTTTCTCACCCCATTAGAGATATTGAAGCCTTTCCATCTTCTGCGCGGAGGGACATATTGCCCACGACGACGTATATTGAGTTCTCTTTTGGCTCAACTTAGTAAGGGCATTAGACCAAGTCATTGGGGTCCTGATCCTTCGGCCTAAGGGAGACCGAGGCCTTAGAAACCTCAAAAGAGTTCATGAAATAGGAAATCCTATAACCACATGCCCAAATGTGGGAGGTCTCTTTTACTTTTAGGTTATCCTGAGGAGGGGGTTCGCCTTCCGCATGAGGAGGGATTTTTGTAATTTTTCATTTTCTTCAATTTGCAACATTTTCTTCTTATTAACAAGAATAAATTTTCTTTAATGACTCTGACTCTTTTCTTACTTTGGTTATTCTCTTGTTTATTTCATGTCTGTTAAAACATACATATTTGTGTAAGCTTGGTCATCGACCCCGAGCTCGAATGAACTTTAAGCAACAAACCTTGATAATTGAAACTTCACTTTTACTTTCACTCGTGCTCTAATTTGGTTTGTGCGAGACCTTAACCTTTTCTTCGATCTTGCTTCATCGTCGCTTAGGTTTGTGAATGTTCTAAGTACTAATGTCTGTTGACTTAAGCTGTGAAGTTATTCTGATCCTGAGCTGGAATGAGCCTTAAGTAAGGGACTTGATCCTTTAAGTAATTGATCATTACTACTTCCTTCCTAGTTGGTTGCTGCCCCCTTTGAGGGAGGTCAGGTCTCATAGTCCTTCTGTTACCCTTGGACATTTTTTGGGCGTTGCCTTTTATAAGAGGTCGGGTCAAACTTGAAGGGTTTTCTTTGTCTGGTGAGCTTAGGTGCTCGCCAGACATCTCATTTTCCTTGGGCAACTAGCCAAGTGTTCCTACTCTGACTAGAGCATTTTCCCGTCTAATGAACTAGAGTGCTCGCTAGACTTCACCTTTTCTTTAGGCATCTAGCCAGGCAAGCCTGCTTTGGCTAGAGCCTTTTCCGGTCTGGTGAGCTAGAGTACTCACCAGATATCACCTTTTTCTTAGGCATTTAGTAAGGCGTTCCTGCTCTAGCTAGGGCCTTTTCCCGTCTGGGGAGCTAGAGTGCTCACTAGACATCACCTTTTCCTTAGGCATCTAGCCAGGCGTTCCTGCTCTGGCAAGAGCCTTTTCCCATCAAGTGAGCTAGAGTGCTCGCTAGACATCACATTTTCTTTAGGCATCTAGCCAGGCAAGCCTGCTTTGGCTAGAGCCTTTTCTGGTCTGGTGAGCTAGAGTACTCACCAGACATGACCTTTTTCTTAGGCATTTAGTCAGGCGTTCTTGCTCTAGCTAGGGCCTTTTCCCGTCTGGGGAGTTAGAGTGCTAGCCAGACTTCATTTTGCTTAGGCATCTAGCCAGGCGTTCCTGCTCTGGCTAGAGCCTTTTCCCGTTAAGTGGGCTAGAGTGCTCGCTAAGAATCTCCTTTTCCTTAGGCATCTAGCCAGGCATTTCTGCTCTGGCTAGAGCTTTTTCCTATCTGGTGAGCCAGAAAGCTTGCCAGACATCACCTTTTATTTTTTTAGAGTCTAGCCAAACATTTTTGCTCTAACTAGAGCTCTTTTTCCAGTCTGACGAGTTAGAGTGCAAGCCAGCCATTGTTTTTAATCTTTTTGGAGTCTAGCCAGGCATTCCCACTCTGACTAGAGATCATTTTCCCAGCTTGCGAGCTAAAGTGCAAGCTAGACATATTTTTTTATCCCGTCTGACGAGCTAAGATGAAAGTCAGACATCACTTTTTATCCCATCTAGCTAAAATGAAAGCCATACATCACTTTTTGTCTTTCTGGAGTCTAGCCATGCATTTCTGCTCTGACTAGAACCTATTTTTTCCATTCTGGCGAGCTAGAATGCAAGCCAGACATCACTTTTATCTTATCTAGCACTACAAGAAATATGACATTCTACAAGATTTAAATACAAGGTTTACAGTCATCTCTTGTTTAAAACTCAAAACAACAAGATTTATTAAGAATCTTGTAAAAATAATTCTCGTTATAGGTAAAAAATAGCGGAAGCCAAATTAAGCAAAAGCGGGACTTAAAAAAATATTGGAGACGAGGTAATTTAAGACTTAAGCATTGTTTCCTTCTCAAGCTTTCTCATAAACTCAAATCATTGGTTTTCATAGAGAAGCTCAAATCGACGCTTCTCTCTCTCTCTCGATTCCTCTCAAATTTTCAGAAGCTCCGGTCCTTCTCTCTCTCGATGCTTCTCCAGATCATCTCTCTCGCAGCAAGTCAGTGCTATCATCTCCCTCACATCTCTTGTCTCATATCTAACTCACTTCATCTCCCACACCTTTCTCATCTCAATTTTGCCTCTCATTTGTCTCCCTCACCTTTCTCATCTAAAATCTACCATTATTCTCCCCCTTGCCTCTCTCATCTCAAATCTGCCTCTCGCCATCTCCCTCGCCCCTCTCAACTCAATTATGCCTTTATTCATCTTCGATTTGCCTCTCTTTATCTCCCTCACCTCTCTCATCTCAGATCTGCCTCTAAGATTTTATTTATTTTTGTCGAAGATTACGGTAAGTCTCGTAGTTCAAGTCCTTTCTATAGATTTTTTTATCAATTTTCATATATTTCTTCCACGTAGATGCATGATCACCATACGATGTATGGTTTCACTGTTGGTGTCTAGTGGCACTCGGTTACTTCTCATGATTTGGATGAGATGAGGTCTGTGAGATTTCAGTTCATGGATTTGAGTCTTCGTTCACTGGTCACTATGCATTTATTTTCAGATTTTACTTGTTTCAGGTGAGGTGAGAGTTTCAGTTCAGGAGTATGTTATATAATAATTTTAGTATACATTTAATTCGTAGTAAAATGAAAAATTATTTCTTTTTGTGTGTCTTTGATGCTGCATAAGTATAAATAGGAGAGAGCCCACAGTTAGAACTCAGTGAAGACAGCAAGTTGTAAGGTGATTTAATGCATTACAAGCAGTGAAGACACGGAAGGATTTGTTGATTGAGGTATTACAACTCCATTATCTGTTATCCATATATACGATTTAAACACAGTAATGTCCGAAGTGGCTGAATTTCCATGTCTGTATGTCAGGAGAACGAGGATTTACCTACACTAGAACTTTAATTGACAAGTGTAATGTCTCTGATTCTTTCATCATTTCTATCAAATATGGTACTCATACATATGAGAATCTGTGTATGCAATGAAATGATTCTACTATGTGGTTAACACAGTATATATGAAATGATTCTACTGAATATAGAATCAGTTTCAGATGAAAGATTTTCTGTTGAGTGTGGCAGAAGAAGTTGGCGTTGATGCCTTTAAGAAAGAGGACTTGAGGACATGGTAGTTGAATATTTTATCTTCCAGTATATTTCTTGTGCTTTAATATTTCAACTTATTAATTTCTTCCATGCTTATAAGTTTTCATATTCTTAAGTTTAGGTTATCAAAACCAGTTTCAGTATCAAAGTCCTCCAAAAGCGCTTCAAAGTGCAACATGGAAATTTCGGGTTTTCACTTGTCCTCTCTTATCTCTGAATTATTAGAGGTGACAAATTGAGTGCATAACTTAGTTGTGTTTTCTTGTTTCAGTGAAACCTTTGCTATATGTTTCTATAATAGTTTTATTTTTCTAGTCTATGTTTTATTTGATGTGCATGAGTGGTATATTATTAGTTCATATCACATTCTCTACTGGTGCATGCTTAGAGGATTCCTCCTTCACAGGCGTCCTTATTGTGTTTTCTCACTTTTTCCACTTTACAATGTGTTTACTCAAAGTCAGTTCTTCTTATTGGTCGTGGTTCTTATTGTGTTGTTTAAATGCATGCAGCTAAAGCTTTGGAACTGTTTCTGCAAGATCTATGTGACAGGACTACAAGGTAATTCTCAAAAGGGGAGCAAAGACCATGAATTCTCTGCATTTGTAAGTGATGTGTTTATTACCTATTTTTGTTGAGTTACTGGAAACGAAATGAATTGGCATGTAACCTTTTTTAGCTCTGTTGAAATTGGTTTGATTGGTAACTGTGAATATTCTAATCTGCTATATCCTAAAATGGATATTACAAACCATAAACCACTTATCTTTGTGTTAGTTAAAAGCAGTTCAACTATCAAATGGTAGTTTCTAAATTTACTGAACTTCAAATGGTACTTTCAAGAATTATGAATGATATAGTACTACTAACTATTTGCTTAGACAATAACCATCTTTTATTTGTTAAAATTGTTGATCCTCTGAGCAGAACTTTATTCCTATATGAATAAAAAGTCTAATTGGTGATTGTATGAATAATATATTGTTATGAAGTGTAGAAAAGAATTTTCATTTAAGTATCTTTTGAGCTGAAAACCGGTTTTATGAATGTCATACTTCATTTCTTCTTTTTCAAATAGGTATTTTCCTAGGTGATATGTTTGAATCGCTGGCACTTTCATTATCAGTGTACATTATCATGATGCTTCATGTGTTCTTGGAGACTCTCAGGCAAATGACTTAAGGTAATTGTTAGTTTAACTATCCCCTTGAACTGTATGTTCTCTTCACATTTTTTGTATTAATTTTAAAATAGAACTCACAAATTATGTAAGGTTGGATAGTTGGTTTGATTTTACATGTTTGCTTATCTATGCAGGCTGAAGTTGAGGGTCAGAATATCATATGGCTGACACCTCATTCAATGCACCAAATGTTGACTGGCGATGTTGATTTGACTGTCATTCTCAACTTCATGGAATTTTATAAGGTTAAGCCTTGACCTTATGCCTTTCTCCTATTTATTCATATATTCTTCTTTTCTAAAGCCAAAGGGTTCTATAAGAGGTGGTCAGCACATGTACTCGCATTTTATTCCAATATTATTTTCAAATTGTATTAGCTATTACCAATAAAAAAGATTGTATCAGCTATTATAACATTGCTTAGCCATTATGATATAGCTCTTAATATCTGTGATGAGAAAGTAATTTTGAGGCAATGTCATTGGCGGGTTGGAAAAATGAGTTCCAATTCATAATTAAACTCCAGCACTCTGATTAACTGAATGAGATGTATAAGTGTTGTTGATACCTTAACTGGCCTAGTAATTGTGACTTATTTTTTGCCTTGTTTCATTCTATAATGTATTTCTCCATCTACTTTCTCCTCAATTTGGTTGATGCTTTACTTTCTTATAGAAGATATATGCACAATTGCTGAACTCTAAACTATTTTGCTGTTAGGATGGCAAAGACAAAAATAGATGTAATTTTGTAATCATGAGGATTGAATATAAATGGGGAGAGGGAGTCAGTTGGGTACTGACTATTTTGGGAGAGGCCAAGCTTTCGAACATCTTGGTATAGGGGTGTAATTTCACTGTTCTTAGTGAAGTTTACCATTTTTTAGTAATCAATGTTGTTTTTCTTCATTGTTTCAGGTTGTAGCTTCTCTGTTTTCACTATTTAGGCTGCTGTTGTGGTTAAAATAGTGTTTGTTTGCAGGAAAACTCATATCAACTACACATTACATTATCCTTATTATGTGATTCTACATTTCATCCTTTCTTGGTTATTATGGTCTAAAATACCATGATTATACTCATTCTTATTTATTAACACTGTTCTATTCATTCCTCAGTTTGCCTCACCTATGTAATTTTTAACAGTGCAGACATGTTTGTTTCTTATACTCACCAACTAACAACTACTCATGGTGTTTTCCTTTTATTTGTTTTTTATACTCACCAACTAACAACTGCTGACGGTGTTTTCCTTTGGCTTTGGGAAGGTTTGAAGTTACCGTATACACTGTTGTGAAACACTACCATTCAACTTAGATTCTTCATTTTTCATTTTCTAGACTCAAAATTTTATTTTTTATATTTTTCATTTATTAGAACAGGTTTACTTGTATATTTCGAGGATAAGTTAGTTTTCAAGTTAGATTTATTTGTAAGTTGATGAAATGAATAATGTAAAACTTTGTTGAAATGATTAAATATTAATGTTGTCAATTATTATATTGATGTTATTTATGTTATGTAAAATTATCTTTTAAAAGTGTTTAATATTAATACTTGACTATAACAATGAACCTTATGGTATCTCACTTTATAGGATATAAAATACTTGTTAATGTTAATTCACAAGTATTAAAATACATGTTGAATGCATTCAATAGGAGTTTAAGAATCCTGTTAAACACAGTTCTACAGGTGTCGAAAAACCTTGTAAAAAGTGAGATACCACAATGGTCTTCACAGGAGGTGTCGCGCCTCATGAAAAATGGGGACTTTTAATATGAGGGGTTGTCACAGGTACCGTATGATTCTTGTGGATTACTTTTCATGGGGATAACCACTTCTTGTAGAATGTCATTTTTCTTGTCGTGTGTCAAGCTAAAATGCAAGCCATACATCATTTTTTCTCTTTTTAGAGTCTAGCTGGGTATTTGGCTCTGATTATAGCTCATTTTCCCGTCTGGCGAGCTAGAATACAAGCCAGACATCAATTTTTATCCCATCTATCGAGCTAAAATTACAAGCCAAACATCACTTTTTATCCCGTCTGGCAAGCTAGATTACAAGCCAAACATCACCTTTTATCTCGTGTCACGCTTTGTAGAAGGGTCAATTTTTTATTCCCCAAACGATGCTCAGTGTACAGCCTATTAGTGTTCGCCACACTTCGATGCTGGTTACTAAAGGGGAACTTATCTTCTCTGCTTTAAATGGGGGGCAAGACGAGACGCTGAGGACCGCCAAGTCTCATATCTTCGGAGTCACCCCTTCCATTAGAGGTGTCAATCGGGCCAGCCTAACACAACTTTATTGGGCACATGTGCGGTCCGACGAGTCGGCTCGACACGACACACTTACCAGGCATGTCGGGTTGGCTCGATACACTTAGTCATTTTTAAAGCACACTTAGGCACGTGTGCCTTAAACGTGTCGGGCATTTAATGGGGCTTTAAATGTGTCGGGCCTTAAGTGTACTAGGCTCTACGTGTGCCGGGCTCTAATTATGTCACTTTTTAAGTGTGTTGGTCCCTAAGTGTGTTGTTTTATTCCAATCCATTCTACTCGTTACCATTATATGTGATTGTCATGAGAATGAGCTTTACCTTACTGTAACACACCGTCACACCTCTGTTTTGGCACGACATAATACAAAAAAATGAAATTATTTATTCGACCATAACTTATAAATGTAAAAATAATTTACAAATATAAGCTTACAATTTTAGGTTTTTATTACCATTTTAAAATTGCTTCACTAAAAGTTTAAATTAAACAAATCCAAATTGGTTTGACACTCATTCAAGATATCAATTCATTTATAATTATATAAAAAAATTGTAAATTTGCTTTTGTAAAAAAATTGTAAATTAATTAAATAAATTAATAATTTAATTAATTAATTAAAAAAAATAAAACAAAGCAAGCAAGGCAATGCCTTGCTTGCTTTGGTGTTGTGTTGCACAACAGCTGCACAAGCTAATGTTTAAGAAGTACTGATACTTCTATTTATGCAGAGTGTCGATGCTCGGGTACGGATATGCTCCGACGACACGCCAAAATCGTGTCTGGATTTTTATTTCTATTTTTTGACACGTGTCAGACATGGTAGAACACATTTCCGACATGTGTCGAAACCCTTTAGAAAAAACTTTGGGAAATTTTTTAAATAATAACATATATAGGGTGCAAAAAATGAACAATTTTTTACCTTGTAAATAAAGAAAGAGTAAATGGAGGAAATAGAAAAGAAAGAAAGTTATGTTTTAAAATATGTTAAATTTAAAATGGTATAAAATCAATTTTTTATTGTCAAAACCCTTAAACTTTAAATTTTTTAAAATTAAAACTCACTCAGTTAATCGATGGCATCTCTCAACTTTTTTGTATGACCGATATTGTAATTAATTTTTTATGCAAATATTTATTTTTATACTTATAAAAAGCATATTATATATATTTGTAAAACGTATCCCCGTAACCTTTTTTTAATGACACGTCAACGTGTTGGTGTATGTGCTTCTTAAGTTGCTATGCAACATAGTAGAGCGGCCTGCTGTGCCGAACCGGCACAACCCATTTTTTAAGCTAGCCGAACTGGTTTCGACAGAGTTATTATGTATGTCGGCCAGTCATGGCACGCTAAATTTTGTGTCGGGCAGAGCCCGACACGCGTTTATTATGTGTGTCGGGCCAGTCAGGGCATGCTAAATTTTATGTTGGGCAGGGAACGGCACGCGTATTACTTGTACCGGGCCAATGGACGACCCGACACATATTGACACCCCTTACTTCTGCGTTCTATTTGGGCCTTACACGCTGGGTTTCCTGAGGATCATCTTTCTTTTCTTGATGGGATCCCTTAAGTTCCTGATCCTACTTAGGAGTAAACATTAATTCATCCTGAAATATCTTTTATGGCTGCTCTGATGAGAGAACAATTGATCCCGCATGTTCTTCGCATCCATCTCTAGGCTGCTCTTTGGGCGATTCACCAATTGTGGCCTTTTCTGGTTACCCCTATTCTCGTAGGCTATTTGCTTCATATTGATGCTTAGGAAGAGCATGCTCTCGCGTTCCACCATTAGAAGCTTGATCCCATTGGATGAAACTTGTGTAAGAGATCTTGTGATTATTCTCATATTCTAAAGGAGCATTAGATCAGACTTGACCTGTGAGCTAGCATATCGATTTTGACCCGGTCTATTTCTTCGTAACTCCCGCTTTAACCGAGGTGAGACTTGAGAGTTGGAGACCACATGGGCTTAGATTCACGATACATGATACATATTTGTTACTCAACTTTGTATTTTAACTAGTGACGATACCAAACTCGTTTATCTGCCCATCGCAACTTTTCATTTGTGTGGCAGCTCTACAAAATTGTTGATGGCCAAAAGGACACCAAAAGAGTGAACAGAGGTCAAGTAATCGCTTCGCTAAGGTGGCATGTCGATGTTTTCCTCCATCTTCCACGACCACTCATATTTTATCCCCAAAAGATTCTTCGAAAGTCTTTGCCTTCATTTTTTCTTCAATAATGATGTTCTTCTCCTTCATCTAGCGGTATTGTAGGCGACCAGTAGTACACTAAGGTGTTTTTTAACATGGTATCCTCCTTCAGAACCTTCCTGATTACACTGTTCCTTTTTTGTATTCTTTGGATGATTCCAACCAATGCCTTCACCACTAAGTGAAAGCTTGACCATCTAAAGCATGGTTTCGCTTTGGTCTTGATTTCCTCAAGAGGATGTAGTTTCTCAGAGTTACGGTGTCATTCTACCCCTTCCCGAATGGTTTTACCTCGTGGTTCTCTAAGCGCGTGATGACTCCGCTAGTGAGCCTTTCATTTTTAGGGGAGGATTATTCCAGTGTAAGAGGCCGCTATAATTTGAGTGAGGACTAGCATGTCCTTACTCCTTCTCCTGGACACCTTATAGGGATCGACCATCTCATTCTTCTCTCATCATGTAATCCCCCTAGCGGCAGTGAGTTCTCCTCTCGGCGAGGAGGATGGTGGATTCCCTCTCTCGTCCAGGACCTCGTCGGAGTTGGACGAGGATGGTAGACTCATTTTTTCTTTATGGAGGAATAAAGGTCTCAAGTTCTTTGAATGAGAACGATTTTGATGTCTTCTTACAGACGGCGATAACTGTTGTAACCTGGAATCTTTCAACAATACATGTGCTCTCCCCTTGACGGCTAGAAATCCTCTCTGCCTAGAAATCTATAAAAATAAATAAAAAACCCAAAGAACGAGAAGAACTGGAGGATGGTTTCCTTGTCTAAGGGCTTCCGATGCCTAAATCAGTATCCTGGTAAAAACTTGGTAGAGTTTTCCTAAGGGTAGAGTCGCTTTCCTTCTTCTAAACTAGGTGGGGGGTATTTATATCTAAAGCCTCACGGGAGGAAGTGTGTCGAAGAAGCCTCGAAAGCGTGTGAGAGAAGCCTTCCAAGACGTGACACCGGCTCTTGATTGGATGGATGAGAGGCGGCCTTTAATGCCATTGTTCCCTGAGCTGACGTAAAGTGATGGTTATTAAATGTCAATGTGTCTTTGAAGTGACTGAACATGGGTTGATCTTATGCCCCATCATGTCGATTGGACTCGTTGGACACTCGGTCCTAATGGGAGGACGTCATGTGGAATTTTACTTTCAGCGGGCAATGATGATGCTGACACTGGGAGTCAATCGACTCTTTTTGCACGCTTTTACTCTTTCTGCCCTTCATCTGCTCGTGTCGGTGCAACTTGCGCTTCCTGGGAACCGACCAGGCAAGGTTGGCTTCCTCCTTCTATGTGGTTAGGCTTTGAAGCCTTCTCCTGATAGAAACTTATTGGTGAATCGTGACACGTTGTGTCACATTACTAGTAGTCAATGAACGCCTATAACATTATAGATTTAGTTTTATTATTAAGCAAGAAACTAAACAAATAATCATCATTCTAACAAGAAATTCAAAAAAATCTAGCAAAGATAATTTGAGTTTTCTACAATTTCCTTTTCTCTTTAGACTTTTAAGAAGCTCAATAAAATATATATAAATCTCCATGGGGTGCTATATGCCAATTGAGTCAAAATGCCTGCCTGGCGTGACTTTAGCTTTGTCACTGTTTTCGCTGTTTGAACATGTCGAACTGACATTTTGACTGCTCTCACGTATAATTATACATACGTTCAAGGAAATTACGATCTAGAAAAATACGGAATTAAACTTTGTAGAAGGATCGAAAATTAGAGATCCAAAATATCTTTATACGCCTAGCCATTGGTGTTCAAGCTCACACGTCACACTCTCTGGTTTTTCTCACAGTTTTGACTGTTCTAAACTATCAAACACTTTAAATTGATGGTGTAGTTTTTCTGAATTGTGTAATTGAGCTTAGGGACCAAAGCCTCTATATATATAACCTAGCTCCCTGAAGGTTTATGGCTGAAAACGTTACCGTTGTCTTCTTAATCAATGAGAAAATGTTCTAGTTGTTATGAACGCTTAATTTAGGAAAGAAAAGTGCATGGACCATAAATTAGCTCGTTGGTGTCCATTGGTGAGAAACAATTACATACATGTCATATTAATTAATTATATTGTTTAGCGAATCTTATCATCAACATGAGCAACACTATGACCAAACGAAAAAGAATCAACACAAGCAACTTATATAAATGGGATGTAACATTAACGTTGACATATTAACAATGACATGTAAAAGTTTTAAAGAATTAACATGTTTCTCAGTCACTTCTATTTACAACTTTTGCAGTTAACATTGAGGCAACATTTTTCTATATCTTGCTTGAAATATGATTCAATGCTCTTTCAAGACCACATGAAACTGTGCAAAAGCTTGTCTCAAAGTAGTTTGATCTAACTCGATTGATAATTATGAAAATTTGTCAATGACTAAACACAGATGAGTCGGAGACAGGCACGTGGAGTAATGAAAAAAACCCTGAATTGCTAAGTTGGAATTGCTAACCCACCGATTTTCTTTTAAACGAATCCTTTAACACGGAGATTGTGCTCCATTACGTGGGATATGGATCCACTGTAGTTGGGAGACCAACTGCAAAGGCGAAGTTCAATCACAATCGTCGATAGAGATCTAAACGGTTGTGATCAATAATAATAAAGTAAAAAAAAATTATTTTCTCCCCAAGTAAAGTTGCACATGATCTGAATTGTCCAGATCTGATCGGGCTACTCTCAATTGAGGAATTGCCGTTTGTGCCGTTGGGCACCAATGAGAGAGAATCCTAATTCCATATTAATACGTAAATTATAAGCTAATGCACCAACCCCATTATGGCTTCTCCCATAATAATTAAACATGATTAGCTACATAAAAAAGATAATTAGAAAAGGGAAATTAAACTTGACTTGCCTTTTTCTTGATTATATATTATGCGACCGCCAAAATATGAGCACCACACATGTCTCATGCTGATGAGTTGGTATCCCTATACACACGAAAGTAAAATACCAAAAGATGAGGGATCACCGGAGGGAGTCTCCTCGCCTTAAGGCTTCCGATACTTAAGTTCAAAGTGTGGAGAGAATTTGCAGAGTTTCAGCATGAATTATGTGAATTTCCCGTTCTTTGTTGAAAGAAAGTGTATTGTGGAGGCACACTTTGGCAATGTTGGCTGAGAAAAAAATGAATATTCTAAATTCTTTTTATTATTTAATAGGGGAGGCCGCATAATGTCATGTCTCTCGAGATGACGTGAAAAGTCATGTATCCAAAGTCCTCTTATTTTTTTTCCATGAGATTTTTTGAAAATTCCTCATATTGTTAGATGTTTATGGTAATATAAAAGGAAATTTTACATGCTCGGATCACAAACAGTAAATTGGTGCTAAACATACTAGGGGTGGGTTATTGCTCGTCCTTCTAAGTCCTGTAACTTTTAAGTTCTCGGGCGTACTAACTTCTTGAAAGTATGTCCCTCCTAGTTGGGTTCAAAGGCTCCAACTTCCATTTCTCTCCTTTTCCTTAAGACTAAAGTCTCCTACCCTGAAGCATTGTATCTTAGCCTTAGAGTTGTAGTATCAAGAGACCATGAGTTTATATAACTCACTCTTAGATTCACCAGGTCCTTCACTTCCTCTAAGTCCTCAAGGTTATTATTGAGATGTTGGGCATTTCGCTTGGATCATAGTTTTGGATCCTGTAGAAAGTTAACCCAATTTCTTCTAGGATGACAACTTTTGTGCCAGATGCAAGTGTATATGGGGTTTTGCCCGTGGCGGTTATGCTGTACGCCCACAACACGCTGGGGAGCTATTTTACCCCTAGTCATTTCCTGATTTCCAACTAGGTCATGAGGCTGTGCGTACTTGTTTCATTTATTATTAGTACCTACCCGTTGACTCAGGATAGACTGGTACAGAAGTGTAGTGCTTAATGTCTAGCTACCCACAGATCTAATTACGCTTCACGTTGTCTGCCATTGTCAGTAATAATAGTGCGTGTATACCGAACTTACAAATGATGTGTATCAACATAAAGTTTTTAGTTTTGTGCTCAGTTATGATGGGTAATGGTTCCACTTCTACTCATTTTTCTGAAATAATCTATGGTAAAAATGACGAATTTATTACCTATGTGAAGAGATCCTATTAGGTCTACCCCCACTAAACAAGAGGTCACGAGATGGTTATGGAAGTGAGTAGTTCTAGAGGTTGGTGGGAACATTGGCGAACACAAGACAGTTATCACACTTCTGACAAGCTTTTGGATTGTAACAACCCGAAAATTTTACCTAAGATTTCTTTAGTTATTTAAAAAAAAACTCGCGGAAGTTAGGTCAATTTTTTTAAAACAAACTCACATTAAATACGATAACACATTATAAAAAATCAAATTCTTCATCAAACTCCTAATTACATAAAATGAAATTTACTTAATAAAATATTCAAGAACCCAAGAGTATGTGTTTTGAAGTCTCATGATTTAAGTTAAATAAAATTCAACATCAAATAAACAATTACTAAGACTTTTAAATACGACTCGATGACTCTCGTCCGTTGCCAGAGACTCTAGACCTCTTCGACAATAATCTCCTCATCAATGTTATCATCATCTGAAAATTTATGATAAAATGGAGTGAGTATATAGAAATATACTCAGTAAGTAAAATATCATATATGCAAAACAGACAACGTTCACAGTCACATACAAATCGTAACACATGCATATTTTTCAGATCTTTCTTACAGAGTTCGCTGGTCAACTTCCATTATAGCTCGCCATCACACCTAGAACAGGATTACCCGTCGGTAATTGTTAGCTGTGAGGTAAGTACAGGTGATCTTTCTCACGAGTACTACTCCGCACCTTTAAAGATGTGAAACTATTTACGCTAAAGCCTTCCTACAAAACTAACCAAAGCATATAACAGAGACCCTTTATCTAATGATTAGGCAAATAGAGACCTTTTCCGAAGGACAAGGGGAACAGAGCAGAATGGTGGGCACGTGACTTTAATGACACAAAATTAATTTTTCATGCATTCATTTAACATTTATTTGTATCTTAAAATATAATTAACTCATCAAACATAGAATATAATAAAACACATCAGCACCATAATTGAGCAATGTTGTGAAGAAAGAAGTATCATAGTACACTATACATCACAAAACATAAACATAGTTCTATTATAAATTTGCAGCCATACAATACAAACAATTACGTACGAATATTTCACTTACCTTATATACCTCTGTAAGTTCCTAAAGTTCAAGTCCTGAAAGGATAAAGGAGAAAGATTATGTTCTTAGATGTTTTCAAATACTAACAAAAAAAACAGTTTGGATGTCTGGATTTGAAAATTAACTATAAATTGTACCAAATATAAAAATTTACAAATATTAGTTCTGAACGTTGATACATGACTCATAGATCTTGATTTAAAATCTTATAATTTGTTTTGAAAGTATTTTCATATTGAAAATTGTTATCAATTAGAATTTGTTTGGCAGTAAACTGAAATTCAGATTTATAGGTTTAACTACTCATTTAAAATACCACATCTTATCTAAAATTCAAGAATTACAGAACAATATTTACACTTGATAAAAACTACTGTAAAATGTATGGGGCCAAAATGATGTAATGTATGCCAGAAATGAAGCCATGAAGATGAAGTGGTCTGCCCACAATATTCAAGTTTACCAGAGAATGCATTTTTAAAAATATGTTTTCAACATACAAATGCATTTTTAAAATTCTGAAATTTTTACAGGAGTAAGATTAATGTCTTATATAATATTAATAATTTTTCAGAATTTTTTATCAATAACTTCTTAGTAAACGAAAATCATATTATCTATACTGTCAGATTTTTCATCGAAAATATACAACAACAATTATTTCTATATTCACAAAATAGTAACCATTTATTATTATTTTTTATTTAAATCATATGACATTAAACTTATACAACTCTATATGCATATAATTAAGATGAAAAGAAAATAAGTTTACCAGAGAATGGGTGGAAGAATTGATGGTGATTTGCTACGGAATCAATGAACGGTGATGAAGCAACCGTGGAATAGAAACAGAGACCATAGAATGGGAGTTTTAAAAAATAATTGAAATCGAAGAAAATATTTCCTTTCAGAGACTAATTAATTAGGATAAGAGAGCAAAGTGACATGATTTAAGAAAAGAGAATGAAGAAGAAGGAAATGCTTACGGGAGATCAACTTTGGTGTATTGACAAAAGTGAGAGGAAGAAGGAGTTAGAGTAGAGACTTAGCATGAAGAAGGAAGGAAATTGCCAGAGAGTAGTTGTTGGAGAGAGAGAGAGAGAGAGAGACGGGGGGAGGGAGGGACGTGTTTGCTGCTTGAGAGAGAAGAGGAGTAGCAGTTTTAAAAGAATGTAGGCTTTATGGCAGATGAAAAAAAAATGGGGGAGTGTGCAACTAGAAATTGCAATTAGTGGGAGAGCGAAATTACCTCATCTCAAATGTAAAGTGAAGGATTTAATCCCAAGTTTTATTCTATTATAATTAAACTAATACTTTTGATTTGTTATTAAAAAATGAAATCAATAAAAAAATTAATTTGAAAATATGAGTCACAAATTTTATTAATAGAATTTGGATAATCTACACACAATTTATAACGTGAGCTAAATATCATTAAAATGATCATAGTTTTAAATTTAATGGCAGAGCAATGATGTAAATCATAAAATAAAATGTTTATATTATAATCGAAGAAAATAGATCGACAATAATAATAATGAGAGCTATATTAAGAAAATACTCAACCATTCTAAGAAAAATAATAGCCAGTATACTAACCATAAAAGTCGGGTCTTACATCCTTCCCTCCTTATGAAAATTTCATCCTCGAAAATATTTTCGAGTCAATCTTCAAAAAGATTTGGATAATGAGTCTGAATTTCTTTTTCGCGTTCTCATGTGGCTTCTTCAACCTCATGATTCTTCCAAAGCACCTTCACCAAAACCCGAGTCTTTTAATATTGAGCAGTACTTCTTAAAACCTGAGTCTTTTAATATTGATCAGTACTTCTTAAAACCTGAGTCTTTTAATATTGATCAGTACTTCTTAAAAAGTTAGATCTTCATTTAGATGAAGTGGTTCATAACTCAAAATATGGGACGATTCAGGATTATATTTACGGAATATCGAGACATGAAATACATCGTGTACTCCAACCATGTCTGGCGGTAGAGCCACACGGTAAGTCACAACTTCAATTCGTTCTAAGATCTCGAAAGGACCTATAAAAAGATGAATAAGCTTTCCTTTCTTTCTGAATCTCATGACTCCTCTCATGGGAGCTATCTTTATAAACACTTTGTCACCTACTTCAAATTCTAACTTCTTCGTACGAATATCCACATAACTTTTTTTAGCAACACTGAGCAGTTTTAATTCTTTCTCAAATTTTGTAAATAGCATCATTCACTTATTGAACCATATTTTGGTCTAATAGCTTTCTTTCACCAACTTCATCCCAATAGATTGGCAACCGAAACTTTCGTCCATATAAAGCTTCAAATGGTGTCATCCCGATTGTTGCCTGATAATTGATATTTTACGCAAACTCAACGAGATGCAACTGATTACTCCAACTAACCTTGAAGTCTAAAACACACGCTCTGAGTATATCCTCAAGTGTCTGAATGGCTCTTTCCGATTGTCCATTAGTCTAAGGGTGAAAAGTCCTGGTCATCGCGGCGCGTGCGTGGCGGAAGCGTGAAGGCGTTTGGCCTTTTAAAAAATTAAACTTTTAATAAAAATTGAATCTTTTAATAAAACAAAACTTGCGTAACGCCACGATAATCAAATAAAAACTTTTATTGAAAACTCTTTTTCAATCAATCAGGATCCATTATATATTTGTAAGTTAAATCTACAACATACAAGGTTATGAATCATATACCTCTTGTAATCTATATCAAGTGTCGTTGTAAAAACCGATCGATCCTCCATTTTCACAAAATCGTTCCAACGATTAGTAGACTCCGAGATCTACATCAAGATCTTCCAAGTCTATCTTCAACGCACTAGGACGTGTAAGGGCACGTAGAATATCACAAAATATTTTTTCTGTCTCTAACTGTTCTCAACACATGAGATCCAGAGATTTACTGAGAATGATTTTAGTGAGACGATTTTCTAAACGAACGTGATGATTATTCTTTTAGAGATTTGATTAACATTTAATCACAGAAAAAAATCTTTTTGACACAAATCGTGTTCTCAATTCAACTATTGATTGACGAACTGATGATCTGATCAACTGATTCTCTCATCTTCTTTCAACCACTTAGGCCATTAGAATAATATCTGTATATATTCTAAATAATGGCGTATCGAATTTTTGGGGATAAACTAAAATAATATTTAGTTGTAAAATTATCAATTGCAATGCGACCCATTGCAATTATGCACAATTGCAGTGGCATGTGGCGCTACAGTATTACACACTCACTACTCTAGTACCACGTGGCACAACAGTAGTTCATGTCAATTTCTGATACCCTATCAGTGATTGACACATGACAATTACTGCGAATTAAATATTTATTTTAATTAGATAATTCTCAAGATAGCAGTTAATTCAAAATTAACATATCTGAATATCTCTATCAACTAACTTATATATTATATCACAAATAATAGATTTAGTTGATTTAAATTATTATCTAATAATAGTTTAATTATCTAATTTCACAAATTAGATATTCTGTCTCACTTATCGATAATAAAAAATCGATAATTATTTATATTTATAAATTCTGAAAAAATATTTTAATATATAAATAATTCAATTAATTATTTTTTAATTAATTAATCACACATAATAATCTCGTAATTATGTACTTGCCCTAGAATAAAAATTATTTTTGCAAGTCAGTCATTTTCTAATGTCCTGAAATACTCACACCTTAGACAGTGTAGTATAGAGGTGACTTGAGGACCATGCACATATAATCTTAAACTTTAATAAACCAAATTATTAATTAAACTATTTAATTAAATAATATTATTTATTAATTCAATTATTACTCCACTATAAAATATGGAATTGCATCTTAGAGATTATAGAATGTATTTACAGAGTATTCTCATGTAGTCCACTGCAATACTCATTTCATGTAATTCTACCCTCCAATTATTGGTTCCTAAATTAGAATTGGTCAAAATTATCGTTTTATCCTTCTAATTACCTTTTGATCCTAAAGTACTATTAATCCACTAGTGATTGGCTAATTTATAATTTTATTATAAATTTTAGCTCAATAACCATCCAGTTCCACAATTAACACTTAAGAGAACCAATATATGATCCGTTAGGAAAGCTTAGATTTCAAATCCTATAAGATTATATCCCCAGTCATCTACATCACTAAATCTCTAAAATAAAAGTCATTAGCCTGATTAACAAACAAGCCTTAACGAGTGAATTAAAGATCCAATAGACATGCATAGGAGTACATGACTACTCCAGGATTCAAACTGATCTACATATGATCATTGAATTGATGTCTATTAAATCTTTATGATAAACGACACGTTAGTAAAGATATTAATTCACATCAGTCATGTCATATATAATCATATTATATAAATTACATTCACTAAGATGTATATCCACATCAATGATTTGGGTATAGCTCACACGCATCCATAATGCTTAATGAACCGTACTAGCAACCATTCATTAAAGGTTCATTACTTTAATATGTTGCTGACAATTTTATTCATTATCTATGGATTTAATCTTTTCGTACTAATACAAAATCTTAGTCTCATTAATGAATAGATAATTATGTAAATTATTCTATAATAATTTTAAAGAACAATTATAAGAAAAATGTAATTATCTTTAAATGTCAAATCAAAATGTCAATGTACATGCTTTGGGGGCATAACCTCCAACAATCTCTGACTTGCCCTAAAGCAAATATCACATCTCTCTTAATCCCATGTTACGCAGGTGACCCTCAAATGACTTCACAAGAAGTGTTTTTGTAAAAGGATAAGCCAGATTCAGTTTCGATGTTATCTTCATAACAGTCACATCCCATTGATGCATGATCTCTCTTGTAAGATGACATTTCCTCTCTATGTGCTTGCCCGTCTTGTGAGTGGAATTTGCTACCGCCCTACTGTTATCACAATACAAGATCAATGGCTTGTCCATATCTAGAACTACTTTCAGATAAGAATAAAACTTTCTAAGTCATACGGCCTCTTTCACAGCTTCACAAACCGCCATATATTCGACTTTCATGGTGGAATCTGCAATGCTGGATTGTTTAATACTTCTCTAGACTATAGCTCCCACACCTAGCGTGAATACTAAGACAAATGTAGACTTTTGACTATTTCTATCTGAGTGAAAATCAGAATCAGTATATCCAGTGGGATTCAGTTCTCCGTTCTCCTAATATACTTGAGAATATGCTTTACTGCAATCCATTGTTCCAAACCTGGATTCAGTTGATAACGACTGACTTTCCACTGTATAACAGATGTCCGGTCTCGTACACAACATGACATATATGAGACTTCCAACTGCTGGAGCATAGGGAACATTTCCCATATCCTCTTCCTCCTAAGGTGTTTTAGGACATTGTTCCTTGGAGAGGACAATTTCATGTCTGGTTGGTTGTTGACCTTTCTTGGAATTCTCCATAGAGAATCTCTCAAACACCTTATCAATATAAGATATCTGAGTAAGTGTCAAGAACTTGTTCTTTTTGTCCCTTAGGATTTGGATGTCTAAAACATAGCTCGCTTCTCTCAAATCTTTCATTTGAAATTTCTCAGCTAACCACTTCTTTACCTTGACAAAACTTCTACATCATTCCCAATGTGTAGAATATTTTCAACCTAAAGAACTAAGAAAACCACTATCTTATCTTTAGTGTATTTATAAACACAGGCTTCACCAACATTTTGCTTGAAACCAAACGACTTTATAATCTCATTAAATGTAAGATTCTAAAATCTAGATGCTTGATTTATTCCATAAATGGATTTAAGCAATTGCATACTTTCTTATCTTGCCCCCTTTGTATGAACCCTTCTGGTTGCATTATATAGATGCTTTCTTTAAGAGAGCCAAAGCTGTCTTGACGTCCATTTGTCATATCTCATAGTCAAAACTACTTGCTATGGACAAAATGATACAAATAGATTTTAGCATGGCCATAAGGGAGAATGTCTCTTCATAATCGATTCCCTCCATTTGTGTATAGCCATTGGCTACTAACCGTGCCTTGAAAGTCTCTACTTCCCCATATGTACCTCTTTTCTTTTTGAAGATCCATTTACATCCAATATGCCTGACATCTTCAGGTGGATCTATAAGTTCCTAGAGGAAATTGGAATACATATATTCCATTTCCCGGTGGCATCTTGCCATTTCTCTTTTTCAGAATCATCCATTGCTTTTTCATAAAATAATGGATCGTCCTTATTAGTGTCTGACACTAGGACATGTTCCTCTAGTTCGTAGCGAACTGGTTGTCTCACAACCTCCCACTACGATGTTACACCGGGGTTTCCTTTGCAGGAACTGTGATTTCTCTAGCTTGTCATTTATCAATAGAAATTGAAGGTGGTCTGATCTCATCAGTCGTTGGTTCCTCGAGAACTACTTTGCTACGATATTTGTATTTTTGTATATAGTCATGCTCAAGAAAGGTTGCATTTGTTGACACAAACTCCATTTTATCATTGTGACTATAAAAGTACCCACCTCTACTCTCTAGAGAATAGCCAACGAATATGCATACCTCAGACCTTGAGTCTAACTTTCCGATCTTGGGTCTAAGAACGTGAGCTGGACACTTCTATACACGAAAATGATATAAACTAGGTTTGGAGCCATTCCATAACTCTAAAGGAGTCTTGATTACAGACTTATAGGGCACTACATTCAAAATGTAAGTTGCCATGTGTAAAGCATATTTGTAAAATGTAAGTGACAATGATGAGTAGCTTAACATCGACCTAACCATATCCAATAAAGTTCAGTTTCTCCTCTATGCAACACCATTTTGCTGTGATGTTCCAGGTACTGTGAGTTAGAATAGGATTCCACACTCCAACAAATAATATTTGAATTCTAAATCCAAGTATTCACCACCTTGATCGGATTGAACAATTTTCAATGATTTACCTAATTGCTTTTCAGCTTCAGCCTTGCAGTCTTTAAACTTTCCAAAAGTTTTAGACCTTCGATGTATTATGTAATTATAACCATATCTTGAGTAGTCGTCAATGAAAGTGATAAAATACTCATACTCACCTCTAGCTTGTACATTGATTAGTCCACAGACATCACTATATACTAACTCAAGTGGTTCATGGCTCTTTGGCCCTTTCCTGTAAAAGGTCTCTTAGTCATTTTACCCTCTAGACAGGATTTACAAACAGGAAGAGTTTCAACTTTTAGCTCTCTCAAAGCATCATGCTTTGTTTACCTATTTAACATATCTAGATTAATATGTCCCAACCTAAGATACCATAAATATGTGTTATCATCATGATAAACTCTTTGTCGTTTATTATTTTTAGATTTTGCTACTTAAAATAATTTAGAATTATTTAACATGCGTCAGTCCGTTTATAATTTTAGCATGACAAATATAGAATCCATTCTTAGAAATAATAAACTTTTTATTAATGAAAGAAACTCTGAATAACTGTTCTTGCAAAAATGAAAGAGAAATCAAATTCCTCGAAAAACTAGGAATATAATAAACATAGCTTAAAACCAAGTAATTATATCCAAAAAGTAAAAGGATTGTCCATAATACTTTAGCTGACACGAGCGCACCATTGCCAACTCTCAAAATGACATCGCCATCAACCAGCTCCCTTGACAAATCAAGCATATGCAAAAAAGAACATACATGGTTAGTGGCTCCTGAATCAAGTATCGAGGATGACAAGTCATATTCCACTAAACAAGCTTCAAGTACAAGTAAATCATATTTACCTTTCTTTTCCAGCTTAGAGAGATACTTGTTATAGTTTCTCTTCCAATGGTCTTCATCCCCACAGTGGAAACATTTTCCTTTGGGCTTGCTGTCTTTCTTGTTCCTCTTGGATTTCGGCGATGTCTTGGCTTTCTTTACTCTTTTGTTCTTACTCTTGTCCTTACCATTGTTCTTATTCATTTTCTCGTTCTTAACAATATTGGAAGAAGGCTTTTGCTCGACAACATTTGCCTAGCCCTCTTTGGTCATTCTAAGGTTGAGTGACTCGAAATTCTACAGTTTCTTCAATAATTGGGTCATGTTGAATAACTTGTTCATAACATAGCTGGTCGTGAACGTAGAAAAAGTTGGTGTGAGCGACTCTAGTATGATGGTAACTTGAGCGCTCATAAATGGTTTTCCCATGTACTTCTACTTCGTGCATTATGTTAATCATGTTCAGAACATGTTCTCGAACAGAAGTACCTTTCCTCATCGTAGTTGTCATATAGCTCCTAGTGGCCTCATCACGACTTTGATCAGATTGTTGCCCAAACATTGCTTGTAAAGATTCTATAATCTCATAGATAGTCTCCGTGCTTTCATGCTTGGTTCTCAATATATCATTCATGCTCACAAGCATGTAACAGTTTTCCTTGTTGTTTGATATGATCAAAGCATCATATTTGTCCCTAACATTCTTAGGAGCATTAGCAGCAGATTCCTCAGGACATTCCTCACTAAGAACGAACTTATAGTTCTCACAAATCAGCATTAAGTTCATATTTGATTTCTAACGTACGAGATTATCACCATTCAATTTTTCAAGAGTGAGTAAAGCAGTAACAGAGTTGTCCATTGTAGACATAATATTGATAACTAAAATTTAAAACATACATGATTCAATATTATTGATAAATATTTAGAATTCGAAAAGTAAACGTGATGCATGAATGCAATCATAATAAACACATAAATTTAGCATTTACTAATCACAATAAAACAACCCAACGATTAATTAGGGTCGGTCAGATTAACCTTAGACTGTCTATGAGACATTCTCATTCTTATTAATTAAAACTTAAAATATCTCATATTTTCTCTTTTAACAATAAGGTATCGCTTGTTCGGTCAAGTCACAACTATCCACATGAAAGCTTAATTGCGACTTTGTGAGTGTAATCCATCATTTCAGATTTCATGACTTCATTTAAAATATGTCGCCTTAGGGTCGGTCAAAACTAAACTACATCACTTCCTCTTATCTTCTTAAGAAGTCCAATCTTGGTATTGGTACAGCTCAAAACCAAAGCCATCTCGAGGCCCTCACTGCATCTCACGGTGTTAGCTAATGATGGAGACCATAGGTTACATTAACATGTCAACCTTCTCCCACCCACTATTTTAGGATAATGTATTTCTATTTTAACTAACAATTAATTCCAAATTAATTATTATTTAAAATAATAACCCTATGAATATTTAATTATCAGTTAATTCAATCTCATTGGTCTATTCATTTAACTTTATGAAACTCCTAAATCATAATTAGATGAACATAGATTAACTAATTAATTATATTCATCAAACTTTAATAAAACTCTTTTATTAGACTTCAATAAAGGTCTTTTATTAAAGTTGGTTAACCTAAATGTGTTATTATAGCATTTAGTGTGGTGTGATTACCAAGTTTTAACTTGTTAAAATCTAACAGTTTACGTGCAATTGATTTCATAAAGCAATACATATAAACATATTAGGACAATACTAAAAAATATGTTTCTACAGATGAGATGCATGATTAAATAAAACTGTGTGGAATTTTCATGTATAGCATGTGATCGACTAATGCATGGACATGTTATCAAACATAATAATTAAATAATTATTTAACAATTAAATAAAAGAATAATGGACCGAGTGACTATTGGGTATTTTTAAATTACATCCCTTGAAATAAAGAAATAAACTTACAAAGCGGACTTCAAGAATACATATTTTTCAAATTTTACATTCTCCTCCTGATGTCCATCTTCATAATCTTCAAGGTTTGAACAAAACGCTTCTTAATTAGAAAAACTATTTTTTTAAATTAAAATAATTTCTATAATTATCCATTTTAATATAGTTGACTTTGACTTAGCCAAATAAATACTTTATTTGATTTGATCAAATTTGGGCCAAATCCAATCAACCTATTAATTTTTAATTTTAATATAATCAAAAATTAATATTTAATTTTAAAATTACATTAATTTCAAAACTTAAATGGATAATTAAAACAGTTTGGGTTTTAATGAAACACTTAGGTGATAGAGTTAATTGCATGGTTTGTTGAAAACTTTCCTAAAACATGACAACAGTTGTCATCGACGATAGGACTCTCTGATCGCCGTCCATCACCACCGTTGCCGGTCTCATCGCCGGCAACCGTCTGCCACGCCAAACAGCCACTGTTCACCGCAGATACAGTACCGCTAGCACTGTTCACCTCAGCTAGAACAATGAATTTTTGACGTGAACAATATTTTCGCATGATGATTATTTTTTAGAGATTTGATTGATGTTTAATCACAGAATAAAATCACTCTGACATCAATCGTGTTCTAAATTCAACTCTTGATTGGCGAACTGATGATCTGATCAACTGATTTTCTCTTCTTTCAACCACTTAGACCATTAGAATAATATTTGTATATATTCTAGATAATGGCGTATCGGATTATTAGGTAAACTGAAATAATATTTAATTGTAAAATTATCACGTGTCAATCACTCACGGCACTGTGGCACTACAGTGTTGCACACTCACCATTGTAGTGCCACATGGCACCACAATAGTCCACGTCAATTTCTGATACCCTATTAGTGATTGACACGTGATAATTACTGTGAATTAAATATTTATTTTAATCAGATAATTATCTAGATATAAGTTAATTCAAAATTAACATATTTGATTATCTCTATCAACTAACTGATCTATTATATCACAAATAGCAGATTAGTTGATTTAAATTATTATCTAATAACAATTTATTATCAGATTTCACAAATTAGATATTCTGTCTCACTTATCAAGAATTAAAAAAATTGATAATTATTTATATATAGAATTTATGAAAATTATATTTAAATATATAAATAATTCAATTGATTAATCACTCGTAATTATCTCATAATTATGTACTTGCCCTAGAATAAAAATTTCTTTTGTAAGTCAGTCATTTTCTCTTGTCGTGAAATACTCACACCCTAGACAGCGTAGTTTATGGGTGACTTGGAGGTCATGAACCTATAATCCTAAGCTCCAATAAACCAGATTATTAATTAAATTCTTCAATTAAATAATCTCATCTATTACTTTCATTATTACTCCACTATAAATATGAAATTACATTCTTAGAGATTATAAAATGTATTTACAGAGTATTCTCAAGTAGTCCACTGACATAATCATTTCACGTAGTTGTATCCTCCAATTATTGGTTCATAAATCATAACTGGTCAAAATTACATTTTTACCCTTTTAATTACCTTTTGATCTTTGAGTACCATTAATCCACTAATGAATGACTAATTTATAATCTTATTATAGATTTGAACTCAATAACCATTCAGTTCCAGAATTAACACTTAGGGGAGCCAATATACGATCCGTTAGGAAAACTTAGATTCTAAATCTTGTAAGGTCATGTCCACAGCCATCCACATCACTGAATCTCTAAAGCAAAAATCACTAGCCTGATTAACAAATAGATCTTAAAGAGTAAATCAAAAAATCTAGTAGACATGCACAAGAGTTCACGAATGCTCAGGATTCAGACTGATCTACATATGATCATCAAATTGATGTGTATCAAATCTTTATGGTAAACGACACGTTAATAAAAAATATTAATTCACATTAGTCATGTCATATATAATCTTATTATATAAAGTATATTCACTAAGATTTCTATCCACATTAATGAGCCGGATCTAGATCACACACATTTATAATGCTTATTGGATCGTACTAACAACCATTCATTAAAGATTCTATACTTTAATATGTTACTGACAATTTTATTCATTATCTATGAACTTAATCCTCTCGTACTAATACAAGATCATAGTCTCATTAATGAATATGTAATTTTCAGATATTTATATAAATCATTCAACAATAATTGAAAAGAACAATTATAAGAAAAATGTAATCCTCTTTAAATTTCATATCAAAATATTATTACACATACTTTGAGGGCATAACCCCTAACAAATTTTTTTACTAAAACTCAATTGCGTACCCAAAGCTTTTTGAAGACTACGCCAAAACTTAAAGGTAAATCTTGGATCATGATTTGATAGAATGGATACGGGTACACCATGCAGTTTGACGATTTCTCTCACATACAACTTCACATAGTCTTCTACTGAACGTTACACGACCTGGCAGGAAGTGAGCAGACTTAGTCAACCAATCGACTAAAACCCAAATTATATCATATCCGTCACTATCCTTGGCAATCCTGATACAAAATCCATCGAAATATGTGATTCTGACTCACCACTAAAGAGAACAAAATCATCACTCCCTGAAAGTAGGGGTAAGAACTGGTGCTGTCACCAACCTTTATTTGAGTTCTTGAAAAATCGCCTCATATTCTTCTAACCAAATGTATCGTGCATTCTTCCTTGTCAACTTGGTCAACGGTGCAGCAATTTTAGAGAATCCCTCCATAAACCTTAGACAGTAACCTGCCAAACCTAAAAACTCCTAACTCCATTAACACTTGTTGGACGATTCCAGTTTGTTACTGCATCTATATTTATTAGATCGACTGATATACCGTCTTTAGAAGCTATATGTCCCAAAAAGGCAATCTTAGATAACCAAAACTCATACTTACTGAACTTGGCATATAACCTCTAATCCTTTAAAATTCGAATTGTGATTTTGAGATGTTCCTCGTGTTCTCCCTCGGACTTAGAGTAGATAAGAATGTCATCTATGAAAACAATGACAAATCTATCCAAAAAGTCACAAAAAACTTGATTCATCAAGTCCATAAATGCGGCAGGGGCATTGGTCAAACCAAAGGGCATGACTAGGAACTCGTAATGCCCATAATGAGTACGAAAGCCGTCTTTGGTATATCCTCTTTCTTTATTCGAAATTGTTGATACTCGGACCACAAGTCAATTTTTGAGAAAACATAATCTCCTTGAAGTTGGTTGAACAAATCTTCTATTCGCGGTAGAGAGTACTTATTCTTAATGGTAACTTTGTTCAACTCCCTATAGCTGATACACAGTCTCGTAGAGCCATCTTTCTTCTTTACAAAGAGAACGAGTGCACCCTAGGATAAGACACTAAGGCAAATAAAACCCTTATCTAATAATTCTTACAGTTGCTCATTAAGTTCTTTCATCTTCACAGTAACCATTTGATATGGGGCCTTAGATATTGGGGCTATTCTAGGAATTAACTCAATGTTGAAGTCAATGTCTCTAATAGGTGGTACGCCTGACAACGTCTCAGGAAAGACTTTTGGAAAATCTTTAACTACCTTGATCTTGCTCGGCTTTAATTCCAACTCTCGCGTGTCCAACACGCTAGCTAAGTATCCCCAACAACCATTGGTAACCAGTCGATATGATTCGAGATATTGCGTGCAAATATGATCCCCTAAATTTGAAACTTGACATATCTGGGGGGTTAAAACATTACCTCCCATTCATGACAAAGAATATTGGCGTAGTTAAAGGCTAGCCACTCCATACAAAAATAACATCAAAATCGTGCATACTTAAAAGAGTAAGAGTGGCCTCCAACAGTCTATCTGCAATCACGACAGGACAAGATTTGATGGCCTTATTTGTATACAGAATGTCACCCGAAGGGGTGGACACACAAAGTTCAACTTTGAGAGGTACTATCTCCGCATTTAAACTCCTAGAGAACTTAGTAGAAATAAAGGAATGCATAGAGCCAGAATCAAACAATACAAATGCAGCGACTCCATGAATGAGAAGTGTACATGACACCACATTTGAAGCGTCATCCAAATCAGTCTTATATTTGACGTAGACTTTCCCCTATGCTTTGGGTCCATTTTTGGTCCTTTGACTGTTAGCTTTGTCTCTCATCTCAACGAAGTCCTTCAAAAAGGTGTCTGGTCTTACCGCAACGGAAGCAATCACGAATCGCCTTGAAACATTTTCTCAAATGATCATTCCTACATGTACCACAAGTCTGAACCTCCTTCTCCGCTTGAGACTTTCTTAATTGATCCTTCATCTAACAAGAACTCCCTTGAAACTTCCTTTTATGGAGGTTTGAGTTGTGGTGATCAGTATTGTTTGAAGTCCTAGTGTTCGTAGATAGAACTTGTGAAGCTTGAAGCACTTCGACATAAGTCTTAAACTTGAGCACCCTAACATGTTTACATACATCGGGCATGAGACCATGCTCAAACTGATGAGCCTTATGTTCTTCAGTATCAATGGGATGCGGGGAGAAACGTGACAAGTCTTCAAATTTCCTCTCATATTGCATGAGAGTCATGTTGCCCTGTGTCAACTGTATAAATTCAGCCTCCTTATGTTGCCTTATGGTGATAGTAAAATACTTTTGGTAGAATAATTCCTTGAAATGAGGCCAAACCAACTGTTTCCATTAGTGTCCCAAGCCTTTTTATCATCGCCCACCACTGATGAGCATCTTTCTTCAGCATGAAATTTGCGCAGGAAATATTTTGTTTGTTAGTGCAATCCAAAAATGAGAAAGTGGTCACAATCTCCTCAATCCATTCCTATGCTAAGAGAGGATCAACTGAAGTTCCATCGAAATATGGTGGGTGAAACTTCTAAAATTTCTCTACCATATGGGCAGTGTTCCTGGCACGATACTCGTGATTAAGAGTCTCCTCCTCACTCCAACAAGCTCCTGTAGTAGACCCTGAATGGTCTCAGTGGCCATTTGGTTCACATTGGCTCATCTTTCTCTTCTTGGTGGTGCCATACTGGTGTAAACCGAACAAGGATAAGTAAAGACACACACATGCATCTATTCAAAACCAAGGCTAAAAAAGAATTAAAGGTGACATAAATTCATTTTATTTGATGACCCTTTTTTAACAATTAAAATCTCTACCGGAGTGTTCTAGAAACACTTAACGGAAAAATACCATACTAAACAAGATTAACAAAATCATTCAGCAATGGCAGAAAACAAAGCAAAATAAAACATCCTAAGTCCAGGCAATCAAAAAATAACTTAGCGAGAAGCATTATCAAAGTCTTTTTCTCGGTCTTCTTCCGCATGGTCTTATTCCGGTTCTTCCTCTAAATTATGAATTCTAGGAATAAAAGGCACATTGGGACTGTAGCCAGGCGAAAAATGTCTAACTACAGAAACCCATGCTCTTGGTCGTTTGGGAGCTGTAGGCATGCAATAGGTAACCTCCACATCGTTAGACCCAGCAAATTCCTCTCTGTCGTCAATGTGCCTAGCGGGAAAATGGTAGGGTCTCACCACATGAGGGATAACTCTCAATACATGGTGAATTTTTCTCCTTAATCCAAGTGCCCCCTCCTTGTGATTTTCAGATTCCATACTCTAATTAGACTTCTACGATTCAGATCCAGCAACATCCTCTTGGTAAATCTCGTAGGAAGTGGGTGGAAACTAGATCCCGTGTCAAAGATTTCTCCCTCACTAATGGACGATCCAGAGTCACTTAAAACATTCATAGCTAAGACAATCATAGAAATCATTCAGAGTCACAATACCAAAACTTAACACTATTACCTAGACACAGACACACCACAACCGTAAAATCTGGCACGGACTTTTGAAATTCAGAAAATATTTCACAAAATCATTTCGTCACAAGACTTAAACTTTTCAGAAACTTAAAATAAATAATTTTGTCTACAGAATAGTATTTTGTTTGATACCAACCGTAACAACCTGAAAATTTTACCTAAGATTTCCTTAGTTATTTTAAAAAAACTCGCAGAAGCTAGGTCAATTTTTTTAAAAACAAACTCACATTAAATGCTATAATACATTATAGAAAATCAAATCTTTCATCAAAATCCTAATTACATAAAAAGAAAGTTTACTTAACAAAATATTCAAGAACCCAAGAGTACGTGTTTTGAAGTCTTACGATTTGACTTATGTAAAACCCAACATCAAATAAACAATTACTAAGACTTTTAAATATGACTTGATGACTCCTGTCTGTTGCTAGAGACTCTAAACCTCTTCAACGATAAACTCCTCATCAATATTATCATCACCTGAAAATTTATAACAAAACGGAGTAAGTATATAGAAATATACTCAATAAGTAAAATGTCACATATGCAAAATAGAACAACGTTCACAGTCACATAAAAATCGTAACACATGCGTACTTTTTAGATCTTTCTTACAAAATTCACTGACCAACTTTCATCAGAGTTCACCACCACACCTAGAACAGAGATCATCCATCAGCAATTATTAGCTGTCAGGTAAGTACATGTGACATTTCTCACGAGTACTACTCCGCACCTTTGAAGAGGTGGAACTAGTTGCGCTAACGCCTTCTTACAAAACTAACCAAAGCATATAACATAGACCCTTTCCCTAAGGATTAGGCAAACGTAGAACTTTCCCGAAGGACAAGGTGAACATAGCAGAATGATGGGCACGCGACTTTTAATGGCACATAATTAATTCTTCATGCATTCATTTAACATTTATTCTAATCTTACAACATACATTAACTCATCAAACATACAATATAATAAAACACATCAGCACCATAATTGAACAATGTTATGAAGAAAGAAGCATCATAGTACACTATACATCACAAAACATAAACATAGTTCTCTTCTAAATTTTCAGCCATATAATGCAAACAATTACATACGAACATTTCACTTACCTTATATACCTCTGTAAGTTCCTAAAGTTTAGGTCCTGAAAGGATAAATGAGATAGATTCCGTTCTTAGATGTTTTCAAATACTAACGAAAAAAATAGTTTGGATGTCTGGATTTGAAAATTCACTATAAATCGTACTGAATATAAAAATTTTGCAGATATTAGTTTTGAACGTTGATGCATGTCTCATAGATCTTGATTTAAAAAATTTTAATTTTCTTGAAAGTATTTTCGCATTGAAAATTGTTATCAATTAGAATCTGTCTGACAGTAAACTGAAATTTAGATTTACAAATTTAACTACACATTTAAAATTCCACATCTTATCTAACATATTATGAAAACTATGTAAAATAATTGGGGCCAAAATGATGTAATGTATGCCACAAAATGAAGCCATGAAGATGAAGTGGTCTGCCCCTAATATTTAGGTTTCTGAAGGAGATTTAAAAATATATTTTCACCATGCAAATGAATTTTTAAAATTCCAAATTTTTTACAGGAGTAATATTAATGTCTTATATGATATTAATAATATTTTCAGAATTTTTTATCAATACCTTCTTAGTAAAAAAAATTATTTTATCTGTACTATCAGAATTTTCATCGGAAATACAACAACGATTATTTCTATATTACAAAACAGTAACCATTTATTATTATTTTTTCTTTAAACCTTATATCATATGACATTAAACTTATACTACTCTATATGCATATAATTAAGACAGAGAAAAAATAAGTTTACCAGAGAATGGGTGGAAGAATTGATGGTGATTTGCTACGAAATCAATGAACGGCGATGAAGCAACCGTGGAATAGACCAGAGAATGGGGGTTTAAAAAAATTGAAATTGTATAACACAATTCCTTTCAGAGAGTGATTAATTAGCATAAGAGAGCAAATAGACAAGATTTAAGAAAAGAGAATGAAGAAGAAGGAAATGCTTACCAGAGATCAACTTTGGTGGATCGACAAAAGTGAGAGGAAGAAGGAGTTAGAGTAGAGGCATAGCGTGAAGAAGGAAGGAAATTGCCAGAGAGCAGTTGCTAGAAACGAGAGAGAGAGAGGAACATGTTTGCTGCTTGAGAGAGAAGAGGAGTAGCAGTTTTAAAAGAGTGTAGGCTTCATGACAGATGAAAAAAAATTGAGGAAGTGTGCAACTAGAAAACGTAGTTAGTGGGGAGTGCGAAACTACCTCATCTCAAATGTAAAGTGGAGGATTTAACCCCACATTTTATTTTATTATAATTAAACTAATACTATTGATTTATTATTAAAAAATAAAATCAATAAAAATCTAATTTGAAAATATGAGTTAGCATATTTTGTTATTTGAATTTGGATAATCTACACACAAATTATAACATGAGCTAAATAATATTAAAACGATCATAGTTTTTAATTTTATGGCAGAGCAATGATATAAATCACATAATAAAATGTGTATATTATAATCGAAGAAAATAGATCGACAATAATAATAATGAGAGTCATATTAAGAAAATACTCAATCATTCTAAAAATAATAATTAGTCAGTATATTAACCAAAAAAGTCGGGTCTTACAAGTGTCATGATGGGCCAATAATACCCTTGTTTCTTAAACTTACCGTTGAGGGCTTTCGCACCACTGTGATCACCGCACACGCCGATATGGACTTCTCTCATTACATACATGACCTCATCGGGGTTAACACATCTTGAATAGGGGAAAGCAAACAATCTTTTATATAAAGCTTAGTTCATTATTACATAATTTACGGATATATGACGCAATTTTTTAGCTTCGTTTTGTCTTGCAGTAGGATGTCATCATGAGAGTACTGAAAGATCAGGGTCATCCAAGAAGCATTGCTGGGCTCTATCCGTCTCCATTATCTCATTCTGGTCAAAACTAGGCTGGGGAGGTATTTCACTGGGACTGGCCTGCAGATTTCCATACTCTTTCTCCGGCCTCTGGTTACTCAATGTGGTTCGAGAGCTCAGTGAGAGCGGCTAGACCTGAAGCTACCTTGTAACTAGACAACTCCATCAAGCACAGCCTGTAGCGAAGGATCATGATTGTAGGGGCGTTCCACTTTAAATTTTGGCAATTTGAGAAGAGGCATGTCGCTTTTGTACAGGGGCTCATGAATCACCTACAACATATACCATCACGGAAATGGGCATTTTCAGTAAATTTAATGTGAATTTGTCATCCCTAAATGAAAAGAAAATAAATAAATGTCAAATTAACGACCAAATCTAACTAAATTTTTTGTACGAGGAACATGTCAAAGGACTAATTCTAGTACGTAATTGTTGATCTTTTAACCGCACGCAAAAAAACAAATGTTGATTAATGGAAAAGGTCAAAGCTAAGCAATGGCCAAGTAAAGAGAGTTTCTCCTTCCGTCCAAATCCACTTTTTGTTGTTGATTAAGTAAGAGAGCCAATTGGAAAACATATGTAATCCATTGGACCAATGTGGAGTCAAACAATAAGGAAAGCGTCAATTTTTTTGTGCATTGGGATTATCTAATATCCTTGGTTAGTGTAGCTATATATATTAACAATAAGGTTAGTTTACACAGTAGATAAACATTTACACTATGGTGGTCATGAAATTATGTGTTCAAATCTTATTATTTCCCCAAACAATCGTAAATTTGTAAGAGAAATAAGAACTCATTTGAATATCAAACTTTTTCAATCACTCCAACTCACAAAATGTTAAAAAGAATACAAGACATGGTATGGGTGAATTCAAGTCACATTTTCTCACGTAAAATTTGTAGGTAAACTAAAAATTTCTGAAAAAGCATATTTCATTCAAGTCAAATTTAAAGAGTCTTAAGAATTGTTATTTCAAGTATGAAAAAATGCCATATACTTTAACGGGTTAATTACACTAGTGCTCTCGACTTTTCACTCCAAATCTTAATAGTCCCTTAACTTTTCAAAAAATCCACATGACACCATAACCTTCATTTTAGGCTCCAAATTGATACCTATAAACTTCCGTCTATTTTTTGGACAATAAAAAATAAACACGTGCTACACAATCAAACCGAATCTATAAAATGTTAAAAATAACAAAGAGTAAACTATAAGTATATGATAATCAAACGACATTAGTTGATACAAATGATAAAAACTCTAAATTCTTACTCAAGAGGGTTGTGGATTTGATTTGAGTTACCTCAGGTCCCATAAAATTTATACATTTGACAAAAAATTATGATGATTTAGTGTTGGGTAATAATCCAATTAGTAACCATATTAACTTCCAAAGCAAGAGAGCTAAGTTCAAATTCATACTTCAATTGGTAACCATATTATTAACTTCCAAATCAAGAGACTTGGCAAAAATCTTTTATGAACTAAATGGTCTACACAATGATTTCTTTAAAAATATTTATGTTTCATTGTGAAAATTTTGGAGTGGTAGAAGATCTTTGATACGTACAATTTATTTTGTCAATAGTTGCACATGCTAATGTTGTTTTTCCTTCTATGAAACTATAGTTTTTTCATCCAGTTAGCCTCTAAGCTTCAAGGTTCCATTTTTAGGTAACATGTCTATCCTGGCATGGTTTACCAGGTAATTCTTCCTTTAATGGTTGTTGGGATGTTTCTTGACAGCTCTCAAATGAGTAAAACTTGTTAGGAGCCTACTGAGAAGAATATGTAGCTGTTATTCTTGTCAGGTTAGCTTGGGAACTCAAAAATTGCAACCTACACTAATTTTGGAAGCTGTCAAAGTGGTTAGCTCAGCTCGTACGTGAGGTATGTAGTTGTATATCTCATGAGTCACCAGCTTGGAAGTGCTAGGTCTGGTCACCCACTACATGCCAACTTAATCATTCCCTTTAAAGGGAATACTCCATGTAGCCTTCATCTACTAGACCTTCATCGACATGTCTCAATCACTGCCCACTATTTTAAGAGAATCTACCTTGTGTTAGCTCGGAGGACAAATGGCGTTTAATGCCACCTCCTTTGGGGCCAATATAATCACAATAGAAAATTTTCTAACTTCTTAAACAAGCATTACTAGGGTATGTCTCCCCTGTAAATACCTTATCCAACTCTTTGAAAATGTAAGCCTGAATTGATCTTAGAGTTATTATGCTAAAATCTACAGAAATACTTGCTTAGGCATTGGAAGATCTTTGCAAGGTCACCACCTACTTGTGTGAACTTATCCTCGAGTTTTTTGTCCTCTTTGCGTGCAGGTACATCAGGTCAATCAATGCAGGGGACATGTACTCTCCATGTTTAGCAATGATAGTGGCCATGAACATGCTCGAACCAACGACCTGCGAGGAGAAAACTCAGGTATAATTCGCTGAGCCACCGCCTCATGGTTCAGAGTTCTATTTAATTAATAATATTATGTTTTACCATTTTATACAACATCTCCTTTATTATTTTGTTTACAATACACTCTTGATCATTAATAACTAACGTTAGATCAATTTTATGTGATATCGCGATATTCAACATTGTTTAAATATGCTGAACATATTGTGTGAGATTACTTAGAGCGTCAAATGCCTTGTAAATTATAGTTTATTTTTTTAGTTATATCTTCATTTATTATGTTTTATGTAAAATCATTACCCGGGCAACTTCTAACAGTGTGAGCCCTACCACCATAGTAAATAATTTTCTTTTTGTAAAATTATATCGGAAAGCTATATACATTATTTTAAACCAAAACTATATACTTATATAACTTGATGTGTGCTAGTGTAGCTGGCCAGCATCCTCTTCTTCTGCTGGTTTCTCCCTCCCTTCATGTCCATTATTTCTATGCATTCACAATTCACATCATATTCTTCCGAGTGTGGCTTCCAGCATATACTTCCCTGGTTTCTCTCCACATCCATGCCCTCATTCCCGTACATTCTTCTTTGACACATCCAATTTGACCTCAGTATTTAACCTCCGCAACCACGGCGTAGGATATGGAGGAGCCATCCTTTGTCTCCAAAGCAAGGACCGCCTTCCATTCTGCGGCTGCTAAAGCGGAACGAGTATTTTTGGATTTAAAATCCGATCGAGGAGGTACGCTAGTTTTTTGCCTCATTACCATTTTTAATCTCATTCGCAATTTTTTTTCCATTTGCTATATTTGCTGCCACATTCGCTGAGTTTTTATTTTTCGAGTACTAATATTTTTCAGTCTGGGATGGTTATTAGATTAATATTAATCTGAATGGTTCAGTTTGTGAAGATTCGGATAATCATTTGGCGAAAGATTTGGCAAAACGAGCTGAGGACGAGTCTACGAAGAACGAGGACGATATAAAGGTAAGGAAGTGAAAATTGAGAATTAGGAGGGGAAATTTATTGGATTCAAGTTAAAGTTGATATCATTGAAACTAAATCGATTTGATCTTGTTTTTCCTTCTACTGATTGGAATATTATAATTGAAGTGAAGCTATTCCTTTTCCCACTCATTGAATGTTTAAACATTTGGTTACGCGTATCTGTCTTATAGTCTGGGAAACTAAAGGAAAAACTGCAGGAAATATATAAAGATAACAACATTCTTGCTTTTCATTTGACGTTCTTCTGTATTTCAATCGGAATGTAAAATCAACGGTTGACTTCATGGGCTCATTGTAGTATCAGCTTCCTCAGTTTCTCTGTTCTCCCTGCATTTCTTAAACTTTCTCGGCTATTACAGATAGCTGAAAATGAGCTTTTACCTTTTACTGTTATAGAAAGTTAGGGAGTTTATGAATCGAGGTGAGCCACAGTCTGGTTTAATTCTATGGCCTTGGTTATCTATTATAAGAGTAGCGTTAATTTGCATCTTATCTGGGTAATAGACCACCTGTCATGTTAGTTTGCTAATAATTTGGACTTGGCTTCATGTTGATTCATTTTCTATGATATATGTCATTGTTCAACTTCAGAATCACTGTGAACCGAAGCATCCCAAGTGGAGACCTGCTCACATAGTGTCAAAGCAGGATTGGCAGGATAGATTCAAGAACATTAAAATAGGGAGGAAAGGAGTTGAAGGCGCTGAGAAAATTGATAATTCAGCCATGTCTGCTCCATTTTACGATGAAAATCTGTACTTGCTTAACATGAAAAATGATCTTGAAGCTAAGGTAAGGCCTAAGGGACTTTGTTCCTGCTTAAAGCATAACTGGTTTTTATGTTGAAGAAAGTAACTTATGATTCTAATTTCTAATACTTAATTTGCTGTGAAATTCTATTATTGTCCCATAGAAGGTAACTATAGTTTATCAATTGGAGCTTTTTAGGTCAGGTTAGATTCTCAAACCATAAATGATAAAAGTGGAGGCACTAGATGTTTGTGTGTAAACACGAGAAACACATGACCTTCGTCGTGTTTTTATTAACAGCTTAGATGGTCATGAAACTCGTGACAACCAGATAAACTATTACAGCTTATTGACATAGTCCTTCTTTGTTGCTCTATAGAATGGGGTTTCATTTCTTTCTAATTAGTGTTTCATGTATTTAGGGTCCAGAATTGATTCCCTCAGTGGAAAGTTTTCTAGCTGTCAACAAAGAGAGTATTCCTCCCTTTTCTGTAATAAAACAATTGGCAATAGCTATTGAGTAAGTTTCTTCTCCTGAATATTTAGTTTGCTCAGAGTTTCCTATAATGGAAGTTCAGTACCATCAGTTTCCATTTTGGAGATTAAATTGTCGCCATTTTTTATGGATTCTTTTCCATGTAATGAAGGTCACAATGTGGCCCATGGTGTAACCTGATAATAATTTGACTTTAATCTTTAAGAGTGTAACTTAACTCGATTGTTAAGTGTTACATATTACACTTGTTATTCCAGTTGTACATGACAATAATCCTAACTTACTGCCTTAAAATTTGGCATTCTCTGTCAGGGGTGGAAAGAAGTATAAAACAATGAAAGATTTACTGGCATCATCTGGAGATTCTTCACCTGCTAGGGAGAGGTCTGGTTTGAGTCTCTCTGCAATGAAGTTACTAGTGCTTCGTGAAAAGGACGAAAGGAATTCAACTGAGTTTACGCGTGATGAGAGAATTCAGTTGTTAGTACACTCATTATTTGATACAGGTAATTGCATTTGCAAGGTGATCTAATATAATATTAATAATTTAATATATAGGTAATGTCTTACATATTATCCTGCAATGATCTTTCACTTTCATTGTAATATCTGCAAGATATTCGCAGAGGGAGATTTTCTCAAAAGGAATCTTGGCTCTGCTTCAGAGGACACAACTGCCACCTCTTTGCCTAGAGATATTCATGGTGCTCCTCCCCAAAGCCTTATTTGTAAGATATCTGAAGTAATAGGAAGCTTCAAAGCCCTGCGAAAAATAGCACTCTTTTGGTGCAGAGTCGTTGCTGAAGTGAGTAAATTCTGTAGAAGTCCTGAATCTTATGAACACTTTGTATTTAAAGGATATTATGTTTATGCTCTTTGTTGCTTGTTACAAAATCTAGACCACCTTAATTGTTTTAAGAAAGTTTAATATTCTTCTGGAAGTGGATTTAGGATCAGGTATGTGCAATTAAGTGGATTGATTCTCAAATGAAATTTATCATCTTTGTGTTTACATTAGAATGAATAATACACAGTTGACTCCCTTTTGTTGGCAAAAATGCTGTTTCTTTTTTATATTTAAAGGATATGATATTTTTACTCTATGTTGCTTGTTACAAAATTAAGTCCACCTTAATTGTTTTAAGTAAGTCTAATATTCTTCTGGAAGCAGATTTAGGATCATGTATGTGCAATTAAGTGGATTGATTCTAAAATGAAATTTATCATCTTCGTGTTTACATTAGAATAACACAGGTGACTCCATTTGTCGGCAAAAATTCTGTTTCTTTTTTATACCTACCGGTCCTTTGCATTTTTTGGGATGATGCTGGGTTTTATTACATATCTCTGAGATTTAAATTATTGACCTATTCAGATGAGAAGACTTTGGTCAGAAGAAGAGCAACATTTACCTGGCATCCCACTGGATGAGATTCCGGATCTAAGTTCCTGTCTTTTGTACCAGCAATTCCAAGTTATTAATTGTTGTGTTTCCAGGAAGAGGCGCCGTGATGTAGCTACTGAATCACTGGAGTCTGTAATTAGGGAAGCCAGTTCAGATGTTGAGTCACGTACTTTTAAAGACAGAGATCATGCGAGCCCCCTTTTATATGCGAGAATAAGCAATGGGGAACTCGTTCTTAGATTAGGTGCTGATCGCCCCTTTAGTGACCTGAAAATGTTGGAAACTGGTGAACCTGTATACTCTCCTGTGACCCAGGTATGGTTCATGGTTTGGGATATATGGGTAACTTCTATATATACATCTCTAAGTGATTGCCATGTTCACTAATACCTTCTAGGAAGAACCTTTGCTCACAGAAGATGTTATAAAAGAAACTGAAGAGTTCGTTCTTCGAACGGGGAGGTCAGTATATCGATTAAACTCTTTCAGATCCAGTCGGTTGGGTTCAAATGATTGGATTTTCACTATCTCATATCTTACCTGGTCAGACCTTATGATTCTAGACTCAAATTCAAGGCTTTCTTCCCATGCTATATTCATATATAATTTGGTTGTTTGAATTGTTCAATCATGGTTTCTCAGATATTGTTAACATTGTGCAAGTTTCATTGCAAATAGACAGCTTTATGTACATATATACATAGTATTTCTTAAAACAGAACTGTTCTTCAATAAGCATGGTAGTTGCCAAAAATGCTGGTTGAGAGTTAATTTTGGAGATATTGGTTAAAGCAAACATTGTTCAGAAAGTACCTCAAAACAATGTTGGCATCACTCATGTGGTTATTTTCAGTTCAATGCCACCCTGATTCACTAGATCTAAGAAAATACTATGTCCTACTTTGATAAATGACTAATGACTGAGTTAAAACGTAATGACAGCAATGATTTTGTTTTCCTCCTGTAATTTTCTTAGAGTAATTGTCTAGTTTTTATTTTATAGAAATTACTATTGTGAACAATACTAGAGATGTTTAAACTTGGCTTATTGGAGTTTGACTCTCTGAAGAAAAATCCTAGTTTCGTCCTTGGCTATGTATGCTATTCAGTGCGTATTAAGTAGAATGATTCAGTCTCTATGCAGTTCAAATTTTCCTATTTCGAAAGAGGAGGAATATATCGACACAAGTTGAGGCTGAATAAAAGAGCAATATTTTCCTAATTTGTGCGTGGCAGAGTAGATTTGTCATGTGTATTCATTTTTGCATTTCCAGCTTTACAACCTCTTCTTAAATTTGACTTTTAGCCAGTTTGACGTGGCCAAATCTTTTGCATTTTCTTCATTCCTTTTATCTTAGTATTCAATAAAAATTAAATTGGCAAGTGGACAATAAATGGTTTCTCAAGATATATTTATTTCAATGATGATCATTCCTTTCGATATGTGTAGCATGTATGTATATGGGATGGTTTCCATATTGTCAAGGTGATTATTTTCACCCTTTGGCAAATTGGTGATGCTCCTGGCTTTTCAAAGAACGTCAGTATGTGCTTTTATTTAGTTTAATGCTGGTACAATTCTAGGATTTCATTGACGTCAGTATGTGCCTTATCTTTTATGATCAGTGTTGGTGCTGGATGTTCTCAACTCCTCTCTGACATGCAGGCTTTCAAGGTTAACTTTTCCTAACGGTTCCCATCATAGAGATGAACTGGTTTTCAGTTTTTTTGGGGGCATAGAATTTGACAAAATTATGTTAATTCCCCTGGATAGGCTGCAAATCCTGGATGTATCTTGGAGGATTTTGTAAGATGGCACTCACCTCCTGATTGGACAGAAAATGAACCTTCTACTGGTGCTAACAAGTCTCTAGTGGGTGGTGACTCAAAAGGTCAACTAAGTAGTCGAATGCAAAAAGAAGGTGAAAACCTTGCTCATTACCATAAACGCAAGCACACACAAAATGGTATTTTTTCACATATATGGAAAGAAGACACCAGGCTTGAATAGCAGAGGGCAAATCTTTTATGCTCAGCTGATTTCTAGTTTGCTCAGGCAATGAATACTACTTTCAGGGGTGTTGGAACATAGATAGGATCTTCCCAACATCCTTGACTGCTTTTGGAATTTTTTATATAAGAGTCTAATTTGTGATTTCACCTTCAAATAGGCAATTTATGGCGTGAGCTATGGGAAACAGCAAAACCATTGCCTGCTGTTAAACAAGCACCCCTTTTTGATGAGGATTTGGCTGTGTAAGTTGCAAAGGGTTGGTAATATCATTGATTGTTTATAAATCTGCCTGTCGAGAGAATGAGTTTTGACATAATTTGATACTGCAGGGAAGGAATCCTGAATGATTTAGAGGACATCTCACCTTCTGAGCTTTTCGAACAGCTGTTTGTTTCTCTAGTAAGCTCTTCATTGATTCCATCATTCACACTTTTTTTTATCTCATTCTGTGTTTTTGAACACATTGAGCTGTAGGTATCAAGAAATCAGGACATACTTTTGTGTAATTTGTAACAAATAGTTACTAGTTAGCTTTGTGTTATTGGACGTGTCAGATTCAAAATGGCCACTGAAAGGATTTCTGTGACTTGCATCCTCTACAATAATCAGATTGAAAGTTGTTGGTCAGTCTTAGTTCATAATAAAAGTGCCGAGTTAGACATCTAAGAAGTCCGAATTAGACAACCATTCAGCCATCATTGGTCTATCACTTGAGTAACTTGCTAACAATATCTATTCTTCTGTTGGCAGCTTGGTTTAGGCTTTGTTATAGCTGAGGCTACACTCTCCAAAAATAACAATTTGTCAAAGCTGTTCTATGAATGCAAAGACTATGTTATTGCCACTTTTCAAAGTAGCACCTGGAGTGAGAAAGTTGACGATATTTGCCAGGTAAGAGCCTATATCTTATATCTTTGAGGAGTCTTTACAATAACGCAATCTTTTGAGGAGTCTAGACTGTAGAGTGGCCAAGTTAGATTGAAATGAATTATGCCTGTTTCAAATTTTCTTATGTAAGAAGATGAAAAAATTATAATAGAATTGAACATACAGAATATAAATTAGCTATTGTATATCATCCGTCAACATATAACTATATGCACATCTTATTCTCCCTGCCTAGTAATTGCCATGCTCAGATAAGTTTATGAACATCGAATCCTTAAATTTATGATGAAAACGATGCTTGTATAAGTTAATTGTTGGTATTGGTACTTTAAGCCTAATATCTTATCATCTCTCTCTCCAAACTAAGAATCTGAATTTTATTAACTAAATGTCTGAGATACAGGTATACGAAACAGTGGAGTCCATGTTACTTAATCCCGATGAAGTTGTGAAGATTGTAAAGCAGCCGGAGACAACTGAGATAGCAGGCGAGCGTAAACGTCGTTTCAAGAAGCTCACTCTCAACTTTGGCGGGAAGGATAAACACTCAAAACCGGCTTCAAAGGAAGAGAACTCCGATGAGAAACCTTCTCGGCAATCATTTTCCTCTTTCTTCGACAAGAAGTCATCTTTATTTTCAAAGAAGCCCCCTAGACCTGAAACCATTAGCCCTCCCGGAAAACCTCCTTTTCCAGATGACAGTGAATGGACCATTGTTTAGACAAAACTTAAAAGCTCCAAAGCTCCCCATTCTTTTTCTCAAGGAAAACATTCTTTATTTTGCAGGTAATTGTAAATTATAGTCAAGTAAAATGAGGCCACAATGCAATGGGGATTATAGCAAAAAGAAAAACCAAACAAGAGAAGACTATTCTTTGATTACAGATAGAGATAAGAAATGAAAACTTCATGTTGATCTCCTCGTGAGTTGTAATTTGCAATTGGTAAGCAAGAGGTTGTCATCTGTTGCTGCTATTGAAGCCACGTTTCTTCTTCAGCGAGCGAGTTTGACTGCCTGCGGAAGTGTTTGTTTCCATGTCTTCTTCCATTGAAGTACTATCGCCGCGCTTTTGGTCCTCGCTTGCCTCTTCAGATTGGTTAGACTTGGTTATGAGCTCTGGCACTAAGAAATTGGATATGAAGTACACAAAGAGAAGTAACCCACTGCAATATGCCAAAGAATTTAGCTACACAAAGGAGTGCCTAATGGTGTATAAAATTGTCAAATAAAAATATAAATATCTCGTAATTGTTTTTCTCTCTACCAATTTTTGAGAGGTTAAAATAGTCTTACTAAATTTGTCCTTGATATTTCTAAAAAAACTGTCCTTAGTAGCTTATCGTTATGTTATTCCCTATCTTTCTACATTCGATATAAAGAGTAAATACATTTTAACGTATGGTTTTAAAAATCAATTAATAGAGAATGTTATTAAAGTAAAATGGTGTCAACTGTCAAAGAACTAGAAGCTAATGTAATTATGTATGTAATTAAAAAAGAAATACCATTCCAACAAGTTTTTTAAGGTAAACCCCATTAAATTCTATGTTTGCTACAAAAGGAAAAAATCTTTTAATTAAATTAACAGTACCATTGTTAAAATCGATTTCTTTGCCTAAAATGGAAGAGTTAAAAGGAAGAGGGGTGAAAGATGAAGAGAACAAACCCGGTTTGAAGGACGACAGAGATGTCACCAGAGTTTGGTGGAGAAGTAGCAGCAAGAAAGAGAGAATCGGGAATGGCCTTTTTCACCATTGAAGAAACTCGTTGCTTCCCAGGAGGATCAATGGATATAATCCTATAGTACTTAGACACCCATAATAACTTGGCTGTTGTTTCTGATATGCTCTGGTGCTTGTGTTTCAGCTTTGGGTTCAATGGAAACAATGGAGATTGACAATGAATACACCTCATCTGTTCACTTCTATTACTAGACTGTTCTCCAAAATCCTCTCTCTCTCTCTCTCTCTCTCTCTCTCTCTCTCTCTCTCTCTCTCTTACTAGACTGTCACAGTGCAATGTCTTGCGCTGCTCTGGATAATGTTTGAGATATTTTTCCGCTAGTAGAAAATGAAAAACCTTTTTTCATGAGTTCTCAAGTGGTATCAGAGAACGTGGAATGAACGTGAACCAAGTTTTCTTAACTTTTTTTTCAAGTTTTTTTTGTCAAAATTACAATTCTAACTCAAACCCAAGATTTGTATAAATTACATTAACATGCACTATAATTTATTTTAATTACATGAATACTTCCTCTAAGTTGAAATTCTACATGACATCCTTTCTAATTTTATTTCATCTATTTATAAAAAATCATTTTACTTACAATAAGTCCAAATTTTTCCTCACAATACACTCACGGCTTGTAGTTTTTTTTAATAAATTCTTATTTTCGAGCAGTAATTTATAAAATTATAGTATGCGAGTCAATCAAATTAAGAATATAACAAATAGGAATGATCTATAAGTTTGAATTTTTTTATGAAAATGTAAGATGTGAGGGTATTGTGGAAAGAATTACTTAAGAAATAAGTACATTCTGACTATTTTCATAAATTTCTTCTAAAATGTAGTGTGCTATTTTAATGTTTTTTTGCAATAATTTTTTCTTTATCATGTATAGATACTGAATACAAAATATGGTTTTCCTATAAAATCATATTCATATATATCACGTTAGCATGTTTCAAAAAGCTTCTGCTATACAATTGATCTTACAAAATTGTATTTAAAAATGTGACGGTGATATATTTTAAAGAAAACAAAATATTGTTAATTTTTTTACAAAAAGAACATTATTAATTAAAAATAATGATAGTTGATAATTTAATGTGGATGTTATAATAAATTTAATTTTAATTATAATCTTTAGTTCAATGTATTTTATAAAATAGCTCCTTCACTAAAATAAATTTCTAGTCACTTCTCATGATATGAATATCGATGTAGTGGATGTTAACCATTGTGGCAAAACATTTATCAAGTTTTCTTAATTCTTTTACTAAACATCGAATAAACTAGATTCTCATGATTATTCTATTGCTAAAACTACACGGTTGGTCTTTAACAATGACTCTCTTATTTTGCTCCCTCATCTTTACTTTTCTATCAACTTAATTCTTAAACTCCGAACACAATTAAGTTTGTTGTTAGCTTTATGAGGGGATAATTAGCTATCGAACAATATTTTAAAATTTAATTAGTTTTTGGATTAGATTTTTGTTAACCTTTTAATATATTCAAATTTTGTAATCTTAGCATACCTGATATACCTTTTATTATATGTTTAATAGTACTATAAATTATAAAATTTTAAACGTGTGAACTTATTATACGTTATCTTTTTATCTGTCTCTGTTCTATGATGACTATTCAAGTTGGTAGATTATCATTTTTCTTACATTACTGGTCGAGAAGCTTTGTTATGACATGACGAGGAGGGTAAGTTATTGATTAAGGAAGAAGGGCATGAAAAGGAAAGAAAGAAGGTGCTAGTGGAATTGAACAAAACTTGGCATTCCATTCTTCGTGCTTAAAATTTACTTGCTAGTAGAAACGGGCATTAGACTTTCTCTTGTGTGTCTACGAATTCTCCTTTCTGAAAGAACATTTCCTGATATCTATCTAGGGTTCACCCCTTGAGAATTTATTAGTAGTTGATCCCAACAAAAAAAGAAATTTACACAGTTTTAAAAGGAAAAAATGAAAACATTAGAGGGAAAATCAAAGCAATTAAAACACTCTAACTCCAGAAAAAAATTCTAAAACTCAAGAGATGTGTAAATAGTTATTTGGGTCTCTTTAAATTGATTATATTTACTTATACATAATTAATTATGTAATTATATGAGTTAATTTTAATATCAATGTGTATTTTCATGAATCATACCTTTTTAAATATATAAATTTTATTTTCGTGTAATTATGTGGTAAAATGAATATATGTATTTATATATTATCTAGACAAATGCTCGGTATCAATGAACATATACGGTGATTATGTTTTGTTAAATTATGTACATTCTATTTGTGATCCACTTTCAATTGATATATATACAATGTCATTATGTATTATTATGACATATTCATGGGATAAACATGGGAAGAAATAACAAAATCCTTGGAAAATTGAGCACTCTCATAAAGAAGAGAGGAAGAAAAACTTCCATCGAATCTTTTTATAAGATGAATATAGAAAAATATTAAATTTCTTTAAAAATTGAAAAATAAAAAAATAGAACAGTTACCAATTCAATAAAAATTAAAAACTAAATAAATTATAAGGTACTTTACCTCAATATGAATAAAATAAGAAATAATCTAGTTACCTAAATATATAGATAGACATTAATTGAAGACAATAAAGAAATTTCATATATTAATTTACAAAATTTCAAACTAAAAATATGAAAAAAGTTAATAAAATTTAATAAAAGAAAGCATATTACATGCAATAATTATAAGAATACATTTCTAAATATAATATAGTAGTATTAAAAATAGTTACCTTAAATATGTATTTAAAGATCTGCTCGGAAACAAAGATATATTTCCCTTAAAAAGATTATCGATAATAATCACTTAATATTAAAACATACAAATAAATTTTTATTTTTCCACATATCCCTTAAATTAAGCGATATAGACAATAAGTATAACCTTCTATTGAAATCTTAAAATATCACAAAAAGTTGTCATCGCCAAAACAAAATAAAATATGAACTTCAGTAAAAAAAATGGAAACTAAAAAAAGTTCATAAATTTTGAAGGAGGAGTGAATAAGTCTAATTGAAACTTTTTAAATATAAAAAAGTTAAAATTAACAGAAATCTAAACAATGAGAAAGCGTGACAAGAATTTAATGGAAGATATATAAAATGTTATTTGCTGCAATTTTTGTTTTAAACATTTATGTACTTTGTACAAGTGTGTAAATCGCTACTTACATTGTGTAATACTATATGCCTACAATAATGGCTCTGCGAATCTCTTAGGTAAGAGTCCCCCTGGCCCTCACGTGTATAGGGTAGCTTATTGGGAATGGGCAATTCTGTTGGGCGTTTTACTAAAAAGATATAAATTCCAAAATTTTCAAAACATATATATATATATATAAACATATATATACATACATACACACTATCATTGTCAGGCTTTAATTAGCACAAGATATATGAAAAAATGGCTTGTCTCACATATACTTATTCCTATTACTAATGAATGATCATCTACTGACTCCTAGCTGATAAATGTAATTAATGGTTGAGTATCTTTAGCTGACTTCTAACTAATATAGTTAGTCTAGTTATAGTTTTCTTACATCAATTTATAGTAACTCTAACTTTTGTAATAGGTTAACGCCAGAGTATAATCAATATAGTTTACTCTTCTTGATTTCTCTCTCTCTCTAATTCTTCTTCACCTCAAGCTCAAGCTTTATCTTTCTTCTCCCTCCCCCACATTCATAATCTAAAACTCTTCATGGCATCAGAGTCATTATAGACTCACGTCTCTATGATGACATAATCCAATTCTAATATTGTGGCTGATTCTTATTATTCTTCTTCTTTTTCTTCTCAATCTCACTCACTAATCTTTCTTTTATCCAATATAATCTTTGTTAGGCCTGATTCGAGCAATTTTGTTCTATGAAAATACCAGATTTCATCCATTCTGAAAGCGCACTCAATGTTTGGGTTCACAGATGGGTTCATAGATGGAACCTTAATGTGTGCAAGCAAATACCTATAGAATGATAAAAAGAGAGATCACCACTAACGCCAATCCCAAGTTTGAGCAATGGCAAACTTAAGATCGAGCTTTGATGACGCTGATAAAAGGAACTCTTTCTCCCATGGCACTCACTTATGTGGTAGGGTGTAAGACTTTAATGGAAATTTAGAGCTCCATTGAAAAAATGTTTTCTTCCTTATCTAGATCTAATATTTTACAGTTGAAATCAGAAATTCAGTCCATATCCAAGAAAGCTAATGAAATCATAGATGTATATATACAAAAAAATTAAAGAGATAAAGGATAAGTTGTGTGTTGTTTCTCTTCTTCTTGTGGATGAAGATGTCTTTCTCTATACAATAAATGGACTGCCAACAAAATTCAACACTTTACATTCTTCAATAAGGACCAGAGCTAAGTCTTTGACTCTAGAGTAGCTTCATGTCATCCTAAAATCAGAAGAAATGTTTCTTTATTCTCAATCCAAACAACATGTGACTCTTTTTCAGTATATAACTATGCTTGCTGCAAATACTGGGAATTTTAATAGAGGTGGTTTTAACAATAATCATGGGGGAAAGTTATTTAGAGGTGGAAGAGCAAATTTTGTAAAAGGAGGTTTCTTTCAGAAACCAAGAAATAATTTTAATTCTCCTTAACCTTAGTTTAATCAAACTCAATCCAGTTAGTCCCAAAACCATCCTTCTATTCTTGGACCACCACCAAATAAGACTTTTCAAATGAATCTCAAGGAAGAATCTACTGTTAAATTTGTTCTAAGCCAGGACATAGTGCAATTGACTGTTATAATCGTATGAACTACTCGTACCAAGGGAATAATCCTCCTGCTCAATTGGCAGCAATGGCTGCAATGTAATTTCAACCAACCACTGCTTCAAGTACACCTGTTTGGCTTATTGATACTGGGTGTAATTCTCATATTACACCTGATATGAACAAATTAGTTACATCTTGTAAATATAGTGGGGAGGATAGCAATAGCAATTGGTAATGGCAAGAAACTACCCATAACTCATGCAGGTTCAAGTTTTCTTCCAATTCCCTCACACACTTTTCACTTAGATAAAGTCTTCTGTGTTCCTCATATTTCCTTAAATATTCTTTCTATCCATAAATTCTGCAAAGATAACAATTGTTTCTTTATCTTTGACACTAATCTTTTTGTCATTCAAGATAAAGCCTCGGGCGAACATTTTTTTACCTTGGACATAGTAAAGATGACTTGTATCCTATACATGCTTCTCCATATGCCTCTTCATTAATTCACCCTAAGTCATGCTTCAATACTTCTCAAACTGATATAAACCAATCAAATCTCAACTCTGCTGATATAATTGTTGATGCACCAACTCCTTACTTGGGCACTAGAGTAAATGATGTTCTATGGTATAATAGATTAAGGCATGTTTCCAATTCTATTGTAACACAGATTCTTAACAAAGCTAATCTACCATGTACTATTTCTTCTCAAGATTGTATGTGTCAAAGTTTTCTTCATGCTAAAATGTCTAAGCTTCCTTTTCAACTCTCTAGGTTTGTAACAAATTCACCTTTGGAAATAATACACAATGACGTTTGGTGACCATCCTCTACCGTTTCTTTATATGGTTACAAGTATTATGTCTCTTTCATATATGATATCTCACGATATACATATTTATTTCCTCTCAAATTGAAATATGAAGTTTTCTCCATCTTTCATAAGTTTAAGCCTTTTGTTGAGAATTTACTGTCAACTAAGATCAAAGTGTTTATGGGTGATGGTAGAGGAGAATATTCTAGTACCTTATTCAAAACTTACCTCCAAAACAGTGGCATTCTTCACCAAAAATCATGTCCCTATATCCCCGAGCAAAATGGGGTTGCAGAAAGAAAAGACAGATACATAGTTGAAACAATCCTTGCCCTTCTGCATATTGCCTCTCCCTTTAATCTTCCGATGCCATGCATTTGCTGCAGATGTTTTCCTTATAAATAGAATGCCAACTCCATCTTTGAATCATGCCTCACCTTTTGAGAATTTTTTTTGTCATTTACATGATTACTCTCAGCTCATAGTGTTTGGTTGTGCGTGTCATCCTTTGCTCAAACCTTACACTAAACATAAACTTACATCTAAAACTATCCAATGTGTCTTTCTTTGTTATGCTCTTGAATACAAATGATATCTTTCTTTCGATCCTGCGTCTCAGAAACTTTATACTTTAAGGCATGCTATCTTTGATGAGAATCTGTTTCCATATACATCTACAAATAAAAACATCATTTGCTCTGATAAGATGCCTAGTAAGCATGTTAGTTCAACATTTTATCCTACTAACATAACTGCTTCCCTTTTGCATTCGCATAATCTTCACTCTACTTCTTCTGTTTCTACTACTCAACCACCACAGTCTACTTCCCTTTCCTCTTTAGATAATAGAGTTACTTATTCTTCATCTCAATTAAGCATTCCCACATAATCTAGGACGCAATCTATAAGTTTTTCTAATACTGATACTAATTATCACAACAATCATTCACCTAATAACTTCACATCCCTTCCTGATATATCATCATCACTCGGTATAGATCCTCCTATATCCAATATTACACAACCTCCTTCCAATAACACCACTAATACTGATATTCCCTTTAATTCAAATTCTATGCAAACTAGATCCAAATATGAAATTTCTAAGAAAAAGGCCTTTCTTACTACTTCCTCTTCTTTTGTAGAAAGATCACTTGAACCTGTCACATTTTCTCTTACTTGCAGGAGTAGCAAATGGACCCAAGCTATGAATGAAGAGTATTATGCTCTACAATCTCAAAACACATGGTCTTTAGTATCTCTCTCTGCTGGTAAGAATATAGTTAGACGTAGATGAGTGTATAAGCTTAAATAAAATCCTGATGGTAGTGTGGCCAAGCACAAGGCAAGGCTTGTTGCTAAAGGTTTTCACCATGAGGTTGGGGTAGATTATGAAGAGACCTTTAGTCCTATTATAAAGAAGCCTATTGTTTTGATCATTCTTTCTATTGCAGCTTACTTTGGTTGGTCTTTGAGACAATTAGATGTGAAGATTCTTTCTTGCACGAGGTTCCAAAGGAAGAAGTGTACATGAAATAACCACCTAGCTTCATTGACAACAATCATCCTCAGTTTGTGTGTAAGCTTCATAGATCCTTTTACGGATTGAAGCAAGCTCCTCGAGCCTGGTTTGATAGGTTCACTACTCATCTAGCAACTCTAGATTATTTTGCTTCTCAAGTTGATTCCTCTATATTTGTAAGACATGTTGGCTCTTCTATAACATATTTACTCATGTATGTTGATGGCATTATCCTCACTGGCACTGATAATTCATACATTGAGCAATTAATTGAGGTTCTGCATAAAGCTTTGAGATGACTGATTTAGAGCATCTTAAATACTTTTTGGGGCTTCAAGTGCAGTACTCTAGCTCTAATATTTTTGTTCATCAACCCAAATATGCTTATGATCTTCTTCTTAAGTCTGGAATGACTGAAGCCAAAGCTTGTAACTCTCATTGTTCTACAAAAACACCTCTATACAATCATATTGAGTCTCATCTTTTAGATGTTATTGAGTATAGAAGCATTGTGGAAGCTCTACAATATCTCACTTTCACTCGTCCAGACATCACCTTTATTGTCAATCGTGTTTGCAGTTCATGCACTAGCTTACCTCAACTCACTTTATAGTAGTTAAGCACATTTTGAGATAAATCAAAGTGACTTTGAATTATGACATCTATTTCAGGAAAGGAAGCCTTGATCTCCATGCCTTTAGTGACGCAAATAGGCGCTCAACTACTGGATTCTTAATTTTTCTTGGTTCTAATCCCATCTTTTGGAGTGACAAGAAGCAAAACACTATTGCTCGATCCTCAACAAAAGTATAATATAAGGCCCTTGCTCACACTACTGCTGAACTCTCTTGGTTAAGACAAGTTTTTAAAGCTTTCTCCCCCTCTATGGTGTGACAATACCTTTGTGACTTCTCTTGCATCAAATCCTTTTTTTTCATGCTTGTACTAAACACGTGAAAATTGACTATCAATTTGTTCGAGAACTAGTCGTTAAGAAGGACTTACTTGTTCAACATATTTTCACGCAATTACAACTCGTTGATCTCTTCACCAAACCATTGCCAACGCCACGATTTACCTTCTTAAGAGATAAATTCATGTCTGATAGCCCGACATTGAATTTGCGGGGTGTGATAAGTGTAATAAAGGGTTGACTATCTTTGACTGACTTATAACTAATATAGTTAGTCTAGTTATAGTTTTCTTCCATCTATTTATAGTAACTCTAACTTTTGTAATAGGTTAATGCGAGAGTACAATCAATACAATTTACTCTTCTTGACCATTGTCTTCTACCTCAACCTCAAGCACAAGCTTTCTCTTTCTCCTTTCTCACACACGTTCATAATCTAAAACCCTTTACTATCATGATTTAAAAGAAAAATATTTTATGAAATATTCCAATGATCATATTTTGTTGTTAAATTTATAATTTTACAGAATTTAAAATTAAGATTTATCATACAAATCATTATATGATATAGGTGTGCGGACTTAATTATGACTGTGCTGTCCGCACACCTATCTCATAATTGCAACGATGATATAAGTCCTTAAGAGAATATAATTATTTTTTAATACTCCTTTATACTTTGTTTTATTTGATATTTTTTTATTTATTTTTGGGGCTGGGGCAGGTTGACCAAAATCTCTAAAATGAGATTCCAAGTCAAATTGCTGGTTGGAGAGGTTCATAGAAATGTAAAAGTCCATCGAAATTTATGACAATAGGCCAATTTGTGTAGATTACCCACCTGCCAATCCTACAGTATTGTGATTTAAAATTATTAGAATTTAATTCACGAGAGAACATATAGTGATACTAATTTCTCTTAATCATGCCAATTAGAGAAGAACGTAGAACAATAATTAGTGGCTCTAATTCGTCAAATCTTCGGTTTAATGCATCAATAGTGCTTCTATAAAGTGCGAGCATGTTTTCCAAAAATAGTAGAACACCGACACTCATCAAACTGAAGGTAACTTTAAGGTTAGGGTGAATTACGCCAATTTTCATTGTAGTTTGTCGTAATTTTATATGAATGCCATCTATGCTTTTAATAGATGATGGCACAAAACTCCATTCAACTTTAATGAATATCTTGATAAAAAACCCTCAATTATCAAAAAGAAAAAAAAATTATTTTAGTTATATTCTCGATATAGTGATAGTATATGGAGTAAATAAAATTAGAAATATTATAAATAATAATTGTCATTTACAAAAATCAGAAGTTGTAATTACATTTTATGACGGAATTGTTGTATTAATTACAATAAAACTAAAATGGGTGTTTGTGTATGTTTTAAAACTAGAGTAAAATGTCCGTATAATTAAGATAAAATATATCAAAGATTGGTGTATATATACTTTTAAGATTATCAACATCTTTATTTTTTTTTTGTTTTTTAAAACTTTAATGCATAGAAAAACTAATTATAAATCCCATTAAATTTTGAGCCAAACTGAGATTATGAACTAAGATCAGTAGTTCATTTCATAGGAAAAATAAGAAGTTATTATTGTTGATACAAGCACAATTGTTAAAGATTTGAGAGGAAGTACTTATTAATCTATACTTATTAAACTCAATGGTTGATACAACTCGAATACATAGTAAAACTCAATGGTTGAACTTTACTTTCTTGCGAAAGTAAGAAAGTATATCGTTGATACAGCCACGATGATTATTAGTTGACACAACTTTAAATACATAGTATGTAAAACTCTTTTTCTGTAATTTATTTTTAAAATAAACGTCTTCGTTCGTTACACAAAGATAAGTTCTTTTGAAAAAAATGTAATGGTAAATGTGGCCGTTAAATGTGATTTCGATGACTTAAAATCACATTTCATGACATAAAAAAACTGGTCTTATTCGTATGTCACAAAAGACTACACTTAAAAATAGATGATGTTTGTAAAACCTCATCTAATATCTTTTTTTGTAGTGTGCACCTTAATGTTTTAATTAATAACTCGGAAGAATGTTTAATTATCTTAATTAAAAATAGATATCCATTAATTCGCTTAGAGATCATTTCATGAGTCATTGTCATTAAAACTTGACTTGTGTTAGTGCAATTAAGATAGAGCCAACTATATTTTCTAATTATCCAGCCAATAATGGAAGACCATGGCATTAAACTAAACTAATGGGTCAGGCGGTTAGCTATTCCTATTAATTAATTATCTCTCATCAAGTGAACCTCATCCATGAACTTTCATATTCAATCACTCGTCATCCCAACATCTCAATCTTTTTCATTTGTCATAATCAAGTCTAATTTATCATGCTGTTATTGTACAAACTCGACCTCCTCAAGCTAGCATGTAATTAACCCCTCGATCAGTTGCTATCCATACACACTTGAAATCTTTTGCACTTCTAAGAACTCACAAACTCTCTATCTTGAAATTACCAAATATCAAGTACTTAGACAGCGCTTAGACTTTTGAATTTGAAGATTTTTGGATTTTGGTTGTTAATTAGCTTCCTATATACATGTCGCTGCTATATAATATCTCTAAAAAATATACAGTCATTATGACGTACTGGAATTCACAAAAATGAAAAAATGAGTTGAAATATGTGATTAAGCACTTACAACCAGCCGTATAAAGTTGTAAACCTTGAGTCACACTACTCCAAATTGTTAAGAATAATGTAAATATATGTAATTGTGGTTAGTTGTTTTTAGTAGATTGCTTTTAGTTAGTCTTTAGTTGGCTTTATCTCTTTTAATCATAGCGAGTCCTTCACTACCAAGTATATAATTAGGGTGTCCATTTTCTCTTTCAATGTATTGCATTATTCAGAATTTAACTTTTCTTGCTTCTCTCTCTTCTTTCTTTCTTCCTTCTTGCTTTGAACACCTGCTTTCTTATTCTTCTCTTGATTCTCTGTCTTCATCCATCTCCAACATCTTTATCATTTTCTTCATGGTATCAAAGCCTTTAGTGACAAACGTCCATATGGCCAACGATCCAACCGAAACAGCCTCCTCCGAAACTGATTCTCCAACCCAAACTCAGATCGAAGCTCCTGCTCAAACTCAGATTCCCATTAACAATGGTGTCGACCCACAGATTCACGTTCCCATCTTCCTTCTCTCCAATATTTGTAATCTCATCTCAATCCGTCTTCACTCTTCAAAATTTAGGCGTTGGAAATACCAGATTCACTCAGTGGACAGCCCATTACCAGGCTCTCATCAAGTTGATTAACGCGACCCTGTCGCCCATGGCTCTGCCGTACGTGGTTGGCTGCAGAACGTCAATGGAGGTCTGGAACTCCATTGAAAGAAGGTGTTCATCTATTTCCAAATCCAATATTTTGTAATTAAAGTCTAATTTACAATCTGTTTCAAAGAAACCAAATGAGAATCTTGACTCTTATATACAAAGAATTAAGGAATTAAAGATAAGTTGGCAGTTGTCTTGATTTTTGTTGAGGATGAGGATGTGTTGATCTTTACACTTAATGGTCTCCCAACGGAATATAATTTTATTCGAACCTCAATAAGGACTAGGGAAGAGCTTTTAACTCTTTAAGAACTCCATGTTTTACTCGAGGCAGAGGAGAAATTTCTTGAGTCCCAACAAAAGTAACATGAATGACTCTTTCCTACCACTGCATTGTTGACAACACAAAGCCCAAATTTTGGCAAATAAAATAATAGAGGCAGAGGTTCTAGAGGATTTAAAGGGGGAAGATTCGGTCAAGGAAGGTTCAACAATAGAAGAGGAAAATCTTTCTTTAACTATTTGTCTAGGCAGCCTAATTCAATTCTTGGAGCTCCTCATTATCACCCAACTCAAACCTCATTCAAGGGTGGAATTAGTCTCGGTTCAAATCAAAATCTTGGACTTCAAGGAAGCATACCTCAATTTCAAATATGTTAGAAAATAGGGCATACGGCTCTTGATTGTTACCATTGCATAAATTTTTCATTTCAAGGGAAAAGTCCACCATCACCACTAGCAGCTATGGCAACTATGGTAAACCAATCTACTAGTCAAGATCAAGTTTGGCTCATAGATACCAGATACAACTCACATCTCACCCTAGAACTGAGCAACCTATTTTCTTCCCCTGAGTACAATGGAGAGGATAATGTGGCAGTAGGAAATGACCAAATCCTACAGATTACGCACTCAAGTTCTGGTTTCTTGCCTACTTATTCTCATTCTGTTCCTATGCCTGAGCTATTTTGTGTGCCTAATTTAACTTCAAATTTGTTTTCTGTCTGTAAGTGTTGCAAAGATAATAATTGCATATTTTTTATTTTATGAATCTTATTTCCTTATCCTGGAAAGAGGCTCGGGTCGAGTTCTTTATAGAAGCCCTAGTAAAAATGGGCTCTACCCAATTCCCACTATTGTCACCACACACCAAAAGACTGATAAAGATCATGTTTTTGTTGCTTTAATTGGTACTAAGTCCTTAGATAGAATATGGCATAATAGAATAGGTCATTGCTCAAATTCAATTCTTAGGTATATTTTTAATAAGGCTGGAATATCTTGTGTTTCAAAATCCTTTTCTACTTGCGATGATTGTAAATATACTAGCTGCATAATGAGTAAAATGACAAACTATCTTTTCTTTTATCTCAATCTGTCTCTAATTCTCCTCTTCAGCTCTTATATAGTGATGTTTGGGGGCCTTCTCCTGTTGTTTCTATTAAAGGATATCATTATTATATTTCATTTGTCGATGACATGTCTAGGTATACTTGGATTTTCTCTATGGTTCAAAAATCTGAGGCCTACTCTATTTTTCAAAGGTTTAAGCCATTTGTAGAAAACTTATTATCCAAAAGGGTCAAAACCCTAAGAACATATGGAGGTGATGAATACTCTAGTTTATCCTTCAACTCTTACCTTAAGACACATGGTGTTGTACACCAAAAATCATGTCCTTACACCCCAGAACAAAATGGGATTGCTGAAAGGAAGCATAGGCACTTAGTTGAGACTACTCTTGCTTTACTACATACTGCTTCTCTCCCTTTGGAATTTTGGTATAATTCTTTTGCTACAACTGTCTTTTTGATTAATAGAATGCCTACTTCTGTTTTGGATAATAAGTCTCTTTTTGAAAAGCTTCATTTGGTAGAATACCTGATTAGAGTTTTTGGTTGTGCTTGTTATCATTATCTCGAACCATACATGACACACAAACTTCAATCTAAGTCTATTCAATGTGTGTTTCTTAGTTATGCCTTGGAACATAAGAGATATTTATGCTATGATCTTTCATCTGGTAAGACCTACACTTCTAGAAATGTTATTTTTGATGAAAATATATTCCCATATCAGAATTTGATAAAAAAAATTATGCTCTTAATACACCTTTAGACAATATTGTTAGTTTTGAATGTGCTATAACAAATTCTGGTTGTTTACATTCTTTACTGCCGGTTAATATTGAGCATGCTGTAAAAAATTCTGGTACTTTACATTCTTTACAGCCTGTTAATACTGAGCATGCCGTAAAAAATTATGGTGCTTTACATTATGCCCATGATAAATTTAATACTATCTCCACTATACATGGTGACAATATTAATTCTGTTAGTACTCAAAATCATGGATCTAGGCGTTTTAATACTACTTTTCCTGCTAATATTAATGTTGATTCTCTTCCTGAAACTATTGTTGTTCTTCCTGATATTTCTAATGCTCTTTCTGTTGATTTTAATATTGAAGTTGCTCACACACACACACACGTCCAACTTCAATTCCAAATGTGCTACCACCTACTAATATTCACAGCATGCAAACAAGATCAAAATCTGAAATTTATAATAAAAAAATTATGTGGCATCTTTGTTGTCCAAGGCCACTGAGCCTACTTAGTTTGCCTCTGCTTCTAAAAATTTTGATTGGGTTGCCGCTATGCAACAAAAGTACACTGCTTTACAAAATCAGAACACTTGGACTTTGGTTCCTCTGCCTCGGGGCAAAAATTTAGTTGGTTGTAAATCGGTTTACAAGTTCAAATATCACCCAGATGGAATCGTAGCTCAGCATAAAGCTAGGTTAATTACTAAAGGGTATCACAAAGAGGAAGGATTAGATTACAATGAAAATTTTAGTCTTGTTGTTAAAAAGCCTACTGTTAGATTAATTTTGTCTCTTGCTACTCATTATAATTGGCCATTGAGGCAATTAGATGTTAAAAACACTTTTCTATATGGCTTGTTAAATGAAGAAGTTTACATGGAACAACCCTCTGGCTTTGTTAGTTCTGTTTTTCCAAATCACGTTTGCAGGTTACATAAATCATTCTATGGCTTGAAGTAAGATCTGAGAGCTTGGTTTGACAGGTTCACCTCTCATTTTCTTACTCTCAGGTTCATTGCCTCACATGTAGATTCCTCTCGTTTTGTCCACGCAAAAGATGAGTCTCTCACATATTTACTTCTTTATGTTGATGATATTATATTAACCGAACTGATACAACTTATATAAATCAAATTATTTTTTTATCTGAAACTTGAATTTGAGATGACTGATTTAGGTAGTCTTAAATACTTCTTAGGCCTTGAGATAAGTAGAACAGATTCTAGAATTTTTGTGAACCAGCATATATATGCTCATGATCTTCTGTCCAAAGCTGGAATGCTTAATGTTAAACCTTACAACTCACCTTGTTCTACCAAAAGCCTTATGTATAACCATGTTGGTTCTCCTTTGTCAAATATTACAAAATATAGAAGCATTGTTGGATCCTTATAGTATCTGACATTTACTCGACCTGATATTAGTCTTGTTGTGAACCGTGTATGTCAATTTATGCATGCTCCTACTTCTGCTCATTTCCTGCTGTTAAAAAAATTTTGAGATACATTACATGTACTATGGTTTATGGCATAACTTATAAACTAGGATCCCTCCGTGCTCAAGCATTTAGTCATGTTGATTGGGCAAGGGATCCTTCTGACAGACGCTCTACAACAGCAACCCACAGTTGCTAGGTCCTCTACTAAAGCAGAGTACAAAGCTCTTGCAAATATTCCTGCTGAATTAAGTTAGATTAGGAAACTTCTTTATGATTTACATTTCTACTTACCTTTTCCTCTTATATTATATTGTGATAATACTTCTGCTATTTTCTTAGCTTCTAATCCTATTTTTCATGCTAGAACTAAGTATGTTGAAATTGATTATCATTTTGTTAGGGAGGATCTTCAAGTGAAGCACATTGACTAAAATATCAACTTGCTAATCTTTTCACAAAGCCATTATCAACTCCTCGTTTTACATTCTTAAGAAGCAAACTGATGCCCTTCACCCCTAACATCAGTTTGAGGGGGATATTAAGAATAATGTAAATATATGTAATAGTGGTTAGTTGTTTTTAATAGATTGCTTTTAGTTCGTCTTTAGTTGGCTTTATCTCTTTTAATCATAGCGAGTCCTTTTCTGTCAAGGATATAAGTAGGGTGTCCCTTTTCTCTTTCAATGTATTGCATTATTCAGAATTTGTCTTTTCTTGCTTCTCTCTCTTCTTTCTTTCTTCGTTCATGCTTCGAACACCTACTTCCTTATTCTTCTCTTGCTTCTTTGTCTTCATCCATCTCCAACATCGTTACTATTTTCTTCATGGTATCAGAGCCTTGAGTTACAAACGTCCATATGCCAACGATCCAACTGAAACAACCTCCTCTAAAATTGATTCTCCAACCCAGACTCGGATCGAAGCTCCTTCTCAAACTTAGATTCCCGTCAACAATGGTGTCAACCCTCAGATTCACTCTCCCATCTTTCTTCTCTCCAATATTTGTACTCCCATCTCAATCCCTCTTGACTCTTCAAATTTTATGCTTTGGAAATACCAAAAAATGTCAATCTTGAAAGCCCATTCCAAGTTCGACTATGTTGACGAACCTCTACCGTGCCTTAGCCAGTTCCTGATTGACGGTAAACGGGAGGTAACAGCAACTATTACTCCCAGATTCATCCAGTGGACAACCCAAGACCAGGCTCTCATCAAGTTGATTAACGCGACCCTGTCGCCCATGGCTCTTTCGTACGTGGTTGGCTGCAGAACGCCAATGGAGGTCTGGGACTCCATTGAAAGAAGGTATTCATCTATTTCAAGATCTAATATTTTACAATTAAAGTCTAATTTACAATCTGTTTCAAAGAAACTAAATGAGAATCTTGACTCTTATATATAAAGAATTAAGGAATTAAAAGATAAGTTGACAGTTGTCTCGATTTTGGTTGAGGATGAGGATGTGTTGATCTTCACACTTATTGGTCTCCCAACGGAATATAATGTTATTCGAACCTCAATAAGAACTAGGGAAAAGCCTTTAACTCTTGAAGAACTCCATGTTTTACTCAAGGCAGAGGAGAAATTTCTTGAGTTCCAACAAAAGCGACATGAATCGCGTCCTTACACCCCAAAACAAAATGGGGTTGCTAAAAGGAAGCATAGGCACTTAGTTGGGACTGCTCTTGCATTACTTCATATTATTTCTCTCCCTTTGGAATTTTGGTATAACGCTTTTGCTACAACTGTCTTTTTTATTAATAGAATGCCTACTTTTGTTTTGGATAATAAGTCTCCTTTCGAAGCTTTATTTGGTAGAATACCTGATTATGAGTACCTTAGAGTTTTCGATTGTGCTTGATATCCTTATCTCAAACCATACATGGCACACAAACTTCAATCTAAGTGTATTCAATGTGTGTTTCTCGGCTATGCCTTGGAATATAAAGGATATTTATGCTATGATCCTTCTTCTGGTGAGACTTACACTTCTAGAAATGTTTTTTTTTTATGAAAATGTAATCCCATATCAGAATCTGATAAAAATATTATGCTCTTAATACATCTTTAGACAATATTGTTAGTATCAAATGTGCTGTAAAAAATTATGTTGCTTTACATTCTTTACTACCGGTTAATATTGAGCATGCTATAAAAAAATATGGTACTTTACATTCTTTACAACCTGTTAATACTGTGCATGCTGTCAAAAATTATGGTGCTTTACATTCTGCCCATGATAAATTTAATACTATCTCCACTGTACATGGTGACAATATTAATTATGTTAGTACTCAAAATCATGGATCTAGACTTTCTAATACTAGTTTTCCTACTAATATTATTGCTGATTCTCTTCCTGAAACTGTTGTTGTTCTTCCTGATATTTCTAATACTCTTTCTATTGATTTGAATATTGAAGTTACTCACACACACACACACACACGGCCAACTTAAATTGCTAATGTGATGCCACCTACTAATACTCACCACATGCAAACAAGATCAAAATCTGGAACTTATAAGAAATAAAATTTATGTTGCATCTTTGTTGTCCAAGGCCACCGAGCCTACTTCTTTTGCCTCTGCTTCTAAAAATTTTGATTGGGTTACCGCTATGCAACAAGAGTACACTTCTTTACAAAATCAGAACACTTGGACTTTGGTTCCTCTGCCTCAGGGCAAAAATTTAGTTGTTTGTAAATGGGTTTACAAGTTCAAATATCACCCAGATGGAACCGTAGCTTGACATAAAGCTATGTTAGTTGCTAAAGGGTATCACCAAGATGAAGGATTAGATTACAATGAAACTTTTAGTCCTGTTGTCAAAAATCCTACTGTTCGATTAATTTTGTCTCTTGCTACTCATTATAATTGGCCCTTGAGGCAATTAGATGTTAAAAATACTTTTCTACATAGCTTGTTAAATGAAGAAGTTTACATGGAATAGTCCCCTGGCTTTGTTAGTTCTGTTGTTTCAAATCATGTTTGTAGGTTACATAAATCTCTCTATGGCCTGAAGCAAGCTCCAAAAGCTTGGTTTGACAGGTTCACCTCTCATCTTCTTACTCTTGGGTTCACTGCCTCGCAAGAAAATTCCTCTCTTTTTGTCCACGCAAAAGATAAGTCTCTCACATATTTACTTATTTATGTTGATGATATTATACTAACCGGTACTGATACAGATTATATAAATCAACTTATTTCTGATCTGAAACTTGAATTTGAGATGACTGATTTAGGTAGTCTTAAATACTTTCGAGCCCTTGAGATAAGTAGAACAAATTCTAGAATTTTTGTGAACCAGCATAGATATGCTCTTGATCTTCTGGCCAAAGCTGGAATACTTGATGCTAAACCTTACAACTCACCTTGTTCTACTAAAACCTTTATGTATAACCATGTTGGTTCTCCTTTGTCAAATATTACAAAATATAGAAGCAGTGTTGGATCCTTACAGTATCTAACATTTACTCGACCTGATATTAGTCTTACTGTGAACCGTCTATGTCAATTTATGCATGCTCCTACTTCTGCTCATTTCACTGCTGTTAAAAGAATTTTGAGATACATTGCAGGTACTGTGGCTTATGGTATAACTTATAAACTAGGATCCCTCCTTGTTCAAGCATTTAGTGATGCTGACTGGGTTGGGGATCCTTCTGACAGACGCTCTACAAAATGTTATATTATTTTCTTAGGAGCTAATCTTATCTCCTGTAGTGCCAAAAAAGCAACCCACAGTTGCTAGGTCCTCTACTGAAGCAGAGTACAAAGCTCTTGCAAATATTTCTGCTGAATTAAGTTGGATTAGGTAACTTCTTTGTGATTTACATTTCTACTTAGCTTTTCCTCCTACATTATATTGTGATAATACCTCTACTATTTTCTTAGCTTCTAATCCTATTTTTCATGCTAGAACTAAGTATGTTAAAATTGATTATCATTTTCTTAGGGAAAGAGTAGTCAGGAAGGATCTTCAAGTGAAGCACATTGACTAAAAAATCAACTTGTTGATCTCTTCACAAAGCCATTATCAACTCCTCGTTTTACATTTTTAAGAAGCAAACTGATGCCCTTCACCGCTGACATCAGTTTGATGGGGGATATTAAGGATAATGTAAATATATGTAATAGTGGTTAGTTGTTTTTAGCATATTACTTTTAATTAGTCTTTAGGTTGCTTTATCTCTTTTAATCATAGTGAGTCCTTTTCTGTCAAGGATATAATTAGGGTGTCCCTTTTCTCTTTCAATGTATTGCATTATTCAGAATTTGTATTTTCTTGCTTCGCTCTCTTCTTTCTTTCTTCCTTCTTGCTTTGAACAAATCTCCTAAACTTTAATTTTGTTAAAAATGACTTATATTGTTAGAAATGAAGTATAGCTAATGTTGCTTCTTAATAATGAGATTTCACATAACACAGATTAGTTCTTGATTTGAACTGTATGAAAATTAATATAAATATCGTAGTTTTGGTAGAACAATCGATATACTTGTTATTACTGAAAGATGCTTAATTAGGTTGGGCCTATATTATTTAATGTATAGTAATTTGGGAAAAATTCTTTAGCTTCAAACGTACTCGCCTTCTTTTCTTTATTTTGTGGGCTCTAATGTTGCGCTATTTTAATTTGAACACCCCTACACAGAAAGAGGAAGTAAGGCAATAGGTTTGTAAATAATTTGAGCTAAAAGTACACGTATAATCAAACAATAATTTCGGTAGAAAATCTGACAAACAATTATATACAAACAAAAGATATGACTTAATATTACCCTTTTCAATAAAAAATTATTGTTGTGATTACACGTAGAGGCTGTTGAATTCAATCCTTTTTTATCCAGCTCCAATAATTGTAGACGATCATCAAGTAGCTCAAAAGGACTATAATTCCCATATTATTTGCATCTAAATTAGTAAAATATTGAATTACAATGTGAATTGTAGATACAGGAAACAGTTATAAATATAATTACAACAAACAAACCAATCGATGGGAATTGGGATCTTACCCAAAGTAGTTTATCTCTTCTCGGATTGTATTTACAAAATCCACTTGATTATTCAAATTATATAAAATGATCAGACATCAAGTTGAAAAGCTCAATCCAATTACAGTCCAATTAATCATTTCTTAAAACCTAGATTCTAAAGAGATGATTTCCCCATTTGACTCAGCTTATAAGCTGTAGGTTATGAGTTATAACTTAAATTCACCTTCTTAGAGATATTATTTTTAAGAAAATAAATTTTAGCTATAAGTCATAAGCTGCAGCTTATAAGCTGAGCCAACCAAAGGCCAATAACTAAGTTTTTTTACCAGTACAGAAGGGGTAAAATCAGACGATGTGATACAGTATTTCACATTATACCCTACAGATATCAACTTAAGATCCATACTAAATTAGATTAAAAAGAGAAAAGAAAAGAAGTCTTCACTAATATGAACTGTAGTTATATCCACTATCCTTAAAAGTCAAGAGTAGGGCATACATGGGCAAGGCTCTTAGTGTATTCTTATTTTTTTTTGCTTTCAGAATAGACAGTTGGGAATTGCATTAACTATCTCAACACGGTTATGGATGAGAAGCTGCGAAAATTTAAGGCCATCACCTTTACATATTGCTTTCTCTCGTCTATTACCCTAATTCACATGTCTCTATTTAAATCCACTCCCAATCTCTCATTTCTCACAAAATCTAAAAGTCGTCCTACTAGCTTCTAAGATTATATAGATATAGTTTTGGGAGGATGATTTCTAGGGTTTTCTTACTTTTTCTTCTTGGTGCTTTTGTTTGCACCACTGGGGCTAGAAATCTTATTAGTGAAAAGGGTTCTTTTGAGAATGAGAAGTTATTTTACAAACGTCCACGATTTGGTGGTGGTGGCGGGTTAGGGGGTGGAGCCGGTGGTGGGTTAGGAGGAGGTGGAGGACTTGGTGGTGGAGCTGGTGGTGGGTTAGGAGGAGGTGGAGGACTTGGTGGTGGAGCTGGTGGTGGGTTAGGAGGAGGTGGAGGCCTTGGTGGTGGAGCTGGTGGTGGTTTAGGAGGAGGTGGAGGCCTTGGTGGTGGAGCTGGTGGTGGGTTAGGAGGAGGTGGAGGACTTGGTGGTGGAGGTGGTGGAGGGTTAGGAGGAGGTGGAGGTCTTGGTGGTGGTGCTGGAGGTGGGTTAGGAGGAGGTGGAGGGCTTGGTGGTGGTGCTGGAGGTGGAGGTGGATTTGGTGGGGGTGCTGGAGCTGGAGGTGGACTTGGTGGGGGTGCTGGAGGAGGATTTGGTGGTGGTGCTGGTGGCGGTGGCGGACTAGGCGGTGGAGGAGGCTTGGGAGGAGGATCTGGTGGTGGATTTGGAGGAGGCTTGGGAGGAGGATCTGGTGGTGGATTTGGAGGAGGCGTTGGTTCTGGTGGTGGGCTTGGTGGGGGAGCTGGAGGTGGTGGGGGTGGCGGATTCGGAGGTGGTGGCGGAGCTGGTGGAGGTTTTGGTGGAGGAGCTGGTGCAGGTGGAGGATTTGGAGGTAGATCACCTTGAAATCAAATCGGAAATATGTTACCAATTTATAGAATTTATGATCTAATGATCACTGCTCTTAATTTGTTAAATTATATGCATCATTAAATGTTGAATGTGCTTCTAGTTTTGTAAGCGTGTTTTCATTTCCATTATGTATCATCAAATCCGAAATATGTTTCTCATGTACCTTGCATGCGAAACTAAAGATTTTCAGTAGACGCATGTTTCTTGCATGCAAACTAAAGACCATAGTTACGTGCTCATCATGAATTAACTTAGTCAAGTACATTTCTACAATTAGAAATTTCTTTTGAGGAATTAATTTTTAATTGAAGAAAAATAAGTTAAAAACAAAATCCAGAAAAACATTTCCCCAATTAAATTAAAACAAAAACTCAATTATTTTGTTCAGGTTTATTAAATGGTTTCATAAATACCATAAAATAGTTAACGGTTTTCCTCTCCTGCTAAGAAACGCTATAAATACAAAACATAATTAAAACCAATACTTCAAACACAAAAGCTTTCCATCCAAACCAGAAAAGAATTCTCACTTAATCCAACCCACAACTTTATTTTACCTTCTTTTAGTTTAATTATTTATTATATTTATGGTAACAATCAACAAAAACAATTGAACACAAAGTAAGATGGTTAAAAACTCATCTTCTTTCTAGCTTGATCCTTCTCCTCCACTGATCTCTCCCTACCAATCAAACATTCAATAGAATACCCAGCAAAATTCTTCCAACGTAACATTCACTTTGCTCTTGGACTCGGATCGGCTAGAAAAAGCTTCAGTGATGTCGAGAATTGAATCATTCGGGGCCGGGCGGTGTCCAACGCTCCGGCCACCACGACTGGATCTCGCTCCAACTATGGAGCAGAGCAGTCCCGTTTCAGGCCGAGCACCTTCTTGGAAATTATATATAAGAATGGTATTGATGTTCTCAGCTCTTGCTAGGAGCACTCACTCTCTCTTAAGACACTTTGACGAAAAAAAGGGTCTCAAGTCTTATGTCCCAATTTTTCGGATCTAGATTCTATGTCATTACTAGGTAACAAAGAAAGGATGTTACATCGGATCCGTTCGATAAGATCTGAACAGATCAGATCTGTTAAAAAAATTAAATTTAAAAATTAATATTTTAATATAAAATTCATTGATACAGATCTGATCCGTTTAGATCTGATCCGTTTAGATCTGACTAAACTATCAGATCTCATCTAACTCCCATCAACGGGAACTCATTTCTAATTTTTCTTGTCCCTTCCCTATCTTACAAATGAAATTTCAACGTGCGACATTGTTGAAGAAAGAAAAGCTGCAGCCTCAGAAGAAAATCTTCATCATAGGCAAAAGAGGGAAGCAGAACAGAGACTTTCACCAAACACAGTGGGTGTCTAACCATTTCTGGTAAAAAATGATTTCAGGCTTCAAGTAGGCATCCGTTGGAATCATAAGAGATCATAGGCAACCGTTAGAATCATTTGTATATATACATCCTTCCTCATTGTAAGCAAATAGAATTTTTCCTTCAAATAAAAGATCAGAACCAGAAAGGTTCATCATTTCTACAGCTCATCATTTTCCTTTTATGATCAGAACCAACAGGTTCATCATTTCTACATGGTATCAGAGCAGTGATTCTGAGAACCAACACATATGGCAGAACCATCAACCTCCGGCCAGCTTCACCACCATGACACCAATCCCAGACTAACCTCCATCCTGCTCACTGGCCACAACTACATACCGTGGGCCAGGGCGACTCGGGTGAGCCTGAAAGGAAGAGGCAGACTAGGCTTTATGGACGGCAGTAAGCCAAGACCAGACCGAAACTCAGAGGAATGGGACATCATGGACAGCCAGGTAATGACCTGGATAACTAATTCAATAGACCCAAAACTCAGTGAATTTTTTTGTTTTTGTGAAACAGGACATGAACTCTGGGAAGAAATCAGGAGCAACTATTGTGAACAAAACAATTTTGCGCAAGTCTTTGAACTTAAACAAGAGATCTCCCAAGCAAAACAGGGGGACAGATCAGTACCGGAGCTAACCGGGTTTTTAAAATCTAAGTTCAAAGAACTTGAAACCCTGAGACCGATGACCACTGACCTGAAGGAACTCCAAGAACGGGCTGAGCAGGATATGGTTTTCCACTTCTTGACGGCTCTCGACTCAAGCTATAAAGCATTCCGAGCTCAGATCTTGATGTCGATAGAGAAGCCAACTTTTGCCACGGTCTCAGCCATGGTTCAAAGAGAAGAAACCAGGCGACGAGTAATGAGCACCAGAGATGACAAGGCGGAGGCACTAGCCATGGCGACCCGCGGCTTCCTCCGAAACCCTAACCCTAAGGAAGGGGGAAGACACCGCGGACAACCAGGCGAGCAGGTGAAATGCAGCCACTACCAAAAGGAAGGGCACACCCACGACCGGTGCTGGAACCTGCACCCTCATCTCCGGCAGAACCAGAGAAAGTTCTAGAACGAGCGAGGGAGCTGTGCGAAAAGTGATGAGCGAGGAGGCTCCGCAAAAACTTTCCCCTTTTATACCGAGGGTTTCAGCGGAGCGGGTCACAGGTCAGAACCCGACCCAAACCGCAGGGCACACAAGATAGATGGACCCGGTTTGGGCAATGTGTACCGGCCCGACCGAATGGAAGAAATAGACCGATCTGGATCCATTGAAGCAGACCTGCACCCAGACAACAACGCACAGATGGCTACACTGCTCAAACAATTCGGAGAATTTTCGCGCGATACCTCAGGTTCATCCATTTGCAATACTGTCAATTATTTTTCTAAATCTGCAAATTTTTGTCACAACTTAGAATACTGGATAATAGACTCTGGTGCCTCCGACCACATGACTTATAACACAAAAAATCTACACAGTCTCACTAAATTAGAAAAACCACAACACGTGACGGTAGCCAATGGAAATAAAGTTTCAATTTTTGGCACAGGGTCGACCACACTCTTCACAAAAACCATTAACAACGTACTTTGTCTACCCAATTTTAACTCCAATCTCCTATCCGTCAGTAAAATAACCAAAGACTTAAACTGCAATGTTACCTTTTCACCTGACAAAGTAATTTTTCAGGATCGAGTCACCGGGAGGAAGATTGGTGAAGGGAAATTTAGAAACGGTCTGTACTACTTAGAAGATACTGACAAAACATGTCTAGCCACCTCCAGTACAGTACAAAAAGATAAAATATTACATTGGAGATTCGGTCATCCCTCCGACAAAATCCTAAACAAATTACTTGGTTGTAATTCAGACTCTAGCAGTTGCTCAGTCTGCAAACTCTCAAAACAAACCATGATACCCTTTCCACTATCTAGTAGTACGACAAAATGATGTTTTGAATTAATTCATTCTGATGTTTGGGGACCTGCCCCAGTTGACTCATATAATAAATTCAAATATTTTGTTACATTTATTGATGATTTCTCTCGCACCACATGGTTATATCTTTTGAAATCAAAAAATGAAGTCTTCAGTCGTTTTCAAGAGTTCAACAATTTAGTCGAAACTCAATTTGAAACAACCATAAAAATCTTTAGGTCTGACAATGGAACCGAGTATACTAACAACACCTTTTTTGAGTTCTTTAAACAAAATGGTATACGACACAAACCACATGTATCCACACCCCACAACAAAACGGTGTCTCAGAACGTAAAAACTGACACCTTCTTGAAATGACTAGGGCTCTCCTCCTCTAAAATAACGTACCCAAAAGATACTGGTCGGATACAATACTCACAGCAATGTACCTTATCAATCGATTACCCAGTGTAAAATTGCATCTGAAAAGCCCTCTAGAAATTCTCAAGGGTAGGAAAATTAATCTTGATCACATACGAGTATTTGGATGTACATGCTACGTACACATTCCAAAACTTGATAAATTGGACAAAACCTCAGTCAAAACCCTATTTTTGTGGTATTCCGCTGAGAAAAAGGGGTATAAATGCTACGACCCAATAAACCATAAACTCTACATCTCACGCGATGTACAATTTTTAGAACTAGAATCCTATAACCCAAAGGACTCCGACAATCATAACCACCACCAAACGTTTCCGCTACCTAATAGTATTATTTCCTCCGATATCATAAGACAGGAACAGGATACCACATCAACCGCGCCTGAAACAACTACCTCAAGGGGAGCAACTGATGAGACAGTTGTCACTAATGAAGCAGTAATCGTAAGAAGATCAACAAGGCAAACTCAACCCCCAGCAAGATTAAAAGACTACGTGCCCCATCAGGTTCTATACCCTATCCAAAATTTCCTATCTTATGATAAAATCTCTAACATCCACAGGGCATACTTGGGAAAAATTGATGAAACAATTTAGAAGCCCAACTTGACCCTAAATGGAGAAAGGCGATGAATGAAGAACTCCTAGCCTTGGAAAAAAATGAAACTTGGGACATAATCCCACTACCCAACGGGAAGAAACCCGTAGGATGTAAATGGGTCTACAAGACCAAATACAACAACAACAGCACTATCGAGAGATATAAAGCCCAACTAGTTGCCAAAGGCTTTACTCAGACATATGGAGTGGATTACCAGGAGACGTTCGCTCCAGTGGCAAAAATGAACACAATCCGAGTGCTACTATCCGTTGCCACCAACCTCAGCTGGGAACTATATCAAATGGATGTAAAAATGCATTTCTCCAAGGAAATCTGGAAGAAGAAGTATATATGTCCCTGCCTCCAGGACACGAGAAAACAACGCACCCATCTCTGGTATGTAGATTAAAGAAGGCTATCTACGGCCTGAAACAGTCACCAAGGGCATGGTATGGAAAATTAAGCCTGTCTCTTTTAAAGATTAACTTCGTCAAAAGCACGGCTGACTCATCTATGTTCGTCAAACACACGAACAACTCCACCACCATCGTTTTAGTCTACGTAGATGACATTATCATCACCGGAAATAACCATGATGAAATATGGAGTGTTCAAGAATTTCTAAAAGGAGAGTTTGATATTAAAGATCTAGGAAAACTGAAGTACTTCCTAGGGATAGAAATAGCTCACTCGAAAAATGGATTGTTTCTATCTCAAAGAAAATATATCTTAGACTTGTTAAAAGAAACAGGCATGATAGGGGCAAAACTTGCTAGCACGCCAATGGAAACCAACATGAAAGTAGGACTGAATGATAGTAAACCAATAATTGATATAGGCCAATATCAGAGACTAGTAGAAAAACTAATTTATCTAACGGTCACAAGACCAGATATCACTTTTACAGTTAGCGTTATCAGTCAATTCATGCACGCACCCTGCACAAATCATCAGGCAGTCGCAGAAAGGATACTCAGATACCTTAAAGGAACACCTGGTCAAGGGATATGGATGAAGAGAACTGGGGTAAACTCTGTTGTTGGATACACTGACGCTGACTGGGCAAGTAGTTACGATAGAAAATCTACAATTGGCTTATGTGTCTTTGTAGGTGGGAATTTAGTGACCTGGAAGAGTAAGAAACAAACTGCTGTAGCAAGGTCAAGTGCAGAGGCAGAATACAGAGCCATGGCCTCCACTGCTAGCGAACTCACATGGATTAGACATCTCCTTCAAGACATGAAGGTCGAGATAAAAAAACTGATAGAGATGCACTGTGACGACCAAGCAGCACGTCATATTGCAATGAACCCCGTTTTTCACGAGAGAACCAAACATATTGAAGTGGACTGTCATTTCATAAGAGAGAAAGTACAGTCTGGAGAAATCACCATTCCTTTTGTACGTAGTGAAGACCAGCTAGCCGACATCTTCACCAAAGCCCTTGACAAAAATAACCTCCAAAGAATACTTGACAAGTTAGGCTCGATCAACCTATACGAACCCAACTTGAGGGGGAGTGTTGAAGAAAGAAAAGCTGCAGCCTCAGAAGAAAATCTTCATCATAGGCAAAAGAGGGAAGCAGAACAGAGACTTTCACCAAACACAGTGGGTGTCTAACTATTTCTGGTAAAAAACGATTCCAGGCTTTAAGTAGGCATCCGTTGGAATCATTGGAGATCATAGGCAACCGTTAGAATCATTTATATATATACATCCTTCCTCATTGTAAACAAACAGAATTTTTCCTTCAAATAAAAGATTAGAACCAGAAAGGTTCATCATTTTTATAGCTCATCATTTTCCTTTTAAGATCAGAACCAACAGGTTCATCATTTCTACAGACATTTATTTACTATTGACGGAGCGCTAACTTAATAGTCATTTGCAACGGCTTGACTATTTTTTAAGCCTTTCTTCTTCCTAGTTTGTGTATTGAATTCGATATCATAATATTTAGCTTTTGTTATCTTCCTCATTTTTAAAATAGTTATCTTGCTGCACCATTTGTTTTTGGAAACATTTATTTTTCTAGTTGAAGATCAAACCACATTTTCTTATTTTTTTTCACTTTATCGAATTTTTTCAAAAACTCCCATATTAAATTTTCAAGATATACATATTAACAAAATAGAAATCATCGTGCACCAATTTTTTGTCATCCACACTCATATAATTTTATTTTACACAAAGACAACTTACCTCGAAGAAAGTTAAAAAAATAGTCAGTACATCTTTTTAAAGTCTTGGAAGAGTTTTCTTCTAATAGAGGAAGACCTACATTTTTTTTAAAGTAAGAGGAAGACCTACATTCATGGAAAGACATTTGGAGGATGTGATTTTATCATATACTTGAAACAAGTTTAGGATGGTGCCTCTGAAAATCCCTTATAGAATAAGAATTAAAGTTACAAGACGGTAACGTTAAAGTCGAAATTCTTCAGTAATAAAATAAATGTCATGTGTCAAAATATTATTTGTAGGACAGGAAATGGACAGGAAAAAAAGGGGATATGTGACTTGAGTCTGAAAAATTTAGAGATAACCAATGGAATTAACAGGGGTAAAAGTGTCATATAGTGTCCGGCTGTCGGGCGACCCAACACACAGCCCCAGCCTGTAACGGGCACGAGATTTTAGTTGTGATCTGGCACGGTCCAAACTATTGCATAAAGTAACGGTCATATTTAGGAATGTTGCTTTATACAACGACATAGTTTCTATCTTTAATGGATTGACAATATTAACGGGTCGTGACATGCCCGACACGTCCAAACTGTTTCATAAAACAACAATCATATTTATGACTGTATCTTCATGCAACGACATAGTGTCTATCTATAATAGATAGACACTACTAGAAAATAGAATTTTACCGGTAGGTTTATACTGGTGGAATGGAAACCGCAGGTAAAAGCTATTGAGTTGGAGGGAAAACCGCTGGTAAAAGTACTTTATGTCAGAGGATTTTTATTCAGGACTGATAATTCTTAACCGCTGATACAAGACACATGTTTGTTGAACATGTTGACGGTTCTGGTACCATTTACTGGCGGTTGCCAAAACACCGGTAAAAGGGTTAAATTTTTTCAAAAGAAACAAATTCGTTTCGCCTTCATTTTGAAGGCCAAACGACGCCATTTTTGGCTTAGGAGTTATTGCACCCCTAATCCCAGTCAGAGGTCTACCATTACTGGAAAACCTCTCACCTCTCTCTCACTACCTCTCTTTCTCTCTCTTCAAAAACACCTATTTCCGTCGGTTGACTCTATCATTCTCTTTGTCTCTCACACACTCTCTTTCTGCCACGAACCCACTCTGACTCTCTCTGCTGGCCTTCGAGAACCCTAGAAGTAATTTTTTTCAACTATGGTTTAGTAATTTGATTTTCATCTTCGTTGGTTAATATCTTTTAGGGTTTGATTCTACTTTGAGTTTTAATGTCATTGTCAATATTGTGATCTTGGGTTTGATTTTGGTTTGGGGTTGTTAGTAGAAGATTTTTTTCAACCCTCAACAAGCAAAGGACAAACAATTGATATCACTACAAAGAAAATGATATTCCTAAAGCTCAAGCTTTCAAGACTGCGAAGGTAGTGAAATCATGTCCGACCTTTAAGAAGAAAGCTAAGAAAATCAAGAAATCGGTGACATTTCATCAACCAAAGACATGTATACGATGGGGAGGTAAGAGAGATTACATTTTACTATTTTTGGTTTTATGAGGTTCGCTCTTTTTTGTGTGCACAGAGAATGTAGAATCCATTTGCTTCTTATTCTTTATCTGCTAAATATTTGTTACTTATTGTCAACAATAGATCATTATAATATTTATTTGACTATCGTTACTTGCATCAAGGTTCTGGTTATGAGAAATATAAAAGCTGACCCTAACTAGTTATGTTGTTTAGATGGCTCGAGTCCATGAAGTATAAAAACATGTTTGTCGATCATATGTTTTAGTTGAAAACTTCAACAGTAGGGATGCTTGTCCCCTGTGTTAAGTGTTGGCATTCTCATAATCGGGGAATCTGCTACGATGACGTTGTATGTGTTCTTCCCTTTGGTTGGAGCTCCATTTGCCTCAGCATCTGCAAAACATAAACAATTAAAGAACCCAAGGGTGAGGAGAATCGGGAGGTAATTGACTCACCTAAGGGCCTCTGATACCTAAGTTAGTATCTTAAAATAATTTTAACAGAGTTTCTTTAGGGGAGAAAAATGGCCTACCTCTTTCCTTCCTCGTTCAAATATATGTACCTGGAGCCTTGCGGAAGATGCGTGTCGAGGAAGCCTTCGAGGACATGCTGGAGAAGTTTCACGGGATACAATGTTTGTCTTGAATGTACTTGATTGGAAAGAAGGGAGGTGACCTTGACATAAAGAGATATGCAGTAAATGTTGACATGCATTCGAAATGACCATACGGGGGCTATCTTGACATCCAGCCATGGCAATTTGACTTGTCTTGTTCCTGTGAAGAGGTACCACCACCTGGGACGTTACTTTCAGTGGGCAGTGATGACCCTACACTCAGTACTACTCGAGCTCTCCTCATGAATTTTAATCTTTCTTATACATGCTCAGGTATGTGCAAACTGGAGCTTTCTTGAGGCTGACCAGTCGAGGTCAATTCTTCTCCTTAGAAACTTTCTTTCATCATAGGTTTCTCGATATGCTGTGACATGTGTTCGTCGCACTACTAGAGCTCGAGAAACACCCATAACGGTTGCCCACAGTCGAGGACTTGGGTGGCTTCATTTGCCCAAGTCTGAAGACTTCATTATTCGAGCACCTTGTCGGAGTTATCCTGATGTGGTGATAGACTTCATTTCCCATCTTGGGCATCTCATATTTGGGCCTCAAGTTTATTTGTGGGGATTTCACCACATGAATTAATTACTGACCATTTTTGTCACGACTTATTCATCATGCATGCATCATTTCATCCTTTCTGTGTTTCAAGGCCATTAACGATGCATGGGCGTGCGTGACGGAACCTGACTCCTTCATGTGTTGCTTCATTCCTGATGTATTGTTTCATTCCCTATGGTTGCTTGAATCGTCGTTTGGCTCCCCAAGATCTTCTCATCGATTCATGAAATGGTCGCTCACTCGGCGTGGGGTGACCTCAACGGCCACCATCATGGCCTTTATTAATGCCCATTAAATGAGCAGTTTTCCCTTTTCAGGGCCTATACAGAGGTGGTTCTCTATGTTCCCTTCATCATTTCCTTCCTCACATGCTCCTTTCATCCTTGCCTTCCTCACACACTCCTTTCATCCTTGCCTTCCTCATAGAATCGAAACTTTCGTTGTTTCCCCTATTGCTTCTTTCTTTCTCGGAGAAGCAATGATCTTTCCCCTTCTAGGGCCTCTTCTGTTGGGAGGTTTCCCCTTGACATCCTCCTCACTTTCCTTTCCATGTTTTCCATTTCCCTTTTGTCACCTTCTAAATGTAATTCCTTAAAGTTACTAATGTTCCATTCGCAATGATTTCTTGCCATCGATAGGCCTATGTGGTGAACCCTTTGTCTGCGTTGGTTTCCAGCTTATAGTTGCAAAGCCCTTCTCTCGCGAAATATTATCCTTGAGAAAGGCTTGTAACCCAGCCAGGGATCTTGTCTTTATATGAGGTGACTTCCTCAACTGCATCCCACTTCCTTTTACTATATATATCACTTCGATCCACCAATCGCTCATTATAACACGCATTGAGAGTGGACCAAACGCATCCCTTGCGGTCGTATCCTTGGGGATCGTCTCGAGCCATGGGGTGGTGGCTTTCTTCATTGCTCAACTTGTGGGAGAGGTTGAGGCTTTTTTCATGCTCAGATAAAAAATAAGGCGCTGCCGGTGGTCTGAATCCACTTTTAGCCCTACTTGGTGTGGTCTTCAGACCAAGTCATCATAATCCTCGACTGGTAAGTGAACAGAGCCCTCGCGACCTTATAAGAGTTCAAAAAAGCTCTGTAAGTCTTGCGACCATCGACCCAGTCTTGCGACCATCTGTAAGTGACCAGAGTGCTCTTTGTCTAGCCAGGTATTTCTGCTCTCTCAATATCCTTATTCCTATTTAGGGTGCTTGCTAGGCATCTTTCACATTTGGCATCCAGCCAGGCATCACTGCTATGTCTGGGTCCTTTTGTTTGTCCTATTTGACGAATAAGCATATTTCTTTTTCCTTTGGTCTAGTCAATCATCCTGCTCTGGCTAGATCATTGTTCCCATCTGATGAGTTGGAGTGCTCGGCAGACATCACTTTTTAACTTGATGTCTAGTTAAGCGTGCCTGCTTTGGCTATACCCTTGACCCTATCTGACGAGTTGGAGTGCCCTACAGACATCACTTTTTACATAGATATCTAGCCAGACGTACCTGCTCCAGCTTGACCCTTGATCCCGTCTAACGAGCTAGTGTGCTCGACAAACATCACTTTTTACCTTAATGTCTAGCCAGGCGTGCTTGCTCTGGCTAGACCCTTGATCACGTCTGACGAGTTGGAGTGCTTAGAAGACATCACTTTTTACCTTGATACCTAACCAGGCGTGCCTGCCTTGGCTAAACCCTTGATCCCGTCTAACGAGCTCAAGTGCTCGGCCTTAACGGCAGGACTCCTCGAGTTCCACATTCTGCTCGTGGGCATACATTGATTTATCATGAACCACTCATTCCTGATAGTCTGGTGGGAGAATGATCGATCTTTCGGGTCCTTCATTCCGGGGGAGCTTCTCGGGCAGTGCGCTAGTTATAGGCTCTTTTTCAGTCTGTTCATCCGCTTAATGCGAGGGCTTGGGAGGAACTCGCTTGTACGTTTCATTGTGAGAAACTTGATCTTACCGAGAACTGAAGTAAGGGGTCTTGTGACCGTCCTTATCCTTTCACAGGGACTTCATGTCTTCACTCGGCTCGTGAGCCCATATACCAATTTTGGCATGATCTTCGCCTTACGTTTCATCCTAGATGGGGTGTGGGAGCTTAGAGTTATCTAACCCAGACTCGTATTGCAATAAGTGGTGGAGGGTTGATGTAAGGTTCTGTATTTCAACTGGGAATGATCTCAGGCCTGTCTATCGGTATGGCACGGCTTTTGCCCTCTGATGCTGGAGCTTCAAAAAATTGTTGGTGGCCCAAAAAGGCACCAAGGAGTAGGGGAGGTTGTCCCACCAATATTTTCCTTCACCTCCCACAGTTGCCCACAAAATTCCCCTGGAGGATTCTTTAGGGGTCTTTGTCATTGTTCACTCTCTGACGGCTTTCCTCGCCTCCTTCATCTTTCTGGGATGACCCCAACCAAAACCTTACAGAGGGGGAGCTTGGCTATTGGAGGTTTTATTTTTGTCCTGGTTTCTTCAAGGGTGGTCGTCTCTCCAAGTTAATATGTCACCTCACCTTTTCCCATATAGTTTTCCCCTATGGTCCTACAAATGCATGGTGACTCTGCCAACGAGCCTTTGAGTCATGGGAGGGGACCATTTCTATGCAAGAGGTTATAACCACCGCATCATTCTTCCTTCATCGTGTGGTCATCATGACAGTAGATGATTCTTACGAAGAGAATGGTGGACCCTCCCTATAGTCTTGGACTTCGTCGGCGTGGGGTGCCAAACTCATCCTCCCTCTTCGGGAGGGGAGGGGTCTCAAGTACTCTAAAAAGGAACGATTTTCTCATAGTTTCCCACAGACAGCGCCAACTGTTTTAGCTGAAAACTTTAACGGTATGGATGCTTGTCTCCCGTGTTAAGTGCGGGCGTCCTCCTGACCGGGGGAATCTGCTACGGTCATGTTGTGTGCGTTCTTCCCTTTGGGTGGAGCTCCCCTAGATTTCATCATTTGCAAAACATAAACAAAGAACCCGAGGGCGAGGAGAACTGGGGGTGATTGCCTCAGCTAAGGGCCTCCGATATCTAAGCCAGTATCGTAGAGTAATTTTAGCAAAATTTCTTTAAGGGATAAAAATGGCCCACCCATTTCCTTCCTCATTCAAATATTTGTACTTTGAGCCTTGCAAAAGAAGCGTGTCGCTGAGGCCTCGAGGGTGTGCTGGAGAAGCTTCGCGCAGACATAATGTTTATCTTGATTATCCTTGATTGGACAGAAGGGAGGGGACATTGACATAAAGCGATAGACATTAAATGTTGGCATGCCTTCAAAATGACCAGACGGGGGCTATCCTGACATCTTCCATGGCAATTTGACTTGTCGGGTGCTCGGCCTGTGAAAGGTGCCACCTAGGAGGTTACTTTCGGCAGGCATTGCTGGCCCTACACTCAACACTATCTGAGCTCTCCTCATGAATTTTAATCTCCCTTATACATGCTCGGATCTGTACAACTCAAGCTTCCTTGAGGTTGACCGGTCGAGGTCGATTCTTCTCCTTAGAAACTTTCTTTTGTCATAGGCTTCTCGATGTGGCGTGACATGTGTCGTCACACTACTGGAGCTTGATAAAACACTCATAACACAATATAATTAGTTACAGTATGAAAATATAGGCAAATAGAGGACTTGCGAAGAGAGAAGAAGAGAAATGCTCCTATTCAATTACCAAGAAGTTAATTATCTTTACACTTACACTACGTATTTATACATAAAGGAATAGCTCATTAACAAATGACCATAAGCTAACAACTTAGTTCAACGAAGCTAACTGAAATAGGTTTGGCACATCAACTTGCATGGCAAGCTCACGTGTACGTTAGCTGACTTTGCTAGGTTGTTTATGAAAACAATCATCCCCCCAAGCGAAAGGGGGAAGATGGTGCTTGGTCTTAAGATATAAAAATTGTGCTTCTGGAATGGATCTCGTTAAGACATCAGATGTTTGATCACAAGAAGGTACAAATCGAACTTTAATTTATTGTTAAGATATTATCATGTATAAATAAAGATCAATCTTCAAGTGTTTTGCGCGTGTATGAAGAACTAGATTGGCAGCTAGGATGGAGCACTCATGTTATTACACCAAATAATTTGTCTTTGAGATAAAAGACTCTGTAACTCAGTGAGGATAGATTGAATCCATGTAAGTTCAGCAACTATGTTTGAGAGTGCATGATATTCACTCTCTCTACTAAAGTGAGCAACTACTAGTTGCTTCTTTGAGGACCATGAAATGAGTAAACTTCCTAGAAAAAATTGCATGCCCACATATTGATCTTCTATCATCAAGATTGGATGCCCAATCACCATGAGAATAGATTTGAGTCTTTTAGATATCTAAGAAGGCGTTTGTAAGCCTGTCAGTGTGTGGTGGTGGGACTTTGAACAAATTGACTCAATTTATTCACAATGTAAGCTATATTTGAATCAAATTCTATACCTAGTCCATTTAAAATGTGTAGGAGAAAATCTTGCTCTCTGATAGGATTACATGCTCCTGCTAACCCATCAGCAAATTTTCTCATCTTGTCATAGTAGTCAGCTACTGATTGACCTACTTTCTTCATTGTTTCTAGCATGTTTTTCAGATGCAACATCGTAGTTTTAGATTGTGAGAAAATACTTTCCAAGGCTTGTCATAACTCTCTTGAATGATTGTATTAAAGGATTGCCCTAAGAATCCTTTCAGTCATCGATGAACTCAACCAACTAAGGAGAAGCTAATCATTCCTTAACCAGGTAATATGTTTGGGATCAACACTCCCATCAATTTAATTTCTAAGGTGGTTTTTCAAAAACCAAACAAATATTCATCTAATCCATGATCTATCATTGCAGGTACGATTTGAGACTTCCAAAGCATGTAATTGCCTCTATCTAATTTGATTAACAAAGAAGAGTTTAATGTAGGATTAGGATTCAAGGTTTTCAAAGAAGAATAGTTTGCACCTATATTGTTCTCTGTGTTTGCAATTGATTCAGTAGTCACTACCCAACTCCGATTCACTATCTTCACCTAGCGCCCTGATACCAAGTTACAGTTTGAAAATAGGGACAAATAGAAGACTCGTGAAGAGAGAAGAAAAGCAACGCTCGTATTCGATTATCAAGAAGTTAATTATCTTTACATTTACATGGAATATTTATACATAAATGAATAGCTCACTAACAAATAACCATGAGCTAACAACTTAGTTAACCGAAGCTAACTGAAATAGATTTTGCTCATCAACTTAAATGGCAAGTTCACGTGTACGTTATTTGACTTTGCAGGTTGTTTATGATAACTACCACAATTGAAAAAGAATGTACGTCTGAATATTTTTTGGAAGCCTTTTAATCTTATATTGTGCTACTTGTATGTATGGTGTCAAATCCTTGTTCCGTCTCTTTATCCAGTCAATTCAAAATTTCCTCATTGTATGTTAGGATGTATATTTTATTGTATTGTATATTTATTTCAATAGAAGCTCTATGCTTTAATTAACATAGTATATATTTTATATATTATGTCATGCAGCTTAGAGACAACCCTGAGGAATTTTTCTTGCCTCACAACCGGGGATAACATCATGGTGGCCTATAACAACAAAAAATATTACATAGATATAGTTGAAACAAAGCCTTCTAATATGATAAGTATTGTTAAAGCTGACTGTGAGGTTAATTTCTCACATCCCCTGATTACAAGGAACCAGAAAGTCTTTTATTATTTTTATTAAATGATATGGATTTCGTTGAGATGGTTACTAATCCTCCTATCTAGCTTTAGCTAAACTGATAGTAAGAGTTACATGGAAATGTATGTTTTAGCCTTTTTATTAGACAATCTTGTCCTGTGAGTTTTAATTCTTCAATCTTGATATTGTTTTACATTGTAAGGTTGTTCTAGCCACTACGATTTTATTTTTCATATAAGTTTTTTACATATAACTTCCGAAGATTACGGAGCTGCTCATGATCAACTCATTAGAGGACTAAGACTTTTGTTTTCAAAGGTATAGAGTTATGATTCTTTCTTAGTTGTTCATGTTTGTGTCTATGAAGCAATAAAAGAGAATGAATCAGGTGGCAGATACTTGTTCTTTAATAAGTTTCTCTAATCATTAAAAAGGAAAGGCAAAGTGATTCAATTATGGGATATTATGCATATGCAGTGGATCCTACAAGAATGGAGTGATGATGAATGTTTCAAGTTGTTGAAGAACTATTATAAAGCCATTCAGATAACAATAAGGCGATCATGGTGGAGCACATTACACCAATGTTCCTAGGATTACAACCGTTAACAGGTCAAACCCAACTTGATTTGCTTGCGATTACTCAAAGCCAAGGAGGGAAAGAGAGGCTTCAAAGTCTTTGGAGTTCTCCAATGTTTTTTTACTTATCTTATAGTGTTATCAATTATGAAATGTGTAGTATGCAAATTTTTTACATTTTATATTCATGAGATGTGAGTTGGAAGATTGATGACATCTTGTAATGTTTGTGAGATGTTCAATTTATTAAAAAATTATGTTAGTGCAGTTTTATGATTTTTTAGATGTAAAAGTAATTTTGTAAATCTGTATTGAAAACTATATTTTAGGTAAAATGTAGAATACAATCAAAATAGAAAAATATGTAGAAACTGGAAAAATCTTGGCGGTTTGCAAACCATAAAAAAATAGAGTTCAACCTTTTTCCTTTGGTCTAGCCTAGCGTTCCTCCTCTGGCTAGATCTTTGTTCCTATCTGACGAGATTGGAGTGCTCGGCAGATATCACTTTTTAACTTGATGTCTAGTTAGGCGTGCCTACTCTGACTATACCCTTGATCATGTCTGACGAGTTGGAGTGCTCTGCAGACATCACTTTTACCTTGATGTCTAGCCAGGCATGCCTGCTCTGGCTAGACTCTTGATCCCGTCTTATGAGCTAGTGTGCTAGGCAAACATCACTTTTTACCTTGATGTGTAGCCAGGCGTGCTTACTCTGGCTAGACCCTTGATCTCGTCTAACGTGTTGGAGTGCTCGGCACATCACTTTTTACCTTGATACTTATCCATGTGTGCTTGCCTTTGCTAGACCTTTGATCCCGTCTGATGAGCTGGAGTGCTCAACCTTAATGGCAAGACCCCTCGAGTTTCACATTCTACTCGTGAGCAGACATTGATTTATCCTGAACCACCCCTTCTAGATGCTCTGGAAGGACTGGAAGGAGAATGATCGATCGTTCCGGTCTTTCAAGTTCCTTCCCGGGGGAGCTTCTCGGGCAGTGCGCCAGTTATGGGCCCTTTTTCAGTGTGTTCATCCGCTTAATGTAGGGGCTTAGGAGGAACTCGCCTGTAAGTTTCACAATGATAAACTTGATCTTGCTGAGAACTGGAGTAAGGGGTCTTGTGAACTCTATATGTTTGATCTATCTTTCAATATTGACTTTTTTCCTACTTCTCTTGTTTATGAGCTCTATTGACTTGAGGAAAGAAAAAAGAGATTGCACTTTTCACCTTATTAATTACTGTGTCTTAAATGAGAAAAATTCCATTCTTAGATGTTTTCAAACAGAAAAAAAACAGTTTGGATGTCCATTTTTTTTTGAAAATTCACTTTAAATTGTACCAAACATAAAAAATTACAAAACTTAGTTCTGTGTCTCATAGATCCGGATCTAAAATCTTATAATTGTTTGAAAGTGTTTTCATATTGAAAATTTGTATCAATTAGAATCTGTCTGACAGTAAACTGAAATTCAGATTTACATATATTTGATTTAAAAGTTGTCTTAACTTATGAGTGATTCAATTATGGGATCTCTTACACGGAAATGGTCTTCTTCCATCACTCAAAGGCCCGCTGACAAGAGTGGCCACCCATTCGAGGTAGTTGGGATTGGAAGGAACTAGACCACAAATGGCTAGCCTCCCCGATGGTAAGGTCTTGGCGAGAGTCATCCTCACTGGACGAGGGCGAAAGATAAGGTCACCGAAAACCAAAGGTGGGTACAACCCTCTGGAGAATCTTTGAGGGACGGTATGTGAACAACTATGGAAGGTGGATGAATCTTCCAAGATAGTCTCATCTCACTGGAGTTGTCAAGATCAGAAACTCCCTACAACTCCCCAGTTCAGTGAATAAGTAACCCTCCTCAGGACTGCCGACGTTGAAGCACAAAGGACTATGTGCCCATCGATACTTGCTAGATTATTATACTGGATCCCAGTGGATAAAATCTGGAGTTTCTTGGTGCGGGAGAAAGCATCAAAACCAATTAATATTATCTTTGCCTGGAAGATCACTGCCTAACACCTTAATCCAAAGAATGCAATTTGGGAAAAATTGAAGACCAATACGTCTCTTTGTAATCCACTCAATTTTGAATAAACTGTCATTAGTAGTAGAGAAATATTGATTATAAGGAACCCAATCTTCAGGAGGTAGAAGGCATAGTTTCATCACTATTCTGCAAGAATCACTATCTAAAAATCCAATGGCTAGAACAGCTTTGACAAATTTATCTACAAGAAGCCAGATTTCAATATGTCATTTGATGGACACAGCCTTCTCTTTGGGAGGGTCATGTAAGACCCCAAGCAAATGATGGGTGTAGCATTATCTGATGTGTCAGAGTCTGAGGAGGTGGCAAACTTAGATGAACAGCTGGCCGCGTCGGAGGAGTATGGCAAGACATATTGAGTGCTCTCATTGCGATTAGCTTGTTCTTCTACAGCAGATTCAATATCTTCATCGTTTCGGAGGAGAAGCATTGTTTGTAGATGTTGCAGCATCTGAATATCTCGTTTGGTTTTATAAGGACAACTTTTTGCAAAATGTCCTTCTTTACCACAGATGTAGCATTTATCTGACTTGCGGGAGGCATGATGTCTTTTCTTAAAATACTGAAGAAAAGGCTTGGTACAAGAGTGATGCTGGAAACCCTTTTCACGAGATGGAAATCGGTGGGGCTTTTCCCGTTTGTCCCGTCTATGATCCTTGGAACATGAACAATCCTTTTGGGCATGGCATTTGAGCTTGAGATAGGATTTGGTACATGCCGATCGAAGTTTAAATTCCCCTTTGAGCATCCCCTTAAAAAACTTTTGTTGTTCACATAGTTTATCAAGGGTGGCCAATGCAAGCTGATAGATCTCACCAAGGGAAATGTTTGTCATATCATGTCGAAGGGCATTAATGGTCCGATGTAGTTCAGGTTGCAATTTTTCAGGAAGAGAGGCAATGAACGTGTGCCAGAGGTTGACATCATTAGCTCCATTCAGCATATAATACTTGTCGGACATACGTTGGAAATGTTTTTGTAAATCACGGCGTTACAACGAACAACATTTCATTTCAAAAAAGTCTTGACGACTTCGTTTGTCAATGAGCTGGAAATCTCCAATGAATTCTTTATGTAACATACCCGAAAGAGTGTCAGCATCAGGGATACGAGCTGCAGTCAGCCATTGATAAGGACTAAGACTTTGAAACCATTCTCTTAAAGTCCCTGTGAATTGAGATAAAAACTCAGAGAGGATATCTTCGAGGGCCACATCTGGTTTAGATAGTTGTAAGTCAATCTAAGCACCAAATTCATGAAGACGACCACGCCATTTATTTGGAAGAAGATCGTCAAAAGTAAACCAGGGGCCAATCATTGGTTTATATATGTTTCTCGAATATTGGGAATGTATTGGAGGAGGAAGATCATCGACAAATGATTCTTTCTCGTTAATATCACCAGGTTGGACCATGACAATAGTATAAATATCAGCTTGGCATGCTTCGGAAGGAAGACTAGAGGTATCATCAGTGCTGGAGGTATCAGTTTCTGAAACTGAATTGGAGAGACTTTGTAACGCCTGGATTGTCTGAGCAGGATCCAGATGAGCCTTTAATTTCTGAGATGGAGAAGGAGGTCGGACTGGTAGAGCAGAGAGTTTCATCATATAGGAAGTTGAGGTCAGGGGAGTGGGATGAAAAATCTAAACACCAGGAGGGATCGAAGAAAGAGGAGCAGGCTGCACTGGGGGAGCTGCGGTTGTCGACTTAGATTGTCTGAGTTATCTTAAAATGGGGTAAGACATTTTGAACAGATTATTATAGTCGGAGGCTTTTGGATAAGGCATGGGAGATGAGAGATACCTAGGAGTTTGACTGCTCATGGGATAGGAAGGATATGGATCATAAAGAGTTTGAGATTTCTCTTTAGACATATCTGCCTCTATCCGGTAGATATCTTGTGAAATCTGGGAGAGTTTTTGCTCTTTTTTCAGAATTCTGGGCCTATGTAACCTTTTTCGGTCAGGTGTTTTAATTCTGTATCTAATTGTAGAGCTCTGGATGCTAACATGTCCCAAAGCTGCTGAAGTTGGTCAAATATATGCTCGACTTGAGTGGATGGAGTGTCAGATTTTATGAATCAAAAGAAATATACAACTAATCTTTTATTAAAGGCTGGAATGCTAGAAGCTAAACCATGCTCATCACCTTGCTCTACTAAATCACCATTATACAGTCATGTAGGAACCAGTTTGTCAGATGTTTTTGAGTACAGGAGTTTGGTTGGATCTTTATAGTATTTGACCTTTACAAGGCTATATATTAGCTCAGCTGTTAATAGGGTATGTCAGTTCGTGCATAACCCTACAACCGGCCATTTATCTGTTGTCAAGCACATTCTCAGGTATGTCATTGGAACTATATCTCAGGGCATCATATTTAAACATGGTTCTTTGTGTTTGCATGATTTTAGTGACACTGATTGGGCAGGAGACCCATCAGACAGACGTTTAACAACTGGATTCATCATCTTCCTTGGCAGCAACCCTATCTGTTGGAGTCCTAAGAAGCAACAAACTGTTGCAAGGTGTTCTATAGAGGCATAGTACAAAGCTCTTTCCAATACAACTGCTGAACTATCTTGGATAAGACAATTATTATGTGATCTTCATTTGTTTCTGCCCAAACAGCCCATTTTATAGTGTGATAACATGTCTGCCACAGCCCTGACATCCAATCCAATCTTACATGCGAGAACAAAGCATGTAGAAGTTTATTACCACTTCATTAGGGAAAAGTTGGTCAAGAAGGATCTTCATGTTCAACACATTCATACTCATCTTCAGCTCGCGAATCTTTTTACTAAACCCCTCTGCACACCTTGGTTTGTTTTTCTTAGGAACAAACTAATGCCCTTTACACTAGGCATTAGTTTGAGGGGGGATGATAATCATAATACAGAAGTGCTTTAGGTTTTTATTATATGCTTCTCATTTGAGCTATATGGGTACCTTTTAACTGCTTGTGTGGCTGTTATTTAAGTTGTATGCGCATATGTATTATTTAACAAATAACAAAAACATCTTTTTGTCTATTCCTTCTTGCTTCTTCTTCCATTGCTACTGTTATCTTCATCTTTTTCTTTTGTTTCTTCTCTTCTCTCTTAATCTCTTCAAAAATGTTTGAAATGAAAACAAGACGTATTTTTATTTTTAATTATTTGTTACATATCATTGTTTGTTACAATGTATTAATTTTTTTAATATAATCAATTGATCAAGCCAACATCATATATAGTGGACTTCTATTTCTATCTATGGATGATGATCCCTCATATGCTCTTTTGTTGATAAAGGAAGTTCCAAGGTTAAGGAGAGATAGAAGTACGATAATCAATCAATTCATTGGTACTAATGGGCTCGAATCTTTCGACTGTGACTTCTAAGGAACAAGGTTGCTATCTTATTCTCTGATCCCGAGTAATGATGTGGGGATCCAATAATTTGGTATGGGGTTTCATAGAAGAGGATGGATGATCGAGTTAGATTCTGTGAATGGTTGTGCCATTATCCGAGAGAGGCGATGATCAGCTACTCTATATATGTATTAACTCATCAAGTGACCTGCTAACCTTAAAATATTAAGAAAGGGGCCTACTACTGATAATTGCAAGAGGAAAGGGTGTAACTTGTGCCTATCCCTAGTTACTCTAGTGTTCATCGGACCACTATTATCTTTTATTGGAGCGGTCAATGACCACACATCCACTCTTATAAAAAAGTTGAATTAAACGTAAAAGGGGGTCAATTTTACTTTGGAAAGGCAGAGGCCACTTCCTTTTAGAATTAACCCGATTCACATTTTCAAGGGCCTGAGCTTCAATTGGTTTAGGACATTTTGAGTTTAAGGGCTTGGGGCTACAAAATGCAATTGGGTAATTTCATGCATTGTGTTTTTAGGCAATTTGTTTCATGAGATTATTTCAGGTACTCCAAACTTTCAGAAGGACTAGTGTTTACCGTAGTCAAGATGACAATTTTGATGATGGTAAATAATTGGACTAATATTTTATTAGAAAAATTACCAATTTGGTCATCGTAGTTTACACTTGTTTTCAATTTGGTTATCATAGTTTAAAACAATTTGATCATCATAATTTACTTAACGTCTCAATATAATCAATTTATCACACTCCATTAACTAAATTTAACATACACGCGGACATACCACATTAAGTGATGATGTGGCATGTTAAACGATGATGTGGCATGAGTGTGACTCATAAATACACAATCATCCATTAAAAATATAGTTTATATTTCCCAACTCACATATTATTTCTAACTTTTTTTACATTCCAACTCACCTTTTTTTATGTAACTTTCTCTCTCTCCCTCATCCATCATCCTTCATCTCTCTTTAACTCAATTGAAGGTTTGACGAAGTTGTTTGTTCTTCACGAAGCTGTTTGTTACTTCTGAACACATCATCTGAAGGCATCACAAGTCGGCATTTGGTAAAGCATCATAGACAGATCGTCTGAAGGCTTCACGAATAGATTGTCTGAAGCCTTCACGAACAGATCGTCTGAAGGCTTCATTAACTCATCTCTATCCGGTATTCTCCTCGAAGGATGTTCTTTCTCTTCCCCTGAAGTAGATCGGCATTTTTGCATTCTATTCCTGGTAAAATTTGTCAATTTTGTTGTTAATTTCTCCTCGAATTAGGTTCGAATCGATCTATTTGTTTACTTAACAGAATAGATCGGTTCGAATGATTCCATTTTTTCCTGTAAATCGGTTCAAAACAATCGGGTGAAGGCTAAATCGTGTTTAAATTCTTAGTGAACAAAACCCATCAAATTTCAGAAAATGGTTTAAAATTTCAGAAATGGTTTAAATTCTTTCTACTCGCTTTGATACCTCAAGGCTGATTCGTGGATTCAAGACTAAATCGGTTTATTCTCAATTCTTGCAGGAAGCTTGAAGTATTGTAATCATCAAAATGTCTCGTAGAAGTCGACTAGATCAAGTGCTTCCAGCCAACTTGTCCCTTATCACGTTAGACCATTGTGTTATTGTGGGGTTACTGCTCATATTAAAATATCAAGAATGAATATGAACCTTGGGAGAAAGTTTCAGGATGCTGAAGATATTCAGTGATATTTTATTCCATTCTAACATCTTTTTTTTTCCTATTCACTGTATTGAATTTGTTTTTTATTTTCTATTGAAAACTCATGATGGTTGTAGGTTCTTTGCATGGTGTGAACCCGAATTTAAATATGAAATAATAAAGAATGTGGTGCTTAGGAAAAACTTGAAGTTAACAGAGCAAGAAAATGAACTTGTTATGAAAAAATGAAGCTAATCGAGGAAGAAAATGAATGTCTAAACAAAAACCTGAAGCTAGTTGAGGAAAAAAAATGAAATGTATCGCAATAAATTAAAAAACATGTGACTATTTACTATTTTTTCGTGGATCATTATTGCAATGATGCTGGCTATGTAAGAGAAAATTAATGTATGTTTTGTAATTTCACTTATTATGCAGTCGTGCTAATATTCATCTCTTAGTGTTTGTTTGTATGAGATTGAACAGCTATTTTTGTGTATCAAACTTTATGAGATATTTTTAATGTCTTTGCAAAGTATCACCTATTAAATTGAGCTTGTTCGATACTCATAAACATGTTAAATATAATATAATATCAGTGTTTCAATACTCTTAAACTTGTTAAATACAATATAACTGTACGGTACTCATATATCTGATAAAAAGTCTCAAAACATTTCAAGCATATAATACAATCTTCCATAATATCTAGTTTCTTATACTAGACAACATCACAACACCCCTACATCTACATAAAAAATACACGTAAACAAAAAATACATCCCATAGCTTGGCATATTGCTTGATACATGTTCCCTCCAACTCACCTATTATTTCTAACTACTTTATTGATAATTTTATATTTTTTGCTTTTACTTTCAAAACAATATTTTCAGACTATATTTTTAATGGATGATTGTGTATTTATGGATCCCACTAATGTTATATCATCACTTAGCATGTCATGTCATCACTTGACGAGCCACGCCAGCGTGTCCGTTAAATTTAGTTAATGATGTGTGACAAAAAGACTATATTGAGACGTTAAGTAAATTAGGATGGTCAAATTAAGATTTTTTAAACTATGATGGCCAAATTGATAATTTTTTCAATTTTATTTAATGTGTAGAAAAATTATCAATTACTAATTAAATTATGAACACAAGATATTACGAAGAATTGATCTGATGCACCAAGAAAAATACTACATACGGAAAAATGATCAAATTCGGTTATACGGACCAAATACATCATGAGAAGTCAACCAAGGACCGAAAGGGTCAATAGCGAGAAGGGAATCAGTCCACTAGTAGGCTCTGCAATGGTGCACTGGTCTGTGCAATGAGGGAATAAAATCTTTAATTGTCCATTGGTTTAGCGGTGGGCTCCAAACTAATGAATTGGTTAGACTGGTTAATGAATTTTATTCCTTAATTGAAACCAATTTACAGGTTTCCCAAAATTGATTAACCGGTTCACCCCCTCCCCTACACATCTATAAATATTCACGACATTTCCAATCGTTTCACCCCTATCCATACCTCTCCAATGAAGATTTATCGAATTTATAGTTTTTAGAGGCTTGTATTTTTTAGCGTTGATTTGTGAGATGTTTTAGAGAAAGGTTAGAAAAATACTATGACAAAAATTTGAGAGATCTACTCTTTAAGAGAGTGATCAATTTTGTAAGAGATTAAAATCCCGACCATTATTCATTGTCAATGTTTGATTGACACCATTAGCCAATAAAGTTAGTAAAAGTTTTTTTCTTCACCAGTAAGAAAATCGCGTGAGAAAATATTCAAAGGGAGATTTTTAGAGCATGGACATAGGGATAGGTTTTTTGGAACTATGTAAAAATATTGTGTTTCGAATCTCTCTTCCCTACTCTCTTTATTTACATACACTTTACTTTTTTCTATTTAATTTTGTGCACGGTAATATCCACATCATTGTTATTTCATTATTTAATTACCCGTTTATTATTTATTGCTTGATTGATTTAATTATTCACTTTATTAAAAGCAATTTTATTCATCTATTAAAAATCTTTCTTTTTAATGTCATCCCTCATAAAAAGGGTGCCATAACGGTCCCACAATCAGTATCGAAGCTTGGTGGTCAAGATTGAAGATTAATTGTCTTGAGCAATAGAATCACCTTTCAGTTTTCAACAAGGACAATCAATTTCAAAACCTTCATTTTTTTAATGACTCATGAAATGGAATACATGGACGAGGATGTAGATTATATAAAATAGCAAATCTATTGTTCAAAACCACATCTAGTGAAAGTGAAGAAGAAGATGAAAACTTTCACTTGAAGAACTCAATGGATGACGAATGACTCATGAAATGGAGCACATGGAGGAGGATGCGGATTATATAGAAAAGAGGAATCTATTGTTCAAAACCAAATCCAATGAAAGTGAAGAAGGAGACGAAGATATAACCGCTTCACAAAGAAGCTTCGAAAGCTACTCAGAATGAGAAAAGGCACTTCAAAGAAGAGACTGAAAGAAAAGAAAATTTCCTTTGGAGCAAACATGAAAAGGTAAATATGTCCATAATAGCATACGTAGACAAGGTTAGTTAAGCGTGATTTTCATGATATTGTTGATTTTAGAGAAATCACATGAAAATTTACCATTTTGGCGTGTATATATTCATTTTTTGAAAATTTAAAACTTTTTCATACTTTGAAACAATCATACATCGAGGGGAAGTTTTGAAAAGGAAATTCATGTCAAAAGATACACTTTTTTTCAAAAAGAAACTCTTATTGAAACTTAAATGAATATATTCTTTTTGATGATATAAAAATGGGAGAAATGTAATTGAGGGGGGAAATTTAAAAAAAAATTATAAATATTATTACATATGCTTAGATGGAGTTTATAGTTAATATTTTTCTTGCAATCGATTGCTTGTTTATATTAGGGGAAGTTTATTGACTTTAGTTAAGGTGTCAATTTTGATAATAACAAATAATTATTGGACTAATATTTTATTTAATGTGTAAAAAAGTTATCAAATACAAATTAAATTAAGAACACAAGATATTATGAAAAATAGATCTGGGGCATCAAAAACATATTGCACACGGAACAAGAGTAGAATTTGGAATGCTATACGGACCTGATACATCATGAGAAATCAAAGGAGAGAAAATGTCAAGATCGAGAAAGAAGTCATAATGAACAAAAAAAAAGAGAATAAAGCTCATTGAGCCATGGCAATTTTGGAACAAGCTGACAAACCGATGGGACACCAGCAAACCGACTGGAATCGGTCCCCGTGGGCTCAGGTTCATCGTGGGATCCCAATTTGTGCAATTGAGGAATAAAATCCTTAATTGCCTTCAGGTTCATCGTGGGATCCCAACCGATGAACTGGTTAGACTAATTAAGGAGCTTTATTCCTTAATTGAAACCGGTGCACCAGTTTTTCAAAACTAGTGACCCAATTCACCCCTCTACTACACACATATAGAAACCACATGAGTCAGACCTCTCTATATCTCTCTAAAGAAGATTTTTAGAGTTTTATTTGTTGAGAGGCTTATATTTTTTAACGTTGATTTGTGAAAAATTCTAGAGAGAAATTAAAAAAATACTGTGAGCATAAAATCAAGAGATCGGCTATCTTAAAGATTGAGCAATTTTGTAAAGATGAAAATCTCAACAATTTTTAATTGTCAATATTTGATTGACACCGTAGGCTAGTAGGATTTGTAAAGGTTTGGTTTTCACCCGTAAGAAGTTCGTGTTTGAAATAGTGTATTGCGTTATAAGATTAAATGGAAATAACGATAGTATAACAATTCTGTAAATACAGTTCATACAACAGGTAAATAGTTTATTTACATAAACAATAAGGACAGTAACGAAATAATAAAAAAATCAAATCGAGTCCTATTTTCACAGTTTCCCTAAAACAGTTATGCCCCCCCCTCACTTGTGATACTAAGGTTGATAACGTCGTCTGTTTTTTAAGATAAAACAGTTTGAGGCAGCTGAAGTGCACTCAACTTCACCACCTTGATCGAACTGACTTGTCAGAATTCTACCATAAGAGTAACTATGCAAAATCAATACTTGAACCAGAAAACAAAATTGTTGACGAGTCAGAAATAAACTGAACCGAACTGAATCAAAAATTGAACCAAGAAAACTTGAGCAAAAACTTGGAGAACAAATATTGGAAGTAAAAGATAGCTTGAAAGCTTCTTTTGTGTGTAAAATGAGGAGGTGAAGACCTCATTTTATACTACTCACGGGGGATATGTGTAATAAAAGATACTTAACTCATTAAAAGGTCATTTAATAAAAAAATTAAGCTCGAAATATTTTTTTAATTTGCAAAAGGAAAAAATGTTTTCAGCCTTAATTAACAAGAATATTTCATATTTCTAGACTTTTGAGCTTTCTATGTGAAAGAAAAATAAATCTGAAGCAAAACATATGCCATTGGCCCATTTCGATGTGGTCCATATAGATAAAGCTTCTAGTCTTATCAAGTTACCGCTATTGATACTAGTATATCAATATATACCACTCCAACATTTCTTTCCTTTTCAATATGAGATTTCTACAACTCTCACTTATTTTTTCATTCTCATTTAGCTCACTTTGGGAGATAATTTCTCATTCATCACAAAACCAATTTTGATAAATTAATAGTCAATTTTGATGTACTCGCGAAGAAGAACTCAAATATCCAAAGACCTTACACTTTTATTATTGGGTACCACCTAAAAATTTGTCCAAAATTGGTCTACGAAAATGGTGTATAAAATACCCAATTTTTCAACAATTTCCCGCATGAATGAAAATTGACGACCAACAACACGACATACATTGTGATAGCATTTTACGTTCCAAAACCTGCCGTGTGTGGACATCTAGAATAATTCAAAGACACTTTTTTCTGTTTCTAAATGTACTCAACACATGAGATCTAGAGATTTACTGAGAATGATTAATTTAGTGAGGCAATCCTCTAAGAGAATACGATGAATATTCTTTCAGAGTTTTCTATTAACTTTTAATCACAGAGAAAGTTCACCCTGATAGCAACTCTATCACGGCACTATGAACGAACTTATCTATTAGTTCACAAATAACAGATTTAGTTTATTCAAATTTTGAATTATTATCTAATAATAATTTAACATTATCTAATTTCACAAATTAGATATACTATCTTGCTAATCGATAATTAAAAAGTTAATCGATATTATTATTTATATATAATTTCTGAAAATTAATATAACTAATTTAATAAATTAATCAAACATAATTATGTACTTGCTTCAGAATAAAAATTCTTTTTGCAAGTCAGTCAATTTCTCATGTCTTGAAATATTCACACCCTAGACTGCGTAGTACAGATGTGACTTGGGGATCATGGACCTATAATTCTAAGCTCCAATAAACCAGATTATTAATTAAACTTTTTAATCAAATAATCTTATTTATTAATTTCATTATTAATCCACTATAAATATGGAATTGCACTCTTCGAGATTATAGAACGTATTTACAGAGTATTCTCGCGTAGTCCATTGATATAATCATTTTACGTAGCTCTGTCCTTCAATTATTGGTTCATAAATTAGAGTTGGTCAAAATCACCGTTTTACCATTTTAATAACCTCTTGATCTTTATGTACAATTAATTCACTAGTGAATAACTAATTTATAATTGTATCATAAATTTGAATCAATAACCATTCAATTTCAGAATTAACATTTAAGGGAACCAATATACGATCCGTTAGGAAAGCTTGGGATTCCAAATCTTGTAAGATCATGTTCCTAGTCATCTATGTCACTGAATCTCCAAAACGAAAGTCATTAGCCTGTTTTACAAAAAAACCTTAACGAGTAAATCAAAAGATCCAATAGATATGTATAGGAGTTCATGACTACTCAGGATTCAGAGTGATCTACATACGATCATCATATTTATGTGTATTAAATACTTATGATAAACGATAAATATTAATTCATATTGGTCATGTTATATATAATCTTAATATATAAAGTACATTCAATAAGATGTCTATCCATATCAATGATATGGATCTAGATCACATGCATTCATAATGTTTAGTAACGCGTACTAGCAACCATTCATCAAAGATTTAATATTTTAATATGTTGCTGATAATTTTATTCATTATCTATGATCTTAATCATCTCGTACTAATACAATATCATAGTCTCATTAATGAATATAGAATTTTCATATATTTATAAAAATTATTCAACAATAATTTAGCACAACAATTGTAATAAAAATGAATTTCGTTAAATTTTATATTAAAATATCATTACACATGCTTTGAGAACATTACCCCAAAAAATCTCTGACTTGCCCTAAAAAAATGTGACATCTCTCTCAACCCCATGTTTCTCACATGACCCTCAAATGACTTCACAGGAAGTGTCTTGGTAAAAAAATAAGTCAGTTTCTCATCTGACGCTATCTTCATAATAGTCGCATCCCCTCAATGCATTATCTCTCTTTCAAGATGATATTTCCTCTCTATATGCTTGCCCTCTTGTCACTTCTCAGTTCTTTAGATTTAGCTACCGTCCCACTGTTGTCACAGTATAGTATTAGTGGTTTGTCCATATCTAGAACTACTTCCAGATCAATATAGAACTTTCTGAACCATACCACTTCTTTCGCAGCTTCGCAAGCCGCTATTCTATAGTGAAATGTAATACTAGATTATTTGATACTTCTCCAGACTACAGCTCTTCCACCTAGGGTGAATATTGATCTAGATGTTGACTTTCGACTATCTTAGTCTGATTAAAAATCAGAATCAATATATCTAGTGCGGTTCAAGTCTCCACCTGAATAAACAAGCATATAGTTTCTCATTCTCCTAAGATACTTAAGAATGTGCTTTACTGCAATCCAATGTTCCAAACCTGAATTCAATTAATAACGACTGACAATTCTCACTGCATAACAGATGTCTGGTCTCATACACAATATGGCATACATGAGACTACCAATAGCTGAAGCATAATGAACCTTTCTCTTATCCCTAAAATGTAAGTGGTAATGATGAGTAGCTTAACATCAAACTAACCATATCCAATAAGGTACGTTTCTCATTTCTGAAACACCATTTTACCGTGGCGTTCCAAGTGTTGTGTGTTGGATAGAATTCCATACTCTAGCAAGTAGTCTTTGAATTCTAAATCCAAGTACATTGATCTGATCAAAGGATTTTCAATGATTTACCTAATTGCTTTTCAGCTTCAGCTTTGAAGTCTTTATGCTTTTCAAAAGTTTTAAACTTTCTATGCATTAGGTAAGTATAACCATATCTAGAGTAATCGTCAATAAAAGTGACGAAATACTCATACCCACCTCTAGCTTGTACATTGATCGGTCCACAGACATCACTATGCACTAGCTCAAGTGGTTCATTGGCTCTTTGGCCATTTCCTGTGAAAGGTCTCTTGGTAATTTTACCCTCTAGACAGGATTCACAAATAAGAAGAGTTCTAACTTCTAGTTATCTCAAAGCACCATACTTTGTTAACATGTTTAACCTATCTAGATTAATATGTTCCAACCTAAGATGCCAAAGATATGTGTTATCATCATCATGACTCTTTAACGTTTGTTACTTTTAGGTTTTGCTACTTTAAATAATTCAGAATTATTTAACGCGCATTCAGTCAGTTTAATCATATGCAATACGTTCGATACCTTTTCATGATAAATATTGAATCCATTCTTATAAATAATAAACTCATTATTAATTAAAGAAACTTCAAATAATTGTTCATGCAAAATAGAGAGAAAACAAATTTCTAAAAAATTCAGAAATATAATAAACATCATTCAAAACTGAATAATTATTTCTAAAATTAAGAAGGATTGTTCCCAATACTTTTGCTGACACAGGCGCACCACTGTTAACTCTCATAATGACCTCGCTATCAGCCAAATCTCTTGGCGAATCAAGCATCTGCAAAGAAGAACATACATGGTTAGTGGCTCTTGAAACCAGTATCCAGGATGACAAATCATATTCCACTAAACAAGCTTCAAGTACAAGTAAATCATATTTACCTTTCTTTTTCAGCTCGGAGAGGTACTTGTTACAGTTTCTCTTCCAATGATCTTCAACCCCACAATGGAAACATTTTCCTTTGGGCTTGTTGTTGTTCTTGTTCTTATTGACTTTCGGAGATATCTTGGTTGTCTTCCTTTTTTGTTCTTACCATTGATTTTCTTCCTCTTGTTACTTTGCTCGGTAAAATTTACCTCACCCTCTTTGATCATACTCTTATTGAGTGACTCAAAAGTCTGCAATTCATTCAACAATTGGGTCATGTTGAATTGTAACTTTTTCATAACATAGTTGGTGGTGCACGCAGAAAAAGTAGGTGTGGGCGATTCAAGTATAATGCTGACTTGAGTTCGTTCATCAATGGTCGTCTCATGTACTTCGTCCTCATACATTATGTTGATCATATTTAAAACATGTTCATGCATAGAAGTACCATTCTTCATCTTGGTCGTCATGTAGCTTCTAGTAGCATCATGAGGACTTTGATCAGACTATTGCCCAAACATCACCTGTAGAGATTCCATAATCTCATAGGCAGTCTCCATGCACTCATGTTTAGTTCTCAGACATCATTCATGCTCTTGAGCATGTTTAGTTCTCATACATCATTCATTCTTAGGGGCATTGATAGCGGGCTATTCAGGACATTTCTCGTAAGAACAAATTTGTGGTCTCACAAATTAGCATCAATTTCAAATTCGATTTCCATCTTATTCAATTATCACCATTCAATTTCTCAAGTGCAAGTAAAGTAGTAATAGAGTTGCTCATGGTAAACATAATAATAAATGAAAATAAGGCATCCATAATTCAATATAATTGAAATAAATATCAAGAATTCGAAAAGTAAACGTGATGCATGAATGCAACATATTAAACGCATAAATTTAACATTTACTAATCCATGATAAAGTAACCTAACAGTTAATGTGCCACCTTATAGTTAGCCAGATTAATCTTAGACTGTCTATGAGACATTCTCATCCTTACTAATTAAAACTTAAAATATATCATATTTTCTCTTTTAACAATAACGTATCACTAATTTGGTCAAGTCACAATTATCCACTCAAAACTTAATTGTGACTTTGTGAGTGTAACCTATTATTTCAGATTCCATGACTTAATTTGAAATATGCCGCCTTAGGGTTGGTAAAAAAGAAACTACATCACTTAGTCATACCTTCTTAAGAAGTCCAACCTTAGTATTGATACAACTCAAAACCTTCCTAAGGGGATGAAAACAAAGCCATCTCGAGACCCTTACTGTACCTCATGGTGTTGTACTAATAATGGAGATTATAGGTAACATTAACATGTCAACCTTCTCATAATCACTATATTTATGATAATGTATTTTTATATTAACTAATCAATCAATTCTAAATTAATTACTAGTTAAAAAATATAAACCTATGAATGTGAAATTAATAGTTAATCCAATCTAATTGGTCTAAGTTCATTTAATATTCTAAAGAGCCTAAGTCAAAATTAGGTGAACTTAAAATAACTATTAATTACATTTATCAAATTTTAATTTTAATAAATTTGGTTATCATAAAGGTTACTGTAGCATTTAGAGTGATGTGATTATCAAGTTTTAACTAATTAAAACCTAGTAGTTTACATGCAATTGATTTCTCAAAATAATTCATATAAACATATTAGGACAATCCTAATAAATCATGTTTCTACTTATTAGATACATGATTAAATAGAACTATATAGGATTTCATGTATAGCATGTGATCGACTAATGTATGATCATGTTATCAATCATAACAACTAATTAAAATAATAATGGACCGAGTGACTATTGGGTATTTCTAAATTGTAGCCATTGAAATAAAAAAAAATTACAAAGTGGACTTCAAGATTACGTATTTTCAAAAAATATATCATTCTCTACTTGATGTCCATCTTCATATTCTTCAAGGTTTGAACAAAATCCTTTTTTAATTAAGAAAAACTATTTTTCTTAATTAAAAATTATTTCTATAATTATCTTTTAAAAATATTGAATTTGACTTAGTAAAAAATAATTTATTACTTCGTCAAACTTGGGTCAAACTCAATAAATTAATTAATCCTTAATTTTTATAAAATTAAAAATTAAAAATTAATTTTCAAATTATATTAATTTCAAAATTTAAAAGATAAAAGATAAAATTAGAGTTTTCATAAAACTCTGTAGTGATAGGGTAAATTGGTATCAGGGTTTCTGTGAAACTTATCCAGCTGGGACAACAGTTACTACCAACGACAAGACTCTCCCACCACGGTCCATCACCGCTAGCCAACCCCAGTCGCCGCCAACCACCACTTCCAGGAGCCTTCAACCACCGCCAACCACTATCGGTAGAGCTGATTTTTCTGAAGGCGTTACCGTCGCTAGAATATTAGTGGCACCAGCGCTAAAAATCCTATTTCTGGTGCTGGCACCAAAATTCCCTAGGAATTCCTATTTTTTTCTTTTTTCTCTACATTCGTCTCGTGCGTTATTCATCTTCTCGCGATCGGAATAACTTCAATTTAATATTTAAAATAAAATTATAAAAACTCCTACGCCCCAAAACGACTTACACAAGATTTAAGGAAAAATTAAATAACAAAGCCTAACTCAATAATCACCATACAATTAATTATCCATTATTTAACCATACCTTCAAAAAGTAAATCATCAATTCATTCATATATATCAAATATATTATGAATAATGTAAGAAAACCCACACATTATTTAATACATAAATATATAAAGACCGCTCTGATGTCAATTGTTGAAAACGCGACGTTCGCACGGCGGAAGCGTGAGGCTTTTAAAAATATATTAAAAATGAATCTTTTTCGATAAAAGAAAATAAATGTGACGCAACAGTTTCTAAAATAAAAACTTTTGTTGAATTATTTTTCAATAAGGATTCATTATATATTTTATATTAAATTTAAGACATACATTGATAGAATCATATATCTCTTGTAATATATATCAAGCATCATCGCAAACCAACAATCTTGCGTTCCCATGAACAACGAACTTCGAGATCAACACCAAATTCTTTCAAATCAATCCTCAAATGTACTAGGACGTGTGTGGGCACGTAGAATAATTCAAAGACATTTTTTCTGTCTTTAGAAGTACTCAACACACGAGATTTAGAGATTTACTAAGAATGACTAAATTAGTGAGAGGAGCTCTGAGAGAATAGGATAATTATTCTTTCAGAGTTTTTTTATTAACTTTTAATCACAGAGAAAGTTCACCCTGAGAGCAACTGTATTCTCAACACACAACCAACCTAAGACCAATAGAATAATATATATATATATATACTTTACGCTCATCAGATTTTTAGATAGCTACAGTAACTCATGTCAGTTTCTGAATCTCAATCAGTCATTGACACGTGGTAATTACTATGAATTAAATATTTATTTTAATCAGATAAATATCCACATATCAATTAATTTAAAAATTAACTTATCTGATTATCACTGTCAACTAGCTTATCTGTTAGACAAATGACAGATTTAGTTGATTCAAATTTTGAATTATTAGCTAATATCAATTTCACAAATTATATATATTGTCTTACTTATCGTTAATTAAAAATTAATTGATATAATTATTTATATATAATTTCCAAAAATTAATATAAATAATTTAATTAATTAATCACACATAATTATCTCATAAATATGTACTTGCCCCGGAATAAAAATTCCTTTTGCAAGTTAGTCCTTATCTCATGTTCTGAAATATTCACACCCTAGACTGTGTGACACAGAGGTGACTTAGAGACCATGGACCTATAATCCTAAGCTCCAATAAATCAGATTATCAAATAAATTCTTTAATTAATCTTATTTATTAATTTTATTATTACTCCACAATAAATATTAAATTACACTCTTAGAGATTATAAAATGTATTTACAGAGTATTCTCGTGAAATCCATTGATATAATCATTTCACGTAATTCTGTCCTCCAATTATTGGTTTGTAAATTAGAGCTGGTCGAAATTAGCATTTTACCCTTCTAATTATCTCTTGATCTTTAAGTACCATTAATTCACTAGTGAATGACTCATTTTTAATCGTATTATAAATTTGAGCTCAATAACTATTCAGTTCCAATATTAACACTTAAGGGAACCAATATGTGATCCGTTAAGAAAACTTGGATTTCAAATCTTGTAAGATCATGTTCTCACTCATCCATATCACTGAATCTCCAACATAAAATTCACTAGCCTATTTTACAAACAAACATAACGAGTAAATCAAAAGATCCAGTGGACATGCATAGGAGTTCATTACTACTCAAGATACAGACTGATATACATATGATCATCAGATTAATGTGTATTAAATTTTTATGATAAATGATAAGTTAATAAAGATATTAATTCACATCGATCCTGTCATATATAATCTTATAATATAAAGTATCTTCACTAAGATGTCTATCTACATCAATGATCCAAATCTAGATCACATGCATTCATAATGCTTAGTGAACCGTACTAGCAATCATTAATTAAAGATTTCATACTTTAATATATTACTGACAATTTTTCATTATCTATGATCTTACACTACTACAAAAACATGATACAATGATAGCTACTTATTTAGTACAATGACAGTTTTGCAAAACCTGTGAAAGGAAAAAAGGTGCTAGGTGGGTTAATTTTGGTAATATGACAGTTTTTTAATTAACTCCTATACATGTCTAACCTATGATGACAGTGCCAAAATAAATTGTCATCATTTTATAATATAAAAAACTTTCTTATTAGCCAAAGTTTGCTTTATTTTTGAAAATGTCATCTTATTTAAGCCACCCCAAACCCCAGTTTCATCTTACACTTTATTCAAATGCTCGATTCTCTCTCTCTCTCTCTCTCTCTCTCTCTCTCTCATTGCTCCCTCGGGCTCTCTCCTTGCTCTACATCTCTTCCTTTCTCTATCTTCTTTGATCTGGTATTGGTGAGTTCAACCAACAATTAGTGTGGTAAGCCCTAGACTCAATATTCAGAGGAAAACGATGACGATGGTGTCCCAACTCAAAAATCCACAACGGATCAATTGGAACTCGCCAGATTTAAGCTTCCCCGATAAGTCGAAAAAGCTCACAAGAAAATCACATGTTGTTCCCTAACAAAAGTTTAAAACTGCACCGAGGAGCTCGTGCTAAAACCCATCTCGAGCCCGAGCTGTAAATCTCTTAGATGATCATGTTGTAGCTTGTCGCATATAGTCATCAGAGCTCTATATTATCTTCATAAGGTACTCTCTCTCTCTCTCTCTCTCTCTCTCTCTCTCTCTTTAGTTCTTGTTAATCACCTACAGTCGAGGTGAGTTTGCTGACCCTAATTTTTTGTCACGTTTTTCTAATTTAATATCAAAACATGCATTGAGTTTGATGCACTAGAACATTCTTAGTGCGCCTTAAGAACATCAAACCGTTGCTCGCTCGAAGGCATGGCTCAGTTAAGTCGAATGAGGCCTCAATTCCTGAGGGAATAAAGTGTGAGGTTGAGTTAGATATAAATTTTGGGTACTCCAAGCAGTTTGCAGCTCATTATGAGCTCGGTGAAGAAGAGGGTTCGCGTTCATTTTGGGTTCATTTTCTTGACCTAGGCGAACAAGGGGAGCTTGCAAGGTCTGGATGTGGCTATTAAGTTTATCCCAAATTCAAAGGTCTGGATATTGTTTTCTATATTTTGTTATTCTTTACACTTGCCAACATGATATCTGCAATGGGTTCTTCTATTCTCTTCTTTTTAATTTTAGAATTTTAATTTTAAATTAACTTACTTTAAAATCATTTTCTTGTTTCTTCGAGGAAGTGTTAGTATGTTTATGCCAACACTTTGTGTATCTGACTTCTATTAAGATGATCATTAGTTCCATTTTCTTTTTCAGTTTGTGTCAAATGATATCAATCATTGCTAACTGTTAATTTAGTTTATGTTTTAAATATCATCAAGAGTATTTTAGAGTACAAAGAGAATAAATGTTCTGGTGCATCAAACATATGAGGTGGTTGGCCAGAAGAAGATGACTCTTTTATTGGCTTACTTTCTGGGTTACTGATGCGCTAGATGGTTGGCTCATGGGTTGATGATGGGCTAGATGGCCCGTGCATCATATTTTTTCAGCCTCTAATTTAAAGCACATGGTTGTTGCTATATATTAGTGCACCTTGAGAATGGTAATTTAAGAATCAAGAGCATATCTTTGGTAGCTTACTATTTTGTGCATGAATTTTATTATTAATGGTTGTCAATTGATATTCATGTTGCTTGATAGCTTGTTATACACTTACATGTGAAGGTGACTTTAACTGTTGTATTTTTTATTATTATTGTTTAGAGTGGATGAGAGTATCGACTCAAAATGAGAATGAAAACTTTAAACAAGTTTGACGGGATGAACTACATATAATTTTTTTATTCTTAGATCTTTAATATTCTGTGATGTGATATTGGAATATTGTTCTCATGGACATGAGCTTGTATTGCATGTCTTATACCATCTTCACTCTTTCATGATTTATGAATCAGTTGAAAGTTCATCATTTGCTGCAGCTGTATACAAAAAGTTCCTTTTGACAGTGGTAGACACCTTCAAACCGGCTCAACTTTTTAGATCAATTTTCCTTCTCTATTGTTTGCATTGTCAAAGTTCATCATTTGCTGCAATTGAAAGTTCTAATGACATTGTCAAGGTTTTCAAATCCTAAGCAAGAATAGTTTATCCAAATAAGTGAATTGTGTAAATTCTACACAAGTTAAGCAGGATTTGGCAGATGCTAATGCTAATGTGTGTAAGAGAATTGAATACACGTTTGCTGAATTGTAGGTTTTGCCTCCTTTTTTTTAATTAGTTTCTGATACTTCTCATGGTTCATGTCTAATCTTTAGGGGTTTTAATTTTTTGTACCAATTTATGTAATCATTCCGTAAACTGATATCTATAGATTCTTCTTTGCTTTATTATATGCATCTATGCATTTCCATTACATTAGTTGGTTTAAGGCTTTCAGTGCATGTGGGTCCAGTATGAAGAAGTATTGTTTGTAATTTATCTACTTACACTGAAAAAAACTTGTTTTCTTTTATTATTTTGGATACTTGACCCTCATAATTTATTATCAGCTTCAATGCTTATGTGATTGCTTCCTGTGATTTGAGTGAGCCTTGGGAGTTCTTCTTCTAGAATGTGTTATAATGGACGTTGTCATATACTCACATCATTTATATGTATATGGTTAATCTGCTTAACCATGTGCACTTACATGATTTCCTTTTAATATTTTTTATGTATTTCATGCCCTTTTCCATGATAGTGATCTTAGTTCAGTTACTTTTCTTCTCTAGTACAATTTTTCTTTATCGTCAAATGATGTCTTGTAAAAATCAGGAAGCGGCTTGATGCAACCCTCCAAGACTTGGAAGAGAAGTAAAATAGCAAGAAAGAAGCGGTTTGTAATCATTCTTTAAAATTTTGCCAATTTGTACACATTTTTCAAGCAAGTATCAATTACTCATAGTTGGCATTGTTGTCTTGTAGATTTGGAAGGTACAACAGAGGATCCAATCTCTCCAGAATGGAAAAACCAAGATGTAAAGTGCATTAGTAGTTGTCACATAAGTTGCAAGTCAGTTAATCTCTATTTGAGGCTTTGAATGCAGTTCTTCTTTCTTCTTTTCTTGTTAGGAATTCTTCTTGTTATTAAACAATTTGATAATGATTAAAAAGATTATCTCACAATTTTATGTTAGATGGGAAATTATATATTCGATTTATATCTGTCACATTTTATTCATTCATTTGTTGCGAATTCAGTATCTAAAAAATTAGATTGACTCATAGTACTAAGCCATTGATTGAAGAGAAAAGCACTTGCTTGATTTCTGATTAGAATCTGAAGATAGACGAAACTAGGAACTGGGAAGGTTCTGTCTATATAACCGAGTGTCCTCTGCAGCCTTTCACTTTGATCAACATTGAGTTCATCATCCTATGCTTTGATCATTATTCTAGGCAAGCTTGAACTCATAAGAATAAGTCAATGACATGCTTCTAGAATGTAAAATATATGATACTCTGATAGTATAATTATTTAATCATCTCTAGTTATTAGAGCAATAGATCTTCTTTGAAGAATTTGACAGTCATAGGAGTGAAATAGATTGGAGCAACATAAGAAAAAAAGTTGAAGAGCTTTCTTGAAGGACCAAATCTTATCTCTTAGAAGGACCTTATCCAATACTTTGGCACAACTATAGAACCCTACTACCAAGTTTTGCTTACTCTAATATAGGTTTTAAATAAAAAGATCTTGAATTTTAAGCTGAGCTATGTTATCTATTTGAAAGAAAAGAGATACGTTTCTTATATATATTCTTAATGTACCATGCTAAGCATACTATCATTTGGACCAGTGTTAGCCATTTTGTTTTGGACCATTATTTCTGAAATCAGATTCATGGCATGTACCTTTTTAGCTTTTCCTTTAAGCAAACTATTTAAGCCCGCTACTTAAATATTTGTAATTAGATGATATTAGGGATAGTGTCATAGCGTAGCTTTGTGTCATGGGAATGCACTTTTTTCCTTTCAATGACATTTCTTAAAAAAAATTATGGGATCTTTTAATGACGGAGATTTCCTGTCATCTAATACCTTTTCACGAGTCTTTTAGATGATGTGGATTCTCCATCATCTAATATCTTTTCGCGGGACTTTAGATGATGGGAAATCCCTGTCATTAAAGGCAAAAATGCAGAATTTTTTAATGATGGGGAAGGTAAAGATGACAGCTCGGTAAATGACAGTCAGCCAACCGTCAATGTAGGGTTATAATGACGAGTTTTACCTGTCATCTAAGCCCCCTTTTGTAATAGTGTTAATTCTCTCGTACTAATACAAGATCACAGTCTCATTAATGAATATGAAATTTTTAGATATTTATATAAATTATTCAATAATAATTTTAAAAAATAATTATAAGAAAAATATATTTCATTAAATTTCATATTAAAATGTCAATGCATATGTTTTGAAAACATTACCCCTAACAAATTCCTCTAAAATTAGTAAGTTTGTCAAAAGGGAGAAACTTTTGGTAATATGAGCCAAAATGAAACTCTATTCCTACTGTTTTGCCTACCAAATTAGATCCACTGTATAGTCCTAAGTGACAAAAAATAAAAATCTACCCCATCGTTACGAATAAAGTCTATCTTATATACCAAGATTATATTTTATGCATTTCCCTGCTCAACATTTGCCTCTCACGGCATAGCTTCTTCAAGCTGTCCAAAAAGACATTAAAGTATTGAAACTTCCATATTAGTGGCGTGCAACACAATGAGATGAAAAAATCTGAATCTTGTCAATTGTAATAAAATATCGTGAAATAGGTTTTAGTGCCTTACCATCATCTACAATTTCATTTTTCCGAGCAACATCTCACTCAAGATGGACAACCTCCTCCACCTCCATGTAAATAGATTCTGATGGATCACCTTTAAACAACAAGAAAAAGTATCTCATATGAATCAACGAGACATTGCAAGCCCGAAGTTTGAAAATCTGTTTGGAGCCTCTTGAAATCTAGCTAAAAGCCACTTCAAAGGGCTTTCTATGTCAAACACAGTTCTTTATAACCAACAGCTGAATTTCAACTATTTTATTGGTAATGGAAAATTAATCAGTAATAAGGGACTCAATATTATTCAGTAATATGGAAAATTAATCAAGGATGAAAGAAAAATAAAAAATAGCCACCATGAAATCTTCAAAAAAAAAATTCTGCAAAATTAGTTGTAAAGTTCTAAAAGTTTATATAATATTTATTGTATATATAAAAAAATTTTATAGTATATTTTATATATACAATATATATTATATAAACTTTGGACGATTGGAGCAGTTCTCCACGGGTTGGTGAATTTTTTTTTCACTCAAATTTTTTTACTTTGAGCTCGTGCAACGGTTGTTTTTTATGTTTTTTATACTTGTGACTATTTTTTATAAATTTTTTTAACTTGACCTATTTATGATCATTACTTTTTCTATATTGTAGGCCTATTTTTTCCAAGTCATGTAATCCAAGCCTAAATCTCGAATAAAAAACAGGCCTGGAACTTAGGCCTAAGGAAATTGATTTAAAATCATAAGTCGATTCATGTCCCGTTGATAAAACATAGGTTAGTCTTCAGCCGAAGCCAACAATTTATGGTCGGAAGTCGGAAATCTAAATCTAGTCCTAAGGATCAAGAAGAGGAGGGCCTAAGTTTAAATTCTAAACTCTAGGCCTACTTCTCATTATTAAGATAGTGAAGCCTAGTTTAACTTGTCAATTTTCATGTAGGTCTAAAGCATAGCTTAAAATCCAAGTGCAGGCCTTCATCACTAAAAAAGTGAAGAAAATCAACCCAAGATCAATTCTAGGCCTAATCAAAGATAGTTGTAATGGTTGTAAATGGGGTTGGCCCATTTTGAGTTGTAAGATTAATATTTCAAGTGAGATCTACTATGGGTCTACATGAAGCCTAACAATTCCGTGAAATAGGAGTATCATGCACAAGATAAACACTGAAGGTGTCCTTTCATCTTAGGTATTCTCATTCAAATAGGACACTGAGTCTCACAATATTCATCTTTATCCTTGAAATATTTCACATCTATTAATAAAACACAGATAATTGGTCATGGGTGGAATCAAATCTTAATCTTTACCAAGTCAAGACGAACTCTACAACATCAAAGACTATTTGACTACATAAAAGGGTCATTGATGATCATGAACAAGACAATCACGCTTTAACTCAAACACTCATTTTCAAATATGCTCATCTCCTTAGCTCTTTAGCTTTTAGAAATTGTTGTCGGTTTTGTTTCTATTCATAGTTTTTCTATTTCATTCAAGTATATTAGTAATCCAGTAACTTTGTTATTTCTTTGTTTTCTATTCAATAGGCTTCCAGATTTATTTTCTCTACTTGTTTCTATTATGTTTTTCTAATTCTTAATCTTAGTAGTACTAGTGGAAGCTTCGGGAGATTTTTTTCCTTGCTACTTGACATCATTTGAGAAAAATTCAGATTGCAAGACATACTATTTTATTTAACTACGAATTGGCATGCTCATGTAGGGGTATGCACAAGAGGACGGGTATTTTAAATAAAAAATTTAAGGGTTAAAAATTAAAATTGATTTAAAGTTTAAACAATTAAAGAGTTAAAAATTAAAAATTTATAGGTGGAAATTAAAAAAAAATCAAGAGTCAAACTTAAAAAAATTCATAAATTTTTTTTCATTAACGCTCATGCACTAATTCAAGGGGATGTCCTATATATATACACACACGTGTGTGTTATATTATTTGTATATATAGATGTAAAATATTATATATACATATACATGTAATATCTCATGTAAATACCATAATTAATATCTAATGTAAATATCTCATGTAAATATCATAATTAATGCAAATCTAAATGAAAAAATATTTAGACGGTTACCATTTTTATATCCCTCTCTCTCATTAAATATATATTATGTTAGTGTATATATGAGTGAGGGAGGAGGATTTGAAAAAAAGAAGTGAGAGAGATGGAGAGAGAGGGAGAGAGAAGGAGAGAGGAGAGAGATATCAAAATAGCATATATAATCGTGTGTATATATATATATAGACTTCGGGGGGAGAGAGATTATATTATATATTAATTAAGGGTAAAATAGTTAGTCTATTTTTTTTTAGGTCCATTCACACCGGTTATTTCCTATTATTATGAAACTTGTCTATTTTTATATTAATATAGTCAAATGTGTCTATTCCTGTTTAAAGCCCAAAACAAATTACAGCAGATAACAATTTGTAAAACCTATATTAGATTGTTGTTAACATTTTTCAAAGTTTGATCTTTGTCGTTTTACACCTTTATTAATTACAAAAAAAGATTTTATTTATACATATATATATAATCTTGAATTTAATTAAATCATAAATATATGATTTTTTTGGTTGCCGTCCATTATTATTTTTAATTTAAATATATATATATTTCGGTTTGTTATAAATCCCTAGTGTTTATAACTTATAATTTACATTATGGTCGTTGGTTATAAATGCCTTCATTTAAAGGGAGTTATAACGAAGTTTAATCAAAGGTTAATTTTTGTCTTATTTATTTTAGTTCATCTTTTTTATTTCCGATTAATTTGTGGGTAATAGAATTAGATTTTCTTTTTGAATTCTAATCTAACCTATTTTTACAATTTCAATACCTTTTTAGTTTTGGAATTATTTTGATAGCTTTGCTTCTTTCCTTTATTTATGGCATGAAAAACTTCGATGAATTTTTTTTATTTTATTCTTTGTAAATCTGTTTCCATTTCTAGATGCTATTAGATGTTGACACCAAGAATATATCATGATAATAATACATAATAAAATTATATTTATTTGTTAATTGATGTTGATTCAAATATAAAATTTACATCATTAAACAAAATGTAGTCAATATAAATATATATTGACACCGATAACATATCTATCTATTCATAAAGATATTACAAGTCTTGTAAATATGAATTGACACTCAAATTAATTCATGTTAATTACAGTTGTTTTACATTTCTTGATTAATTCCTTTCTCACATTTTTGGGAGCATTGATATATTTCATTTGTTAAGCTCTTTCTTACCTTTCATTTATCCTTCTCATGGACATTAAAAAGTCAAAAATAGAAACATGTATATTTGAGCAAATAGTGAGTAACAATGTTAATATCTGTAAACTTAATCTACCGTAAATACACGTTGAAATATGTTAATACCTATAAAATAGGTAGAGTTTTATATTTGATTGTGTGGATTCACCCAAAGAGTGGTCTGGACGAGAATGAGAGAGGAACATGCAAGAAAGAAATAAGAGAGGAATGAGAAAAGTAAAATTAAAAAAAAAGTTGGAAATTCAGACAGAAAATTATGTAAGCAAGTTGAAATTATAACTAATTTTAGGATGTTTTTCAATACCGGGATTGTCTAGTTCACGACAATCGGCACTGTGGTCCACAGTGGGGTGGAGTGTTGGGTAGTGTTGGAACTTTTCAACTTCAAAAATTAGTTTGAGAGGTGAGATTTTCTCTCACACTTATAAACTAACTACCGGTCATTTCTACAATCGATGTAAGATAACTCTAACAATCTCCCCCGTCACACATCGGCTCCTGAGCCAGATAACCATCTACTCATTATATTCATATTCTCCAACCATCAGGTCCTGAGTCAGATAACCGTCGACTCGCTTCATTTAGATCATTATACATTCGGCCGTGAGTCGGAGAGCTAACGACTCATTTCACCCGAATTCACCACACATCAAGCTATAAGTCAGAGGACCAACGACTCATTTTATCCGGATTGAGCTGAACATTCGTTGGATAAACCTCGACTTGGATCTTATATCAATATTGGGTGCTGTTGGGACTTCTCATTTCTCAACTCCAACAACTAGTTGAAGAGTTTGAGATTTTCCTCATATTTATAAATTGACTATCGGTCTCTTCCACAACTAATGTAGGATAACTCTAACATGGAATCATAGAAGCTCTTAAGGATCTTCTTCCCAGAATGTTCCACAAATATGTTTTTCTAGTTTCGGTTAAGTTTTTGTTCTTTTTTTCACCGGGGAAGTGGTCCCCAATTAGTTTCTGGCGATCTCTGACCAGTATGTGGCCAAAATTTTGACATAGAATGGTTTGGCGTGTGAGAAGTGCAATATAAGTTACATTAATTGTAAACTGCGAGAATGTTTTTCATATTTTAGTCATATTTTTTGTTGGGATCAGTATTTTTTTAATTTACTATTTTGTAGTTATTAGTATAATAAAGGGTATTTATAGTATATTAGTAATACATAATCTGGATATCTTAAAATGTTGAAAAAATATATAATGTTTTAGAAAAATTCACAAAAATCACTCTCGATTAACCTTAGCACTTTCATTAAAATTCATATTCAATGTCATCCACATTGACATTAAATTATTGATCATCATCTAACTTAAACCCACTCTCAACACTCCTAGCACTCTCATCACTTTCTTCAGTATCATGTTCTTCATATTCTAAAGCTTGACTGCCATTTTCCTTATTCAATCCAAATTGAGTATTATGCTCCACATGTACATGAATTAACTTAGTTTGAGGAATAAGTTTTACCATATCAATCACATTCCTATTATTAACTATCTTAACCAAACCTCCATTCAAATCTTGACCAGGGATAACATAATAAAAACTTGAATGATATAAAAAAAAACATGCCAAATCCATGATATCCTTAAATTCTAACAAACTCATAATATGTGGATCAAAATGGTCACAGGTTTTAATTACACCCCCCAAAATTTAGTAGGGTTCCATTCAATTTGCTCATTCTATGAAAACATATTGAGAATAACTCTAAATCCATCACTGCACCATAAAAGAATTTGAACATCATACACATTAGAACACAAGCTTAACACAAAACCACAAACATGACATAACATAAAAGGGCATACTCGTGACGAAGTCGGGCAGAGTGTCATAAAAAAGATGTTGGGGATGGTGGTTCTAAGCTTGAATGCATATGTCTTGCTTGAATGAGGAGGTTAATAAGATGTGAATGAGCAAAAGGTTAGAATTTTGGACAAAAAATTATGTGAAAACAGTCGAAATTACGATTAGTTTTGGGATATTTTTTAGTAGTGGAGTTTGTCTAGATGGAGCCATAAAAGCCCTTAAGGGCTCGTTTGAAAGTCAGGATAGTAATGTATTAAATCTGTTGGATTGTACTCTATTGTACTGTATTGGATTAAATAATATTGTTCAGTATTTGGTGCTATATTAGTTAAAAAATTATATTACTTGTACAACGTTTGGCATATCATAATACCACATTATTGTAAAAGTGTTTGTCATGATTTGATTTTGTAACACCCCATCTAATTTTACAATAAATTATGTGTTTAATTGTTAATTTTTGCTCTTAATTATCCTATGATTATTTGACTTAATGTTTGGATTGAATTAATTAAATGTCTTGCAGAGAAATGATTCGATGTGATCTAACGACTCATTACGTGCCTAGTATAATTTTAATATAATTGATATTAGTTATCAAAATCATTGACTTATTAAGATTAGATTTATTTGTATTTTTCTAAGTTCACTCACACCATATATGCATCTATACCCTAAGAAAAAAAAACCTAACACTATTTTGATTTTTTATTCGTCTATCTCTCATTCTCTAACTTGCTCACACCAATACATCCATACACCTAAAGCTAACCCTAACCTAAACATGCATATTTATATTCCTTCATCTCTCCCTCTCTAAAATAGTCTCTCGCCACCCAACAAAATAAAAACCACTGTTTTCTTTTGTCCTTTTCGTCCAGAGGCGAGAATCAACAAAAAAAACAAAGAGAACAATTTGGCTGCTTTGTGGTTAACGAATAGCAACTGTGAGGTTTTCCACTTTGGCGACTTTGAGATAACGAACAAAAAAATTATTTGTGGAAACTATTTTATTTTTCTACGCAAGGACGAAGGTTTGTGATTCAGAACTTCTTTTTATTTCAATGTATTCAACGCTTTTAAATGTTTAAGTTTAGATTCACATGTTTTAATTTAGATCTGAAAAATAATGAGTTTTAACACTCTTTTATGACTCATATAAGTCTCTTGAATCATATAAGTCTTTTGAATCAATTTCAATAAGGGAGAAACGTTTTCAATAAAAAAAATATGATTTCTAATGAAAACTGGATTTCGGATTTTTCTGCACACTCTGAATATCGACTTCATGTTTCATATAACAAACGATAGAATTTGAGTCTGAAATTTTGATGGTAGCTTTTCAACATGTTGAAATATATCCTGTATAACTTTTAGGTCATAACTCAAAGTATACAATTTAATATTATTTTTTAAAGTTTTTATTTTGTTCAGAGGAAACAGTTTTAGGAAATGAATTTGTTTCCATGTTTTGATACCTAAATGATCTCAAAATTTCAAGAAATTTAATTTGTAAAACCCTAGCATTTTCAGATCATACTATATGAATTTTATAATTTTTAGAAAGCCCTAGTATAAGTTGTGTTCTATGTTTATAACTAGAACAAGTAAACAAGAAGTATCATGAATTTATAAAGCTATTGGAGTTTGGAGTTGTACCGTGCTTATAAAGTATATAAATATTTAGATTTTATTTTTGAGTAGTGACTTAGTTTTCCACTCTACCGTCTATGTCATAAACAATTGATTTTGTTTTATGTTTTCAATGACTATGTGAAATTGATAAAACATCTTAATGTGTAAATTTAATAGTTTTGACACTTTGAGCGTTGACCCCTCGAAGCATTCTCTAGACATTTGGTTTTACTAAGGACATCAGATAAGTAGAATTTTACGCATACTTTAATGTTTGTAAACTTCGATGTTGTATTGATTTATCATTGTGATGTCGTTTGATATTATGTTTAATTATATTTGTATGTATGTTATCTGTGATGTAACTGTATTGTAATGTTAATGATTGTAAATACGTTCATACATATACATGAGGGTTTGTAGTATGAATATAATCAATTTAATTAAAAGTTTCAACACCTGATGTGTGTTTATGCCATGAAAGACGTGAGTGGGAAATGGAATGCGGGGGACCGGTGGACCGACAATGGTTAATGGTTAATGTGAATGAATGATCGTTTGACTTGTCCAGTGATACAATGTAAATGGATGATCGTTTGGCTTGTCCAACGATATAATATGAATGAGTCATACTACCAGGGCCCAGTAGTCGAACAGGTTCCATAGTAATTGCCCACTGCCTCTGATTGGCTAAACGTTACACAAGTGAGCTCGCGAATAAAGGAAAGAAATGAATGCAATGGGAATAGTAAAGAAATGAACGTGGAAAAAATGTAAAGAAACGAAATTAATGAATGCAAATGAAATAAAGTGATAAAATGATTATAAAGTGTATGTCAAACACAAATGTTTTTAAAATGCAATTGAATGCGCATGTGTTTGCTGAGTGTGTGTAAGATCTTACTTACTGGATTTTAGCTCATTCCGTGATTTCTAAATATTTTCAAGTGACGAGTAATTGCGAGACGATACCTTGCGGGCGAATTGGACTCAGTAGAATAGTTTGAATAAAGATTTCAGACAATTGCTTTATGATTAATTATTATTATTTTGAAGATTTAGTTTAAAATTATTGGTTGTTATTTGACTAAGTTTTCGTTGCAAATTTATTATTATTATTATTTAAGTACTTTTAATTCAATACCTATAAATTTAAATAAAGGATTTGATAAAGTTATGTTTTAAATTAAGCTATATCTTTCATATTAAATGTTTAATTAATGTTAAAGAGGATATCACTTCCTAAATTATAATCAATAAGGTAGCTTTAGTATTGAGGTGTTACAGTTTGGTATCAAAACCAGGTTAGACGATTCTGTAGACTTCATAAAAAATTTCTAATTTAAAAGGAGGAAAAGCTACTGAGTCACGCCACAAGAGGTCTTCTCATAATCTCTTGGTAAGATTTAATGTTTAATTGTTAGAATGATATTTATTGTATGATTTTGTTTGTTATATGAAATTACAATGAAATGATAGATGTGTTAAGACCGATCTGTTTGTACCAGAATGCCTCCTAGGAACGCTCAAAATCGTATTGATGGTCAACCATTTGGGGTGAACGATAATGAGACGGGGAACGATCAACATGGAACCCCGCTGACTTTGGAAACATTTATGTAAGTAATAGCTACGTTAGGACAAGCTCAACAACAAAATGTGGCCTCTCCGCAAAATGGTCAACATAAATTTTCTGAATTTAAGAAGTTATCTCCACCACCTTTCGAAGGAACTACTGACCCACTTAGAGCTGAAATGAGGATTACTGAGATGAAGAAAGCATTCATTGTTGCGAAGTGCACTGATGCAGATAAGGTTGACTTTGCTTCTTACATGTTACAATGAGATGCGTATGATTAGTGGGGATTGATTAAACGCCAAAATGAAAATGATGTTGAGGTCTTCACTTGGTATATGTTCAAGAACGCATTTTTCAATCATTACTTCCCAAAAAGTGCCCGACAGGAAAATGAGAGAGAATTTGTTAAGTTAGAGCAAGGAAGTAAAACCGTCACTGTGTATGAAGCAACTTTTGCACGATTAGCGAAGTCTACTCCAGATTTGGTGGCAACGGAAGAAAGTCGAGCCAGACGCTTTGAAGAAGGGTTGAGATCCAGTATCAAGCAAGCAGTGATTCCGTTCGAGCTTGCTACCTATAATGGAGCGGTCAACAAAGCATTGTTAATGGAAAGAGCACAACGCTTAGACCCAGACCAGAATAAATTCCATATAAGTGGTTAGAAGTATAATGGAAGCAATTCTAAGGGAAATTTCTAGAAGGGGGACAATCAGAAAAGGAAATTTGGTGGTGGAAACGATAACAAAAACCAACAAGGAAAGTAGCCAAGAAGGACATGTCAGAAGTGCGGCAAGGAACACCTTGGTGAATGTCGTATGGGTACAGGCTTGTGTTTCAGGTGCGGCAAACGTGGTCACCTTGCTAAATATTATGATGGAAACACCTACAACAACAATGACCAGAAGAAGACCCAGGCTCGAGTGTTTGCGATAACTAAAAAGGACGCTGATAACTCCCCGACTGTTGTTCGGGTACTATTTTTGTATGTGAAATGGTTGCTTGTATTTTGTTTGATTCTGGTGCTACTCATTCGTTCATAAAACCTTTGCTAGCTCAGAAAGTAGGGTTCCCATTTGTACTTTTAGGGGCACCATTTTATGTATCTACACCTTCGGGGAAGGTTCTGGAGGCGAGTAGAGTTATAAAGGACTATCCATTAGTGATAGAAGAGCATGTACTGTTTACTGACCTTATAATCTTGAATGTCCATGGCTTTGACATTATATTGGGGATGGATTGGTTATCGAAGCACTACGTAACTATTAACTGCCATGAAAAAGAAGTGTTATTTCAACCTCCAAGAGTATCCAATTTTCATTTTGTGGGAGCTAAGTCAAAACCTCGTAGTCCTTTTATCTCTGCTATGAAGGCTTGGCGATTATTAAATAAAGGATCTATCAGGTATATAGCATCATTGATAGAATTACCAGAAGAAGGTCATTCTATAGGAAATGTACCTATAGTACAAGAGTTTGTTTATGTGTTTCCCGAGGATCTACCAGGTCTACCGCTAGATAAGGAAATTTACTTTGTCATTGACCTTGTGCCTGGTACAGCCCCAATATTTAAAGCTCCATATCGTATGGCCCCGGTTGAACTCAAGGAACTCAAAGTCCAGTTGCAGGAAATGTTGGATAAGAAATTCATTCGACCTAGTTTTTCCCTTTGGGGTGCTCCTGTTTTGTTTGTAAAGAAGAAAGATGGAACGATGAGGTTGTGTATTGACAATCGCAAGCTAAACAAGGTGACTATCAAGAATAGATACCCACTGCCGAGAATTGAAGATTTGTTCGATCAACTTCAAGGTGCAAGTTATTTTTCCAAGATTGATCTTCGTTTTGGGTATCATCAATTGAAAGTCAGAGAAGATGACATCCCCAAGACTGCGTTTCGTACTCGATATGGGCATTATGAATTTCATGTAATGCCGTTTGGGTTGACGAATGCCCCTGCAACATTTATGGACTTATGAATCGTGTTTTTAAAGCATACTTAGATCAATTCGTCATTATATTTATTGATGACATTTTGATTTATTCTCGCTCTAAGGAGGAGCATGAGCAACACCTCCGGACGGTGCTGGAGACCCTCCGTGAAAATGAGTTATTTATCAAGTTTAAGAAATGCGATCTTTGGTTGGATAGGGTACCATTTTGGGGCACATCATATCAAAAAGAAGGTATAACAGTTGATCCCAGCAAGATTGAAGCAATTAAAAGTTGGCCAGCTCCGGCTAATGTTGGTGAAGTTCGTAGCTTTCTGGGATTAGCGGGCTATTATCGAAGAATTGTTGAAGGATTTTCAAAAGTTTCCTCACCATTAACTCAGTTAACGAGGAAGAATGTGAGATTCCAGTGGTTCAAGGAGTGCGGATGGAGTTTCCAAGAGTTGAAGGAGCGTTTAACAACTGCTCCAGTCTTAACACTTCCTGTAGGTAATGAAGGGTTTGTCATTTATGATGATGCTTTGAAGAAGAGTCTTGGTTGTGTGCTTATGCAACATGATAATGTGATTGCCTATGCAACATGATAAGGTGATTGCTTATGCCTCAAGACAACTAAAAGATTACGAAAAGAATTACCCTACCCACGATCTTAAGCTCGCAGCTGTTGTGTTTGCGTTGAAGATTTGGAGGCACTATCTTTATGGGGATAAATGTGAAATCTTCACTGATCATAAAAGTCTCAAGTATTTCTTCACTCAGAAGGAGTTGAATATGAGGCAACGAAGGTGGTTAGAACTTGTCAAAGATTATGATTGTGAAATCAATTATCACCCGGGCAAGGCTAATGTGGTAGCGGATGCTTTGAGTAAAAAGAATTTAGGTTCTATTTCTTGTTTGCAAGTTATTCAGAAACCTTTGTTATGGGAGATTCAGAGATTTGGATTGGAAATTTTACCTTGGGAAGGTTCTGGTTATCTCGCTACTTTGAGGGTTTGTCCAACTCTTTTTGAAAGAATTAAGATAGGACAATTGGATGATCCACAACTTTTGAAATTTCGAACAGAGGTGGAAGATGGTAAACGTACTGATTTTGTCATCACTACCGATGGAGCTCTTCGTTATGATGGAAGATTGATAGTACCAAACAATGGAGAGTTAAAGCGAGAAATTTTGAGTGAAACTCATGGCACTCCATACTCGATTCATCCAGGAAGTATGAAGATGTATCAGAGTCTAAGGGAACATTATTGGTGGATTGGTATGAGTCGAGATGTGGCAGAGTATGTACAACATTGTCTTACGTGCCAGCAAGTTAAGGCTGAGCATCAGTGACCTTCTGGGTTTTTGCAACCACTTTTGATACCTGAGTGGAAGTGGGAGCACATCAATATGGATTTTGTTTTGGGACTACCGAAGACTTTGATAGGTTACAATTCTATTTGGGTTATTGTTGATCGGCTTACTAAGTCATCTCACTTCTTGCCGGTCAAAAATACCTACAAGATGGAGCAGTATGCTCAATTGTATGTGCGGGAAATAGTAAGACTTCATGGAGTCCCACTGTTGATTGTGTCAGATCGTGATCCGAAGTTTACTTCTACTTTCTAAAAAAGCTTGCATAAAGCTATGGGTACCCAGTTACGGTTCAGCACAGCTTTTCATCCACAGTCTGATGGGCAATCAGAAAGGACCATTCAAACCCTTGAGGATATGTTGAGAGCTTGTGTTATTGATTTTCAGAGCATTTGGGAAGAGATATTACCTCTTGTCGAGTTCTCTTATAATAATAGTTAGCAAGCTACAATTGGTACGGCACCTTATGAGGCATTGTACGGGAGAAAATGCCGATCGCCTATTCATTGGGACGAAGTCGAAGAACGAAAATTGTTGAGCCACGAGATTGTTCAGAAAATGATTTATATAGTTGAAAAGTTTCGTCAGCGAATGAAGATAGCTCAAAGTAGACAAAAGAGTTATGCAAATAAAAGAAGGAAGCCTTTGGAATTTATTGTTGGCGACAAAGTATTTCTAAAGGTCGCTCCTATGAAAGGTGTTTTGAGGTTTAGGAAGAAAGGCAAATTAAGTCCCCGCTTTGTAGAACCTTTTGAAATATTGGAGAGAATCAGAGAGTTAGCTTATCGACTTGTATTGCTGCTAGCAATGTCGGGAGTTCATAATGTATTCCATGTTTCGATGTTAAGGAAGTATCTTCCTGACCCATCTCACGTCCTTAGCTATGAGGCTTTGGACCTCCCCGAGACCTTACCTATGAAGAAGCACCCACCAGGATTCTGGATAGAGAAGAAAAGGAACTTAGACAAAAGAAGATTCGTTTGGTCAAGGTGTTATGGAAAAATCATGCAGTAGAAGAGGCAACCTGAGAGCGCGAGGATGAGATGCGTGTCAAGTATCCACATTTGTTTGGTACGTTTTAATTTCGAGGACGAAATTATTTTTAGGTGGGGGAAATTGTAACACCCCATCTAATTTTGCAATAAATTATGTGTTTAATTGTTAATGTTTTGCTCTTAATTATCCTATGATTATTTGACTTAACGTTTGGATTGAATTAATTAAATGTCTTGCGGAGAAACGATTCGAGGTGATCTAACGACTCATTACGTGCCTAGTATAATTTTAATATAATTGATATTAGTTATCAAAATCGTTGACTTATTAAGATTAGATTTATTTATATTTTTCTAAGCTCGCTCACACCATATATGCATTTATACACTTTCAAAAAAAAATCCTAACACTATTTTGATTTTTTATTCTTCTATCTCTCATTCTCTAACTTGCTCACACCAATACATTCATACACATAAAGCTAACCCTAACCTAAATATGCATATTTATATTCCTTCATCTCTCCCTCTCTAAAATAGTCTCTCGCCGCCTAACAAAATAAAAACCACTGTTTTCTTTTGTCCTCTTCGTTCAGAGGCGAGAATCAACAAAAAAAACAAAGAGAACAATTTGGCTGCTTTGTGGTTAACGAATAGCAACTGTGAGGTTTTTCACTTTAGCGTCTTTGAGATAACGAACAAAAAGATTTCTTTGTGAAAACTATTTCATTTTTCTACGCAATGATGAAGGTTTATGATTCAAAACTTCTTTTTATTTCAATGTATTCAACGCTTTTAAATGTTTAAGTTTAGATTCACATGTTTTAATTTAGATTTGAATAATAATGAGTTTTAACACTCTTTTATGACTCATATAAGTCTCTTGAATCATACAAATCTCTTGAATCAATTTCAATAAGGGAGAAACGTTTTCAATAAAAAAAATATGATTTCTAATGAAAACTGGATTTCGGATTTTTCTGCACACTCTGAATATCGACTTCATGTTTCATATAACAAATGATGGAATTTGAGTCTGAAATTTTGATGGTAGCTTTTCAACATGTTGAAATATATCCTATATAAATTTTAGATCATAAATTAAAGTATACGATTTTATATGAGTTTTTAAAGTTTCTATTTTGTTCAGAGGAAACAGTTTTAGAAAACGAATTGTTTCCACGTTTTGACACCTAAATGACCTCAAAATTTCATGAAATTTAATATGTGAAACCTTAGCGTTTTCAAGATCATACTATATGAATTTTATAATTTTTAGAAAGCCCTAGTATAAGTTGTGTTCTATGTTTATAACTAGAACAAGTAAACAAGAAGTATCATGAATTTATAAAGCTATTGGAGTTTGGAGTTGTACCGTGCTTATAAAGTATATAAATATTTAGATTTTATTTTTGAGTAGTGACTTAGTTTTCCACTCTACCGTCTATGTCATAAACAATTGATTTTGTTTTATGTTTTCAATGACTATGTGAAATTGATAAAACATCTTAATGTGTAAATTTAATAGTTTTGACACTTTGAGCGTTGACCCCTCGAAGCATTCTCTAGACATTTGGTTTTACTAAGGACATCAGATAAGTAGAATTTTACGCATACTTTAATGTTTGTAAACTTCGATGTTGTATTGATTTATCATTGTGATGTCGTTTGATATTATGTTTAATTATATTTGTATGTATGTTATATATGATGTAATTGTATTATAATGTTAATGATTGTAAATATGTTCATACATATACATGAGGGTTTGTAGTATGAATATAATCAATTTAATTAAAAGTTTAAACACCTAGTGTATGTTTATGCCATGAAAGACGTGAGTAGGAAATAGGACGCGGGGGACCGGCGGACCAACAATGGTTAATGGTTAATGTGAATGGATGATCGTTTGACTTGTCCAACGATATAATGTGAATGACTGATACTATTAGGGCCCGGTAGTCGAACATGTTTCATAATAATTGCTCACTGTTTCTGATTGGCTAAACATTACACAAGTGAGCTCGCGAATAAAGGAAAGAAATGAATGCAAAGTTTGCATGGAAAGAATGTAATGAAACGAAATTAATGAAAGCAAAGGAAATAAAGTGATAAAATGATTATAAAATGTATGTTAAATATAAATGTTTTTAAAATGAAATCGAATGCGCATGTGTTTGCTGAGTATGTGTAAGATCTTACTTACTGGGCTTTAGCTCATTCCTTGGTTTCTAATATTTTCAGGTGAGGAGTAATTGCGAGACGATACCTTGTGGGCGAATTGGACTCAGTAGAATAATTTGAATAAAGATTTCAGACAATTACTTTATAATTAATTATTATTATTTTGACAATTTAGCTTAAAAATTATTTGTTGTTATTTGACTAAGTTTCTGTTGTAAAATTTTTATTATTATTTAAGTACTTTGAATTCAATACCTATAAATTTAAATAAAGGATTTGATAAAGTTATGTTTTAAATTAAGCTATATCTTTCATATTAAATATTTAATTAACGTTAAAAAGTATAACACTTCCTAAATTATAATCAATAAAGCAGTTTTAATATTGAGATGTTACAACTCAAATCCATTTAGAAGTCATTAACATGTTAATAGTAATAATAATAATGAAAATAAACATTCATTTAACCAACCAATAATAATAATAATAATAATTAAATTACCTCAAAAAATATCATTAATTAGTATATTCTACGTAATTAGATCCGGTTTCACCCCTTTATGCCGTAAATGTTCAACGCCAAATTAATTTGTCCATTGTTATACTGTCCATCAATCAACTGTTTGGTACAAGAAAGAAAGTAGTACAGATTATGGTTCGATAGATTAAATCCTACTGTAGATTACAGTTCTTATTGTTCAAAAATCAAAGTTGCAAATTAATTTTTTTCCAATCAATTAAAACATACAATATATAATGAATTTCACTGATTTTAAATAATTAAAACACCAATATTATATGAAAACAAAGCACCGATTTTAGTGTTTTCTTCTTCGACTGCCCTATCACAACATAACCAGCCTTCACGTCCGCCATTTTTATTGAAATTGCAGCCCTAATTTTCAGAGATAGAAGGAATTCGGTTGCAATACCATACAAATCGAGAGCTAGTCGAACAAATTATTGATATTAAATAGAGATCCATAACATGCAAGCAAAAATATATGAAATTAGAGAAGTCCAAAGTAAATAATGGAGGTAAAGAAAATGGATCTAGATCTGGAATTAATAGAAGAACCTCAAAGGAAAGGTGATGCAAGGACGAACAAAGCTAGGATGAAAAAGAATCAGAGAAAAAGAAGAAAATCAGAAGAAGAAGAAGAAGAAGAAGAGGAGGAGGAGCTCACCGGCGACGATGAAATTTGTAGATTTCTGGCGGTCTTGGGAGGATTGGGGCGTTTTATGCGAGTATTGTCTAGTCCCTCCTATTTGGAGCCGACTGACTAATACGGTAATGATAGGATTATTCAACCCCACCCTATTAAGTAATATTGAGTGAATTTCAAATCAAACACTGTAGAGTATTAAAATAATACGGTCCGATCCAGTATTTAATACCATATACTTGACAGCCAAACAAGCCTAAGGGTCTTCTTCCCATAAGGGTGGACATAGGAGGTTTTTCTAGGTTTAGTGAAGTTTTTGTTGTTTTTTTCACTAGGGAAATGGTCCTTGTAGTTTCTGATGGATCTCCGACCAGTTTGTGGTAGACTTTTGACAGAGAATGGTTTGGTGTAGAAAAGGGTAAATTTTTCAATTTCTCATAGCACAAGGATAACAAAATACGAAATAAAAGCAAATGAGTATGAGTTGCAATAAGTGAACTATAAGAGTGTAATTTACATTTTTGCCATATATTTTTTTGTTGGTATAGATGATTAATGTTTTCTCTCTCTAAATTTTACTAGTATGTAGTTATTAATATATAATAAAAGGTATTTACAGTATATTAATATTATAAGATCTGGATATTTTAAAATGTTGACAAAAACTTCACAAAAATCACTCTCAACTAACCGAGTTAGGTCAACACTCCTAACATGTTCACTAAAATTCATATTCAATGTCATCCACATTGACATCAAATTATTGATCATCATCTGAGTCAAACTCAATCTCAACTACCTCAGTTATGTCAACACTCCTAACACTCTTATCACTCTTATCACTATTGTCTACTTCAATATCATGTTCTAAAGCTTGAGTGCCATTTTCCTGATTCAATCCAATTTGAGTAGTATGCTCCATATATTCATGAATTAACTTAGTTTGGGGAACCAATTTCACCATATCAATTATATTTCTATCATTAACTATCTTATCTAAACCCCCATTAAAATCTTGACTAGGACAACAAAGTAAAAAACTTGAATGATAAAAAACATATCATATCCATGATACCATCCAGCTCTAACAAACTCATAATATATGGATCAAAATGGTCACAGGTTTTAATTACACCCCCTAAAATTTTGTAGGATTCCATTCAAACTTCTCATTGTATGAAAACATATTCAGAATAACTCAGAATCCATCACTACATCATAAAATAATTTGAAAATAATAAACATTAGAACACAAACTCAACTCAAAACCACAAACAACATAAAAAAAGTGGGGGTGGGGCTTACTTGTGATGATGTCAGGCATGATGGCATAGAAATATGTTGGGGATTGTGGTTGTAAGCTCGAAGGATTCTCTATTGCTCGAGGGAGGAGGTCGATAAGATGTGAATGAGCATAAGGTTGAAATTTTGGACAAAAAACTATGTAAAAAAACAGTTGAAATTATAATTAATTTTACGATGTTTTTCAGTACCGGAGATTGTCTGGGTGGAGCCATAGAAGTACTTAAGGATCTTCTTCCCATAAGGGTTGACAAATGAGTTTTTCTAGTTTTGGTGAAGTTTTTGTTGTTTTCTTTCACTAGGGAAGTGGTCCTCGATTACTTTCTCGCGGATATCCGACCATTTTGTGTCAACATTTTGATAGAGAATGGTTTGGTTTACCAAGAAGGTAAATTTTACAGTTTCTCATAACACAAGGATACCAAAATATGAAATCTAACATAGGAGTATAAGTTGCAAAAAGTGTAAACCAAGAGGATGTGTGATTACATCTTAGCCATATTTGTTTGTTAGTATCGATAACTCATGTTTTTTTTTTTTCTAAAATTTACTAGTTTGTAGTTATTAACATATAAAAAGGTATTTACAATATATTAACATTCTAAAATCTAGATATTTTACATGACCAAAATATAATGTTTTATAAAACTTCACAAAAATCACTCTCAGCTAACCCAATTAGGTCGATACTCCTAACACTTTCATTAAGATTCATATTCAATGTCATCACGTTGACATCAAGTTGTTGATCATCATCTAACTCAAACTCAATCTCAACTAACCCAGTTAGGTCAACACTACTAACACTCTCATCACTTATATCACTATTGTGTGCTTCAATATCATGTTCTTCATGTTTTACAGCTTGACTGTCATTTTCCTAATTCAATCCAATTTGAGTATTATGCTTTACATCTACATGAATTAACTTAGTTTGAGGAATCAGTTTCACTACATCAATCACATTCATATAATTAACTATTTTAACTAAAACTCCATTAAAATCTTGAACATGGACAACACAATAAAGACTTGAATGATAAAAAAAACCATGCCAAATCCATGAAAACCCTAAATCAGAACACGAAACCATAAATCTAAACACAAAAGAATACTAAATCAAAACATAAAAATAATAAATTCGAAAACACCTTTTTCGAAACCCTAAAACCATTTACATAAAACTCTTAAACCAATTAAAGGAAACCCTAAAATGAGTTTTAGCAATACAGAAAAACCCTATTCTTGAAACCATAAACCAGACTTTGGAAACCCAAAAATCCAATAGAATAACATAAATAATAGAAATCATAAATTTTCAAATGTTGTCCGAAGGAGAACTACTTCCTGCCTTTGTCAACTGTTGTTTCGTAGCTTTCACAAGCTTCAAGTAAAATGCCAAGTAAGCTTGAGTAAAATGTCGATTATGGTCCCACGAGATATGATTTTCTTAGGGTAAACATTCGAAAGTGAGCAAAGTATAATGTTGATTGCGAAATGAAGTAAAAATGGACCTCCTCTCGTGCTTGTTCACGTAAGAAACACGAGTACTTTGTGATAAACTTCAAAAATTATGGTGAAAACAAGATTAAAAAAACTTGTAGAAATATCGAGTGTGTTATGTCATTTGCTGATGTCGAAGATATGCGTATAAAAATACGTCATATCAACACAAACTTCAAGAATTTTAACGAAGAGTTAGAGAGTGATGACATTGATAAACTTGAATGATGTAATTGAGAATATTTTTAAATTAAAATTTTGTATAAAATATAATGGCCAACTATGTAATTTTCACGAAGTCTATTTTAGGTCCTTTAATACTGTTGTATATAAGCTTAACTCGTGGGCCTTTTTGTACAATAAAACGACATCGTAGAAGTCTGCCTCAGACCAAGACCTAAATGGAAAATTTCATCCTTGATCCTTCCACTTTTCTGGCAGAGAATTTTGACTCCTATTTGGTTGGCTAACCTATCAGAAATCGCCAACAGGCAAGCTCTTGTGAGCTTACTGTACTTCTTGTAACACATTGCAATTTGATGGTAGAGGAAAAGAAAAATCACAAGCGTGCCTGAACGTCTTCGCCGCGACTCTCTCTTCTCTCTGCCTCATTCTTCTCTCTCTTCTGTGAAACCCTACCTTTGATCCGCTTTGCTCGAAGAATCTTACTATTCGCCTATCAGGTTAGCTCTCTTAGCTCATTGGATTTGCTGGTTTATGGTTGGCTGCTGTGAAAGACGTCTCTGTTTGTTTGCCGAGAGAGATCGTCAATAAAAATGATGATTTTGCTCTTACGTTTGATTTATGGTTCTTAGAGAAAAATCAATCAATCAATTATCTTTACTACTCTGGTTTGATCTCTCTCTCTCTCTCTCTCTCTCTCTCTCTCTCTCTCTCTCTCTCTCTCTCGGGGCCTAGATATTAAAGCTTGTTTTTTTTTTCGGAACTTTGGCAGCAAGCACATTCATATTTAACAATTTATGTTACTTGGTTGCTATATTTTAAATGTATCATGAAAACTTGAACTTGATTCTGTTAATTTGCTAGAAGAAGAGAACCGAATAATGATGCTAGGTGTTATTAGGCGACGGATCGCTTCTGGAGGCTGGTCTTCGTCTGTAAGGCTCAAATTCTTCTATCATGTTTTTATCCAATTTGTTTTCATACATGTTAACGCAGAGCTTGGAGTAAATTAATTTGCTTGCTTTGTTTTTCTGAAGCCAATTCTGGTTTGCTTCTTTTTTCTGTGCAGTACTTGAAGGCAGCTCGACCTGCCATTACTACAGCTAGAGTTTCCTCCATTGTTGAGAAAGAGGTAGTGATACTTCCTGATTTGATGGGTAAATTTAGACCCAAAAGAAAAGATTTTTTTCGGATATATTCCACCGTTCTTTTTTATTGCCAGCCCTCAATGATGTTGTACCTTCTTTTCATTACCTTTTCAAAGTGGCTCAGCAATATCAGGTTTTGATTTTCTATGTTTGCTAATAACTAGTTTTACAAGTTTTTACTTTCTTTTGAATAGATTGCATGTCAATCCAGAGAATTTGGGACTGTCCGGAGCTTCTGCCATAATCTATTACCGGGTAAGCTTCATTGCAGTTTTAAATCAATTTGGTTTAGTTGGATGCAGGCTCGTAGTGCCACCATCAAGCCTTCTTTTTGGGCTATTATTCTGTTAGCTATTTTCTGGAGTATTTGGAGGGAAAGGAAGTGTAGGATTTTTGAGGGGTTAGAGAATTCGCTTCGTAAAGTTTCCATTTTATTGCTCAGGTTTCTTTTAGTGTGGCTTGGATGTTTGTTCCCAGGTTTTGCTGCTGAAAAAACCTGGGTAGATTCCTCACTCTTACCTTTTTCAGCTTCTAGCCCTTAGAGCTGCATATTCCCTTCGGGGACTTTTGTGAGTTATACATATCTTGCTTTTTCTGATAAAAATATCAATTTGTTTTAGGTAGTCAGAATAGCTGAGTAAACTAGGGTGATTGTTTCCTATGCTTTCATGATTATATCATATTTATTGTTGCAGGTCGCTTGGCTAGTGTTAGGTCAATGAGGTTAGTGGCTCCATTCTGCCTTCTAAGCAGTTCCCCTATGTGAAATTTGTTTTTATGTGCTTTTGACACAAGCAAAGTAGTGTGCAATCCATTTCGTTCAGCATGTCTAGTGACTGTTGGGTTTGTATTCTCAACCACACTCCCTAAGTGTGTAGTTTACACACAAATTGTGCATTATTTTGTACGCGATATTGTTTGTCAAGTAATAAATGATATTATGAGCTTTCTTTAAGCATAGTGGATCTTTTGTTATAAGCTTTCTTTTGTATGAAATATTATTAGTCACTGTTAGAAAAGGCATATTTTAGTTTTCAATATTACTACTAGTACTTATCTAATTTTTTAATCCAATGCTTGATTTTCTCAGATGCTATACATGGATTTCTTGATGTGATAGTTCGTTTTGAATAGTTCTTAAGCATGTGTTTCCTTAGCTCATCTTTGTGATGCTAATTCAACTTAATTAGTTCAAATGAAAAAGAAAGTTGAACATTTACGAAGGTGGATTAGGGAAAAAGTTGTTTTCATTAAAACAAGTTACCTTTTGTTAATTGTTTGCTTCTTATAGGAAAGTACTATTTACATTTGTTTATTTTGCTATTTCCTAACTTACTATGTTTAGGGAAGCTGTTATAAGTATTCACCCAGGGGTTTCCACGCAAATGCAGAGCAGATTGTTTTCTTCAGACAATGGTGAGTCATCAAACTTTTTGCTACTTTCAAGTGTCTTACACTTTTAATTGATCTGCATGTCATTTGTTTTGCCTTTGATTTTTTAACAGTAATAGTATCACTCGGGCTATCTAAAATGAATTTATGCCTTGCATGGTAAAGTTATTTCGAGTTAAAACTTGTAGTCTGATGAAGTTATGTTGATGCATCCTCTTGTTCAATTTAAATGGGATGTAACAAAAGGTTAAGCTGGTGGTGACTGAATCACAACTCTTACAAGTCTACCATAGTCTCATTCATTCAAGAAAGGGGAGAAATAGAAATAGACTTCCCTCATAAATCAAATAATGATCTCTTTAAATTTACGTATCTTTGCACTATCCGTCTGCTCTCTCTCTCTATTTTAGATGTTTGGTTGTTTGAGAATGGGCTATATTGGGGCAATCTAAAAGAAGGGGTACTTCCAAGTTAATAAGCTTTCCAGTGACTTTACTTAAAGAAGTAAGAGTTGTTTCCTTCTCAGTGGCATGAAGTCATGTAATAATTAGGAGCACAATACATATTATAAATGGTTCCTTGAAGTTTTTAATTTGCTAATGGCACCAAGATGTTAGTATTAAGCTGTTAGGATCTGCTTAAAAAGCTAGTATGTGCTATCCATCTACGCGCTGCATGCCTTTATTCTTATTATTGTTGTTTATGCTGCTATTTTTTCCCAGAGTCAAACCCCAAGACAATTACTCTATGCTTTTGACTTTTTTCGATTGAGCTTGCTTTATGGTTTCCTTATGAATATTTTGTGCCTTGTCTTTTGTAGTCTCATGACTCTTTTCATATCGCCTATGTTTAACTTAATGGATTATTTGTTATGAAGGGGATTTGGTCGATGCCGTCGTCCCTTTTATGGGTGAATCTATTACCGATGGAACCCTCGCGAAATTCCTGAAAAGTATGTTCTCTAAGTTTTAGTTTATTTATTTCTATGCTCATCGCATTCGACAACAATTGATTTCGTTATCTATATTTGACTGCAGATCCTGGTGATAGGGTAGAAATTGATGAAGCTATTGCTCAAATTGAAACAGATAAGGTGCTTTTCTGAAGTAACATTTTAACATGATTTGACGGCTTGAAGCCTTCTTTATTTGGAAAGAAGATTCAAGTCTTTTAGCCTATGGACCTCGAATCAGGAATGTCATTTTAATGTTTGCTTTTTTGGTGATCCATTCAGGTGACAATTGATGTTGCCAGTCCAGAAGCGGGTGTCATTGAGAAGGTGATCCTATTCTTTTTCCTTCTCATCACTTCTCTATTACACTTTTACAAAAATTGACACTGTTTTGAATTTCGATCTTGGTCTTGGCTTTCTCTATTTGCTGTAAATTTTGGCAGTTTGTAGCCAAGGAAGGAGATACTGTGGAACCAGGTACCAAGATTGCTGTTATCTCAAAATCTGGTGAAGGTGTAATTACTCATGTTGCCCCATCTGAGAAGACACCGGAGAAAGAAGCTCCTAGGCCCTCTCCTAGTGCTGCAAATATTGAGACGGAAAAACCAAAAGCTGAAACTGTTAGTACTGAGAAGCCCAAAGCTGCTGCTCCACCGCCTCCGCAACGCTCTGCTACAGAACCCCAGCTTCCCCCCAAGGACAGGGAAAGACGAGTAAGTAATTCCAGCTATTTTGATGTCGTATCTGTCACTATAAGGTCTTTTTTTACTAGTGCATTGTAAGTTCCGTTGTCTTTGATTGTGGCAGTGCTTATTAGGTGTCCTTAAGGGGCCGTTTGGTTCGCGTAATTTAGAATTACCATCGCAATTCAATTGCTTGTAATTCAATTACTTGCAACATAGGATTGTCATGTTTGGTTATGCATGGTAATCTATGATGTGACGGATGATAATTAATGATTGTTATGTTTGGTATATGTTAACTTTTGTTGAAAATTTGTGTAAATAACATGAAGTTATTGAAATGCCTTTTTAGTTATATATTATTTAAAAAAATATTTTGACGTTCAATTTTAACATTAATTTTTAAATAAATTAATAATGCTAGACTAAATATAAAAAATATTTTTAATCAACTTATTAAAATAGGAGATATAATAAAAAATATTTTCATGTGAAATTTTAACATTATTCTTAATTAATATGTAAATAAATTAATATTGCTAAACTAAAATTTAATAAATTTAATTTTAATTAAATTAATCAAATGAATTTTAATTAATATATAAATAAATTAATAATGTTGGGTTAAATTTAAAAAAATAATTGTAATTAAATTAATAAAATCAGATATATAATAAAAAATATTTTCACGTGAAAATTTAACATTAATTTTAATTAATTTTTATTGATATTTAAATAAATTAATAATGCTAAAGTAAATTAATAAAGTTATTAATAAAATGAGAGAATATTTCAATGAGGGTAGGAAAGTAACTTTGTTTTGATATTACATTTGCACTGGCATTGTAAATTAAGATTGTTTCTATTTTATTCTGTAATTCAATTACCTCAAAGAATTGTAAATTAGGGTTGTATGCAAATTAGGGTTGCAGCTTTATTTAAGGATTACTCCAAACAAATATAGTAATTCAATTACAAAAGGATTACAAAGGAGGATAGCGCGAAACAAACGGGACCTAAATGTTATTATTGGCTAAACTTCAAATGTTAATTTTTATGTGAAAAGCTTTGAAGACAAATTTTCCATCTCTTTTATGGAAATCCTAGATGTAGGTGGACTATTTTAGTTGTTCACGATATTCTTGCTTTTTTTTATTTGTACAATCAGGTCTTGTAGTGCCAAAAATGAAAAAAAAAAAGAGGAGGGAAAAACTTTCGATAAAATGTTGATTGTATTGCTTGCACTTCACTTGTTTCCATCCGTCATGATTACAGGTTCCTATGACAAGGCTTAGGAAGCGGGTTGCCACAAGATTGAAGGATTCTCAAAACACATTTGCAATGTTGACCACATTCAATGAAGTTGACATGTGAGTCCAACAAATTTATATCTGCTAATCCATGTCAGGATTTTCAATTTTGGGGCTTAATCACTTTTTGAGCTAGGTGGGTTGTGCAATTACGATTGAACTGATTGTGTTAGGCTTTCTAGTTTAAGAGGTCTAGAAGTGATTAAAATAATTAGTAGTTCTAGTTACGATAGTAATTAAATTTGCAGTTATAAATGGTGAATAAATGGATATAAAGGTCTTATCTTATTAATGGTGCATAAATAAATTAATTACTTTACTTTGTTTAAATACGTTTATGGTTTACCCACTTCTATGTATGTTATATACTTAGGGTTTAGTTAACTAGTTTAAGCTTCCTCTATTCATTGACCACAAGTGATATATACAGTCATCTCAAGTTTGTTGATCGAGCTTAGAAATGTAGTCACTAAGATCTTTGTTCAGGCCAGTTAACTTTTTTTTTGTTGTTGTGGGGATAATTGTTATGAAGCTGATCAATTAAAAAGGACCCATTTGGTAGTGTTTCTTTTCAATTAAGTTTGTATTGAGCGATATGTGTTTATTATTTTGCACTTTTCATGATCTCTGCAGTTCTGTATTTCCCTTATACTTTGATACTTTGTGCAGGACAAACTTGATGAAGCTTCGTTCTGATTACAAAGATGACTTTGTTGAAAAGCATGGTGTCAAGTTGGGACTTATGTCAGGATTTGTGAAAGTATGCAATGTGAACATGTCAATATATATGTGGTACATAGTATGATGAGCATGAGCATGATTTTATTTTCTCATATATTATTTTATTTTCTCATGTTTTGTGTTACAGGCCGCTGTCAGTGGGCTGCAGAACCAACCTATAATAAACGCTGTTATTGATGGGGATGATATTATTTACAGAGACTATGTAGATATTAGTATCGCTGTTGGTACGCGTAAGGTTTGTCAGCATTCCATGTAACTCTCTATCAAACTATAACTCTCACTTAAATTACTAGACCCTTGTTTGTTCTCCTTAACTCTTCCTTGTTTTGATTTATATCAAGAGCCTTTTATGTTTGAAGAAAATGTACAGGTTTTACCATCGAAAGTTTAATTGAACAGTTCATAAATATTATGAGTACATACATAATATTCATGGTTAAGTGGGTCATATTTTACAACCGAAGTTTTGGTGCTCAGTACCAAGATGCTATGAGGATTGGTCACAGTCTCATTATGATCAGCATGTGAATTGATTCTATTGTTAAATGGACAGAAAATTGGAGTCTAGAAGTGGAAAAAAGAGTGCATCTAGTATGAATATATACTCATTGCTTTGTGTTTCTTCCTTATTTTCCTATGCAGGGTCTTGTCGTGCCAGTTATCCGCAATGCAGATAAGATGAATTTTGCTGATATAGAGAAGGAGATCAATACACTTGCTAAAAAGGCAAATGATGGATCTATATCAATCGATGAGATGGCTGGAGGTTCATTCACAATATCTAACGGTGGTGTTTATGGAAGCCTTCTGAGTACCCCCATCATTAACCCCCCTCAGGTTTGATGCTTAACACTTTCGTCCCCTCCTTGCACCCCTTCCCCTTATTTCTGATTTGACATAGTAGACCCATTATCAGCTCCTTCATTAATCTCAATGGATTCTGTTTTGCACCTCGTATTCTCCTTTACGCTATGTTTGGATCTTGGAAATCAGTAAGGAGATGAAGGAAATGTGAATGATTGCATTTCCATTGTTTGGAGCTCTGGAATATGTAGAGGAAAATATTGTTTTGAATGGATTTTACTATATATCAATAATAATTCCCTTCATTTTCCTCTCATTCCACTTGCTTTTCCTCATATTTTTCTTTCCTGGCTATTTTCTAAGTTCCAAATAGAGTCTTAATGCAGTGCAACTCCTTTATTTAATGTTAGAAATTTTGAAATAAAATAGAAGCTAATTGAATCTTTCTTCGGGCAGTCGTCAATCTTGGGTATGCACTCGATTGTGAACCGTCCGATGGTAGTTGGGGGCAGTATAGTCCCAAGACCAATGATGTACATCGCTCTAACGTATGACCACAGGCTCATTGATGGAAGAGAGGCTGTTTTCTTTCTGCGTCGTATCAAAGATGTAGTGGAAGATCCGCGTAGGCTTCTCCTTGACATATGAAGGCCTAGAAGCAAGCTGGCATATGGTTTTAATGATTTCTCGTACTGGTACTTTCTATACTTCAAAATTTATTGAACAAAATAAGTGCTTTTGAGATCTAAATTTTGTATAATTTTATATTATTGGTCGACCCGTTTTTAACGGGTCTTTGATGGCGGAAGTCATAAATGAACTTGGAATGAGAGACCTTGTAGAAGAGCATGCAAAAATTTTACGGTTCTGTTTCTTTATATACAGAAGCTATTCTGCTTCATTACTGGTTAAAGCTTGTACGGCCTTAACATTCTGAAACATGATTTACGGTCTGATTCATTGATATCTTATATGATATTTCTGTTCTGTCTTCCTTAAAGTTTGCCTGAATAATTATGTGTTTGCCTTCGAAAAAAGAACTATACTTAAAACTAATCACCGTCGTCTCGGGAATTAAAACTCTGTTATAAATGTGATACTTGATGATATGGGCATCTATCTGCAGATTTTATTATAACTTCGAAGCTCTGAAATTGAGCCAATTATAAACATGGTATGTAATGTACAGGTGCCTCCACTTTTGTTCAGCATTGTGTATTATCCTCCAGTTGTGCTATAAAATCAGCAGCATAATTTTCCTGTAGAGCTACAGGCATACTAGAAATATAAGAAAATATTTCACATTTATGCTTCTGATTGAACCATCAACTTGTTAAGAGAAGACTTTTATTCAATTTATATATAAAAGTTATTTTAAACTGTGCCTTTCATTTGCTAGTCAGCTCACTATTGTTTGACGAACGAGTGAATGTTTGAATGTCAAGCTGGGCTCTTCCTCAGCTTGTAAGAAGCTTATCAGAACTAAAAGACTTCCCTGGTTATATATTGGGAGAATTACTGAAATGACAGACTTTTAGGGAGAGTCAAGTGAATGGCAGAACAATTAAAAATTAGTAAAATCGGCAGAAAAGAGGTTTGACTGGTGAATGAATTAACAATTCACATCAAACTAAAGATAATTTCATGTGAGAATTTTGAAAGTTGGGCTATTCTGGCATAAACATTTCTTAGCGGTTATCTACTTAACTTCACTACTAAAATTGATCTTTTTGTGTCATTTTTCAATATAGTATTACGTGTACTTGTGTATTTTTAGTTTAGGCAGGCCAATAAAGACTTTTGCAAGCACGGTTTCATGAATTCTACACAGCTTTATTTGGTCAAATCCCAAGATTGTATTACTTTTTCTTTCTTCAGCGACCAAGAAGAAAATGGTAGTGGCGTGACTAATACCTAAGTGGTAGCTATATCTTTCTTCAAAATGGTAGTTATATTTCTCCTCAAAATAAGAGTTAAAATTCAAATCTTCAATCCAATTTTAAAAAAAAAAAGAAAAAGAAAGGGGAAGTTACGCTATTTGTTTATAATTGTGAAAGAAAGAGGGTCATTGTAGGTCTAAATCGTCATATCTGTTGTTACCAATCCATAATTACTCAACTAAAAAGATTGTTTTATTCTTTTTGACATTTACTATGATCTAGGCAGTTCCAGAAAGATCATATGGCCTAGATACAAGGAACGTCACGGCAGGGGAACCCACTCCGTAGTACACTGTGTCGAACGATTAGAATTCAATGCAGCAACTATAAAAAACCAATAAAAAATATACTCACGTACAAGAAGGAAAATGTGAATGAAGTAAATTAAGCTTACGAAAAACAGTCAAATACTCGTTCCACAAATCCTCACCCGTGCAAATCTTGGCTCGGCCGACTAGTGACACGTTCGCATAAAGATCGCCAGAACAACTCAATAAGGGTTTGAGCATCCGCAAGGCGCAAATGAACGCAAAACCACTATGAGCCAAGTTCTAAGTTGAGAAAACACATGCACAATCAGTAAAACAAATATCTTCCCAAGCAGAAGAAGAACCCTGTAAAATCATTTGGAAAATGCCAAGCTCTATGTATATCATTGGTATAAAACAAAAAAATGGCATATCGTCTTCCTTTGAGGTAGCCGTGTAGTTTACACATCCACTACAGCATGAGCTTTTAGAAACAAGAATCAAAACAAATCTTCCTATTTTAAGACTAGTGTTGGTTCTTGCTTATTGTAGATCATTTGGTCCATGAAACGGACATTTACATATGTGTGACGATGAACGGCTGACGCAAAACTGTAATAATGATATCAGCACCTCCGATGTAATTGCGTTACGGTGCAAACACATTATTACAAACCCTAGGCTCACAATCATCCAAATAAGTCAAATTTTGTTACGTAACATTAAGATACTCAATATTATTTTGTTTGTTAGACAATAGTATAGAGTAACATAATGTAGTGCTAAGGTGGTAAATAAGTTTATATAAGTCAAGGTTTATATCCAATATAGTTGTTGAAATTTATTCACATCAAGTCCCCTAATCTATTTATTTTGTAGCAATATCAAAGAAATCAAAATAAGACCTGTTTGATGATCATGAAATATTTGAAAAATCTTTAATTAGAGAAGCAGGCAATGTGGTACAAATGCCTAAAATATGATAGCCCATTCTATGATTATGATATAATCTTAGCTAATTAATTAGTACTTAAACATTTCGTGTTGCCTGTTGGCAACAATCAGATTGATTGGGCGAAACCCTAATTTGGAATTAGAATGGCCCTACAAACCATCTTGAGCTTGAGGTAACCCACATGCCTTAATTGCAAAGTGAGTTCTTTGATCACTTCTACTATTGTTAATTATTATTAATTACTTAATTTCTAATATTACGCTTAATATCATTACAATTAGAAAGATATTTCTTTGAGCTAATTAGTTGATTATGAAAATGAAAATAAAACTAATTAACATCAGTGCAATATATATANTATATATATATAATGGTGTTGCACATAAAAATTAACGTGAGGGTACATATATAAATATTCTCATAAGTTAATAACATAACCAGCTTACCTTTTCAGGATTGCATAATATTATACAATTTAGTTTAGATTACTTCATAATTAATATGAGACTCTTGCAAAACACGGTATAATTTTATAAATAATATTTTCTTCCATTTACTACTCTATTTTTTCATTTGTAGAGGAATTTCTTCCTCTTCTTGAATTCAATCGCTCAAATCCAAGAATAAACTTCAAAAGCTAAAAGAATTGAGAGAAAATCGGTAAAATTGTATTCACTTCGATTGAATTGCCTCGTTTTGATACATATTGAGGTATATATAGACATTTTCCTCAATAGCCGTTTTATCACCCTTTAATGGTGATATAATGAATATTTATTGTGATAATAGTCGTTGATCAAATCAGGAGATAATGGTAATGGCCGCTATCAGATTTGATTTAATTTTGACTGTGACGTCACATCTCTTTGACTTCGTCTTTTTAGCGTATCTCCATGTCGTCTTCTTTATGGTCTTCTTCCTCCCGCCTTGACGATTCGCTTGCATTAATTAGCCAATCTCGTACACCGTTTACTAGTCAATCATCAAGTACGATGTACGTGTCTCAACCATGAGGTTTTTTAACTTATTCACAAAGTTTTTCCAAGTGGAGGTATAAAACGGTATATGTGACCATGAAAAAAATAATTGGAGTCAAATGGAGTAAAACAAGTTATTTTTAGAAATGAGTTTTACATATATTACTAAGATTCTTCATTAAGTTTTAAAATAGCCTTGTAATACATTCTATCTAAAATAATTAGCTAAATAATACTGAGTTAATTTGAGACTTATCATTTACTTATAATTTATCATGTGATATTTTAATAGTAAATAAATGAAGCGAAACCTTATTTTAAGATGATCATTTAAATAAAATTAGTTAAAAATCTCTATATGACGTTGTATGTTTAATTTTAAATTTAAGAATAATGTAAAAACTTCCATATATCTTTAAGGGTAATATTGTCCAAAAATATTTTCCAAGTATTACAATTTTGTATAGGGTATAGAAAAGAATTGGGAAAAGCTATGTAGCTTCATAATACATGGCTTCTAAGAAAATCAGCCTCACATATTATTATCACTATTCACTACCATTCCTTGTCTCAGAATTATTGATGCTTGCATGAGAACTATTTCCAATGATTGAGGAAACCGCGGCAACTAAAGCCGCCGTGAAATTCGGGTCGGACGTGAGTGCCGCGGTTGCCGCACTCACTGTGTCAGCCAGTGAGGGAGAACCCATAAAATGGCAACCGTCACGAAAACCTGAAAACCTCGGTTGGTTGAGCATATGATCAGGAGCTGGCAAAGGAGAAGTAGAAAAATTCTTCTGAGTTTGGGTGAGATCTAAAGTGACAGTAGGAAATGGAGGTGAAGCTGAGAGAAAAGCAATATTTGGTGAGGAATGGAGAATTTGGGATAAGAAGTTGGAGTTCATTAACAAATTATAATTATTATGATCATTGCTTTGCATTGATCCAGAGAGTAGCATTGATGCAGCTGCTGATGTTGTTGATGCCATTGTCATTGCAGATGGTGAAAGTGGATGATTGTGATGTCCTTCATATGTTGTTATTAGTATTGTCTTGTCTTCAGCACACCTCTGTACCTATATTTATATTGAATTTGAGTTTATCACAGTTTCTTCTATCAGAATTTGCATCAACAGATCAAGAAATTTATCTTAAAAACCACAACCATAGTTTAGATCATAATATCGTTAATTAATTTGTTTTCATTTCATGATATAGAATAAAAAATGAATATTGCCGAAATTGTGATAACAATCATGCAATATTATAGTCTCTAATTATTGTTAAATATACTTTTCATCCTCAAACTCTAACGACAAAAAAAAGAGTATCATGAACTTAGACTTTATACTCAAGACTTAAACTTTCTAATTGGGATATCATGGTGCACCTATTTATTTGTATCACCAATAACTTTATACAAAAAAAAATATCATCGGGAACTTTTAATTAAGAGGACTATAACTAAAATATGATAAGAAGTAGCTAATTAATGTTTGATGATATTAAAGAGGACTATAACTAAAATACGATAATATATCAAAATGGTGAAGAGAAACATACTTGTTTACGAACTGGACAACTAATTCCCATGGTACAACGGTAATATGCTCGAGGACATGGATTCCCTTTTGCCATTTTCTGCCCATATTTCCTCCATTGACATCCATCAGATATCTGTGTTTCACCATTCATCATCAAATCATATTACATTCTTGTCAGAAAAAAAAAACAATTTAACATATGTGTTACATAACATAATTATATGCATCTCCTTAACAAAAATCATGTAAGGATATTACTACTAGTGAATTAACACTTACCGTGGATGCCTCCGATCGTGCTCGAACCGACACACGGGCTTTTCTGACCATCGACATGGTTCCCGAGTTTTGTTCAACATCCCCAGAAGTACTATACCTTGGAACTTTGTTAGGTCTTCGCTCCGGAATGGCTTCGTTTTGACCATTCTCTCCCTCATTCCTGGTACCATCCCTACACTCACTCTTATCCTGATCAAGTGATTTATTCTCCATAAGATCAATTATGGCGTTTTTTGGGGTCCCCGAACTCTCTCCTGATCTAGTTTCTAAAGAACAATTGGAAACTTCATCTTTATTCACAGCGATAGTGCCTAACCCCAAATCCATAAATTGCCTCGGAATAATTGTTCTTCCTCCAGTCTTGATTTTCTCTTCTATAATTCCATCAACCATCTAATAAATCCCAATAAATAAATAATAATTAGATGAATTATTGAAATTGGGTTTTTAATTATGAGAAAGGATGCTGTTGGGGTAATTAGATCAAAGTTAATTAATTAATTACCTGATTATTTTTTAGGGTTTGGGGTTTTTGAATTTGTTGCCTTTGCATGACTGAATGAATGTGCATCTGGAGGGCATAATAGTTGTTGTTGACCTGATTTACCATATATTTCAATCTCTGATTTTCTATATTCATTCTCTCCAATTCAGCCTTCAATTCTGGCAACTGCACTTTGAAAATTAATGTTCATTTTGTGAAATTAACCAACTTTGTAACTCAAAAAAAAAAACTAGCCTAATTTGTTTACAAACAAACCTAAAAAACATAGAAATTTAAGTTAGCACGCCTAGTACCCGACTGATCTTTTCATCATCCAACCTCAATTTTTCGTTACTCTTATAATCCATCGTAAGTAGATTTAAACCCGTCTATAAAAACATAGTAGTAAATTCATAGTTACAATAATATAAATAATTCACTCGTAACTAATCTGTTGATAAATAAGTTATATACGCTAAAAATAATCAGACCGACTTAGATTACAAAAGTGTGATTAACTGAATTAAAAGCTTACATTGATATTGAGTCCATCTTGAGCATTTTCTTTCTTGACTTCAACTTGAATTTGTTGCTTGAAAGAACTAAGATTGTTGGAGAAGAAATCCATTTCATTCCCACCATTAGATCTTTTCGGAAAAACATGTTCATGTTCATGTTCTTCATATCTGGAACTGTGCTTCCAATGATCACTATGATGCATTGTTGGATGTATAAAAGAATCTGAGACTGAAGTTTGGTTGGGAGTGAAGAGAAACTTGTCGGACGTTGGATCAATATCAAGGGACAGTCTTTCTACTGATTGGTCCATTTATAAGGGCCAGAGAGAGAGAGAGAGAGAGAGAGAGAGAGAGAGAGAGAGAGAGAGGTCTTTCTTCTGAAACAAGTGCAATGGATTCGGCTATTAAAATGCATTTGCACTAAGACCAAAAAATGTGTGAAACCAGTTCTGTAGAGAAGACCTTTTGTTTTGTTGTTTTAAGAAACTCTGTAATTTTTTTAAAGGAATTTTATTAATTTTTTTTAGAAATTTAAGAGGAGTGAGGTAAGATGGTGCGTCAAGTATGTATACATGTGTCTAGAGAGAGATGGTCAGAGAATAGTAATGGTGCACGTTATATTTTCTGATAATATTTTTTCATTGTTTTCCATTTCTTAATTTAATAACTAATAATCTTATTTTCAACTTCTCCCGAAAAAATATATTTACAAATATTGCATGACTTGTGTTTTTCTTTTTGAACTCAGTGAACCCAATGTTGAAACTTATGATAATTCCATTTCTTACGATTTATATTATATGTAAATGGAGTTTAATAGGTGAAAATATTTTAGATACTATTTCACTGAATTTTTTAATTATCTTCATTAATATTAATATTAAATATTTATTATATTATATGATTCATAGCACTTTTAACTTTTTGCACAATATTGTTTAAACTATATTTTTTATATTGTATTATTTGTGAACAGAAATAAGAAAGCACATATCGAAGGAGAAGCATAGAAGAAAGAAAAGAAGAAATGTAATTGTGTTCAATTAGTTAACCAATCAGAGAAGAGATGATTAGTTCATATACAAAGAGAAATGAACTAATCTAATGACTAGAAGGGGAAAAAGACACAAATACCCCTTAACAAATAAACAAACTCAACTAATCAATTAACACCCCCCTCAAAGTTATTCTGGCAAGGATAAGTTTGTCCCTAATGAAATTAAATTATTTAATAGACAAATGTTTAGTAAAGAGGTCCGCTAATTGATATTGAGAAGGAATATGCCTCACCAAAAGATCATTCTTCATAACTCTCTCACGAATAAAGTGATAATCGATCTTAACATGCTTTGTATGAGTATGGAGAACCGGATTTGAAGAAAACAAGTTTGAGGTGTGATCGTGAGAGGATGAAGAAGAGGGTAACTCCTGTGGGTTTTCCTGAGAATTGATTTGAGAACTAGATTGATTCTCACAGATTTCTTGAGCAACGGTGGATTGATTTTCTAAGTCGTTTTCCATGAATCTTTGACGCGAGTCAGAGAAGCTCTGATACCATGAAGAGATTTGTGAACATAAATAAAAAAACACAGATCGAAGGAGAAACAAAGAAGAAAGGAAAGAAGAAATGTAATTGTGTTCAATTAATTAACCAACTAGAGAAGAGGGAATTAGTTCATATACAAAGATAAATGAACTAATCTAACTGCTAGAAGGGGCAAAAGACACAAATGCCCCTTAACAAATAAACAAACTGAACTAATCATTTAACAATTTGTACCTAATAACAAATATTTTAAATTATTTATATATCTCCTTGAATAGTTATTCAATAACACTTTGTGTAATTTCTACTTTACTTATCTTTTATATTATGGCTTTGATGTTAAACTTTGTACTAAATTTTTTTCAATATAATCAATTTTATAACTTAAATTTATTAAGATGGGTTATTTTTAAATATTTGAAATGAGAAAAAATGCATAAAAAATGTAAAAATTAATGTGTTTAGAAATTCAACAAACACTCATATTCTATATCATTTTTTTCGCACTATTTAACTACTCTATGAATTTTTATTGTTTAGTTTATCACGTACAATGTATGTTTTAGGAACTCGTAAATCAAAAAACTAAAAACAAGTAATCATATTTCTCCTTCTTTCGTTCTCCCTCATCTAAATACACCAATCAATTTTGACGAGAAAATTACACCACCTCAAAATTATAAAATTGTTCAAGTCAAGAGGTTTAACCCCACATACTGAAAGAGATGATGTATTTGAATCATATTATGCTCCATAAAATGACTCGCATATGTTACTGCAACTTCAGGACAACTATTAATTATGACATAACGACAATCATGGATTAATATGACTTATAATGACATAACGAAAATCATGGATTAATATGACTTAAGGTAAATTATAGAGAAAGCTATAAATACCCTTCCAACTATCTTACCATTTAAATCTTAATTTTTTTATTATAAATATGACATTATACTTCAAGTGATATCATAAAAAACCTTCCAACTATCATATACGGTTATCTCTCTGTTTCCCATCCTCCTCCTCCTTCATTTTCTTTCACCACTTCTCCATCAACCATGTCCTCTCGTGCGTTCCAATTTTTCACACTTAACCAGCCCTGCAAATTGGCTTAATCACTTACACACTTGAATTAATTATTTTAAGCATAAAATGCACTTCATTGTATCAAATAATGTCGGTTACGGTTTGAAATAACGGATTAAAAGAAATTCACATTTGTCACGGCCGTTAACGTGAAGTTACGGCCGTTATGAACCGTGATTTCCCGCTACAATCTGTACGACATACCTGCAAGGAAGAAAATTAAAATATTAAAAAAATTGTTAGAACTTCAAAAAAATTCACCCTCACGACTTGTTACGTAACGTTCACTACACCATATTTCTATGACACTACGATTACGACGCGACATTGACTGCGACCGCACACTTTAAAACCCTCATGCACTTTCCCTAATCTACTCTCACACTTTAGCTATTGAAAGTAGTTCGTCATTTTAACTGAAATGAGTAGGAGATGACCTAGTTAGATTGGAGCGAGTCGAAAATATATTGACTGACCACTTCTGTGAGGGCCAGTCAAAGCATATTGGAAGGCATGCCAGAACATACTGACATGGGTGGTGCTAATGAAGACGGCCGAGTTGCTCATGGAGCCTAGGGCCAAGAAGCTAGCTAGACATGGTTGATTGAGAAGGGGTTGATAAAAGTGAGAAAGGGAGATAGGAAACGGAGAGATATGGCAGCTAAAAGGATGAAAGTACTTTTATAAACCTTCAATAGTTGAAGGGGATATTTTGTAGTTTTCATATTGTACAAATAGTAAGAGAACATAGAAAGAAGAAGTAAGATAGAAGAGAGAAGGGTGACAGTTGAGAGATTGCTCTAAATGTCAAAACTCTCATTAATTCAAGAGAGGCAAAAGAACTTCTATTTATAGAGAGATGATATCAAAACAGAATAACCAAAGTTTACAACTGAAAATGATAAGCAATAGATGAAGCAAGGAGCTGCAACTTGCTAAGTTGAGATCAACAACTAACTGAGAATAAGATATGTCAGTTTAGTTGAATTTGTCTAACTGATATCAGTTAGACAAATGCTTGATGAATAAACCATGTCATCGAATATCCTACTTGACAGTAACTTCAGCCATATGAGTGATTAGGCTTTTCCTTAACATCTCCCCTCAAGTGAAATGGTGAGGAAACCACATTGAGCTTGAACTTCAAATATAGGAAACTAGGAGTAGACAATGTCTTGGTGAGCAGGTCTACAAGTTGATCCAAAGAAGGTACAAAATGAATATCAAGTTGTCTCTTGTGCACTTTATCCCTGATAAAATGTAAATCAAGCTCAACATGATTAGTTCTAGCATGTAGCACTAGATTGGAGGATAATGCTAAGGAACTAAAGTTGTCAACCCATAGGATAAGAGGCTGAGTTAATTGAAAGCACAACTCAAAACTCTCTTACAAGCTTACCATTGTAACTTTGTAGGTTTATGCAGATATTGACTTAACTTGTTCACCATAAAGCCAATATCAGGTCTGGTTAAAGAAATGTATTGCAGAGCCCCTATTGTACTTCTGAAAAGAGTAACATCCTGCATTGGTTCTCTTGTTGTCAAATACAAAATTATAGACGCAGAACCTAGTGAGGGAGCATGCTTAGCTCCTTCCATCTTGGCTTTAACCAATAACTCAGTTATATATTAGGTTTGAGACAAAAAAACCCATCATTATTCCTGAAAACTTCAACCCCAAGAAGTAATGAATAAGGCCAAGATCTTTAAGTGCAAATAAGTTGTCTAAATCTGTCACAACTATTTACAGAAGCTTGGAATTATTGCATTTGATCAACATATCATCCACATACACTAATAAAAACAAAACATCAGGGTTACTATGATAGACAAACAAAGATGTATCAGACTTGTCATTGGTGAATCCCCACTGAATCAAAACTGACTTCAATCTGTCATACGAAGCTCTAGGAGCTTGCTTAAGACCATATAGAGCTTTCTTAAAAGTATTATTAACATCAAGCTGTGTGACCTCCCAACCAAAACTGACAGATAGATACAATATTATCCTTTTTGTAGCAGGTTTAATTACATGGCTAAATGTCTTAGTAAAATCAATTCCAATAGTCTGATGGAAGCCTTTTACAACCATACAAGCCTTATATCTTTGTATACTATCATCTGAGTTTAATTTCAGTCTAAACATCCACTTATTGTCTAAAATGGACATACTAGACCCATACATCACAAGATCCTAAGTTTGGTTCTTAATTAGGGTAGAGAACTCTTCTACCATGGCATTATGCCAGTGTGGATTATTAAGAGCTTGTTTGACAGAGTTTGGCTCACTTGCAAGATAGGTTGTGGATAAGGGATGTTTAGTTGTTGCGAGGGCTTCAGGTTTGAAGATGTTATGTTTGGATCTGGTTTTCATTGGATGAAAGGAGAGTTGAGTATTTATTTTAGTGGTATTTGAAACTTATGGGGTAGGTTTATAGGTGATTTGAGTCAAATGCTCAACAGGTAGGTCAATGACCAACTTTTCAGTAATGGAAGGGAAATTAGGTCTAACATACACATCAGTAACATAATTTATATTAAGAATTTTAGTCCTATCTTAAGAAGAAGGAGGAGAACTTACATTGAGAGTACCTAAAGAACTGTTGTCACTATCTGTATCCTGAGATTGAGGAAGAAAAGGTGTTTGCAGTAAGATAAAAGGAAAAGGAACATATTGAGGCAAAGACACAAAATTCAGACTTTTCTGAGAATTAGACGGATTGAACATGTAGTGATATGGAATTTTTTTTTCATTAAACACAACATTTCTGGAGATATAGAGTCTGGTAGACTTACGAAGGCATTTATATCCTTTGTGAATACTAGAATACCCTAGAAACAAACATAAACTTGTATGAAAGTCCAATTTGTGCACATTATAAGGTTGTAAATGAGGATAACAAGCACATCCAAAAGACCTCAAGTGAGCATAGTTAGGAATTTTGTCAAATAGTTTTTTGTAAGGGCTGTGAAACTTCAAAACGGGTGTGGGAAGCCTGTTTATAAGGTAAACTGAAGTTTGGAAGGCCTCCCACCAAAAAGTAAAAGGCATAGAGGTTTGAGCTAAAAGTGTGAGTCCCATTTCAACTATATGTCTATGTTTCCGTTCTATCCTTCCATTTTGCTGATGCACATGAGGACATGAGTGCCTAAATCTAATTCCCTAACTTTGTAAGAATTTGGAAAGGACCTAAACTCTCCTCCCCAATCTGATTGAACAATTTTAATGATTTTCTGAAGTTGTTTTTCAATCAAGAACAAGGATTTCAAGGGCTTCAGATTTAAGTTTCAAGAGACAGAGCCAAGCGAACTTAAAAAAGGTAATCTAGAAAGTAAATATGATACTTATAACCTTCCTTTGAAAGATAAGGAGCAAGTCCTCAGAGATCTATGTGAATGAGGTCAAGAAGATTTGTTGCTACTGAATCAGAAGTTGGAAAAGGAAGAACATGAATTTTACCTTTCTGAGATATAAGATCGGTGGTTTTGACTAAAGAATAACCATGTTTTTGAACGATGTGGCTTAAGATTTTTGAATAAGGATGGCCTAAATTTGATGCCGGACTTTGAGATTATTGTCAGGTTTATTTGTGCATAAATTAGAATTTACAACAGATTGTGTATCATTTATAGCTACATTCAGAGTTCATAGGAATTACAAGCATATTTCAGAAAGTCTGAGGCATTATCAGAAAGAGAAGATAAATTAGAAGAGACACCAAGTTTGTAGGCAAGATAAATTAGAAGATAAAGTAGAAAGAGAAGATAAAGTAGATAAATTAGATGAATTAGACGAGACACCAAGATAAATTTGAAGATAAGTGGTACTTTTATTTATATCAGAATTTGAGCTTTTACATAAAGAAAGTTCACTAGAATAAAAAAATCAAAATTTGACACTTCAAGACTAGGTGGTATAAATGGTTTCCTGACAAAACTATTTTGTGATCCTAAAGAACTTTTTGAGAAATCAAGGCTTCTTTAGATATAACAAATGAGGACAGAGGGTTTTTCAACTGCAAGATAAGTAAGTAGGTACAAACCGCCCTCTAGAACTCCATGTAGCAAGATTGTTTCTTGACGTTAAGTCCTTCACAAAACAAGAATGATAGTGGAATTCAAAATACACATTATTGTCTTGAGTGAGTTTAGACATTGAGATAAAATTTATCTAAATATCAGGTACTCTTAGTATAGTATTAAGTTTCAAAAAGGTATTTTTATAAGGAATATGCAACAAAGATGAGCCAATGTGTGATATAGTCAATGACTTACCATTGCCCACAACTAGTTTTCCATTACCACAATACTCTTATGCCAAACTCAAGTTTCCAAGATCTGTTGTGAATGGTTGGTTGTTGCACTGTCAGGATACCAAGCCATATCATTGACTATATCTGGGCTAGCCATGCAAGCAGCAGGTGAAATAGTTAAGGCAGAAGGTCCTAAGCATGTAGAAACCATATAGATTGAGGGTCTTGAGTTTGTAGGGTTATTTTACTGTTGTGAATTACTTTGCCTTTGAAAAGAACTTTTCTCGTATTTGTAATAATACACTACAGATGTATGACCAAGCTTGGCACATACTTGATAAATGACTCTCTTGTTTCCTCTTCCAAAGCCTCTACCTCCTCTTCTACCATTAAAGCCTCCACTTCTGTGAAACTGATTTTATCCTCTATTGAAGCCTCATCTATTAGACTGATTTTGTTGTGGTCCATTTTGAAATCTTTTGAAGTTGGTGTTTGTAGCTATATTGGTACTTAGCTTCATGTTATTCACCAACTCTTGCTGTTGTTTTTCCAGTCTGCTTCCATGCACCATAAGGAGAGATTGAATGTCCTCTAAGCTTAAGTCTCATTCTCTTATAGTAACATTAACCACTACTGGGTCAAATTCAGATCCAAGACCATTAATGACATGTGATATCAATTCTTGATCACTAATAACTTGTCCTAGAGCTGCCAATCCATCAAAAGTTCTTCTCATCCTATCACAAAATTCAACTCTAGAATCACTACCTTTCCCGTCAGTTTGTAGTGTGCTTCTCAATTGCAACATTCTTGGCTTAGAAAGATTTGTAAAGTTTCTTTCTTAGGACCTCCAAACACCTTTGAGGTATTGTATTGGGTGACAGTACCAAGAGCTCCTTAACTCATTGAAGCTCTTAGCTATCCCAGCAAAATTTGATCATTTCTAAACCAAGCTATGTAATCTCGATTTGCTTGGCCATTTACTAAATTTTTTGGTGGTTTTGCAGCATGTCCAAATACTATATCATCAAAACCATATCCAATTAGGACTGGTATTATATGCGATTTCTAAAGCACGTAGTTATTTCTCTCCAACTTAACTGAAACTGCACTGTTGAAGGTAGTGGGAAAAACTGCATTCTGATTTATTGCATCGTTGCTATTGTTTTGTGTGTCACTCTAAGTTGTTGAGTTTTCAGCCATGATGCGAGTCTATCAACTTTGATACCATGTAAAAACAGTAAGAGAACATAGAAAGAAGAAGTAAGATAGATGAGAGAAAAGTGACAGTTGAGAGATTGCATTGAATGCCAAAACTCTCATTAACCCGAGAGGGGCAAAGAACTTCTATTTATAGAGAGCTGATATCAAAATAGAATAACCAAAGCTTACAACTGAAAATGATAAGCAAGAGATGAAGGAAGGAGCTGTAACGTGCTAAGTTGAGCTCAACAACTAACTAATAATAACAGATGTCAGTTAAGTTGAAGTTGTCTAACTGATATCAGTTAGACAGATGCTTGATCAAATAAGCCAGGTCATCGAGCATCCTACTTGGCAGTAACTTCAGCCACAAGAGTGATTAGAAGTTCTTTAACACACGCGCACGTGCACACTCTCACACGCACGCACACACATTAAGGAAATATACTATGTTTGGGTTTGTAAATGTTTTGTTTGAAAGCATTTAAGTACATTAAATACTATTATTTAATTTTAATGAAAACATTACTTTATTTCACAAATATTCTTGTTTGAAGCACATTTTATTATTTAAAATCACATTTATTCAAATATTTTTAAATGCTTCAAAATACAAATAAACATCTACTCTAATGTTTCATACAAATGTAAATATAAATTTATTTTCAATTAAAATAATGTTATTTCAGTGTATAAAAGTAATTTTAGTTATAAACGCTTCAAACAATACCAACTATTGTCTTTTGTGTAAAATGTGACTAATTGATTTTATAAATGAAATTGTATTTCGAATTACATGTGGACATGAGGAGACACATATTTTCTAAAGAAAATGTTACGTGTGTAGTTAGTATACGGCTTGTTAAGTTATCAACCGAAAGTCAAAGTATTATACTATTATTTGATCGGAAGTCGTATCTTTGTGTAAATATACGATGTCTTATTCTCATATTCAAAATCATCCTCTTTCTTTTGACAAAATATCTTCCTCTTTCTAAACGTGTTATTATATTTTTTTTCCAAAATTGTTTAAAGATAAATCAATCAAAAACTTTATGTGAGAGAGCCATATACCGTGTGGGAAGCGTGTGTAAATTGGATGAGCAACTCCTCAATAGAACATAAATGATTTTTATATGAACTGTCTTATTGTATAATATAATCGATTTAGATTTATCTATTAAAAATAAAAAATAAAAAATAAGTGTCAAAAGTCTTTTTTTTGTGTTTGAACTAAATTAATCTTGATAATCTATTCTCAAAATGAACTATCATGATTAGCTAACAGATTTTTTTCGGAGATTCTAATAAGATGGATTTGTTTCAATCTGTGATGGTCAACAACAAAGATGGACTGTTCTACAAATATGCACCGCCGATCAGTCCGGCGCACTCCACGTGAGGAAGTGATAGGTGAAAGTCAACTATTTTGACCGCTTGGCATGAGTTCTGACTATTATGTGGGTCCCCATTGTTTTTGACCGTCAACGTTTTGTACATCATGCGGACTCCACCGCATACTATATCTCCTCCTAAGTTTAAGTTTTTAAAAATTAACGAATTAATTTTTTGCTGTAATGATTTATTTCATCTTATAATTATCTTGATTGTAACTCTGTTCTATTCTTTAAAAAAATAAAAATTAATGAATAGGAAAATTAAATTATGGGAAAAATTTGCATGAGCGGAAAAGTTTTTTTTCATGCGACCTAGTGCGGTATATATGATCGTGTGGGGGATTTTGGTTTATTATTAGAGATTTTAGGTTTTTATTAGACAACACGTAACTTTGAATTTCAAGATTTAGTTAAAATATTTAAGCAATTTATAATAATGAGATTAATTTGGTATTTGATTCAAATGAATTTTAGATTGCAGATGAATTATCGCATATGAATCAAAATCACATCCGTATGAAGATTTTCATTAATGATAAAACATTATGGTATGAATATTTTTTTATCAAAAGATAAATATATTAACCAAAAGAAAGTCACAAATACACAAGTACAATGGACATACCCCATATAGATACAGCCTACAAGACCTTACAAAGGTGCAAGAAAGATAAAACAAAGGAAGACAACTCAAACAGAAACCCTTGATCCACACCTTTGAAGTAAATGAGGATCACTACTAACATTTTTAAAAGATTGCAGAAACATAAGTCTATCTCTCATCATAGTTGCAACTTTCTTTGCAATAATAGGAGACTCCACAATTTTACCTAAAAACAATCTTTTGTTCCTTTCAATCCAAACACAGTGAAAATACTCTTACAATTAGGCTGTTGGTGGAACTACTAGAATTAATCTGTAGTAGCCACGGAATTGTGTCCAGTATGTGGTGCAGCTCAAATTACATCTATTAAGCAAGTCATTCAAGATCCTGTTTGTGGTTGTATTACGTTCAGAAAACATATGGGCAACAGATTCTGAGCCAACAGTACAAAACACAAAAGCTATTCCAGCTCTTGGACACCATTTAGAGATGTGATCTTTTGTAGCCAACTTGTTTAGTAATGCAAGCACTCGGTGATTTACGCAGAGAACGAAACGAGCTTAGTCCAAGTTTCCTTAGGTCTATGGTGCAGTAAAGTTGAATAAGTCCCACTGATGAAAAAAGAGCCATTTGAATTTGCTTTCTAGATCCAAGTATCATTCTAGTGAGTGAGAGGTTGCCTGATATCCAGTGTAATCCCCCAAATGTGAGAGGCTAGAGGCAGCACTTTGGTTAGGCCAGTGTCAACCTCCATTCCTGATCAAAACAAATAAAGAATGGTATGATATGAATATTTGACATATGACTTTAATTAATATTTATTTGTTTAAAATCTTATTTATTTTTTTAGTACAAGGCATAGACAAACCATATCATTAATACTATGAATATTACACGAAAGTGTTGATTATATATTTTTTGTAATCTTTGCTAGCTACAGATAAAAGAACCAAGTTTAATGTAATATATCTAAGAGAAGTAATTTCTAGGTAATTTCAAGTTCTATGCATGACTTGTGAGTCACATGAACGGGTAACCAACTGCATAAGGTCATGGATTGGTTCGTGACTCGTAATGACCATCAATCAGATTTAAACTACGTAATTGAAGACATGATTTTATTCTTTTTTTTTTCAATTTGGCATTATCTAGACTGTCTAATAATGATCGGACAACGATTAAACTACATTGTCGTAGGGTAACGTTTTTTGTCAGAGAAAGAAAGTTCAAAGAACAAGAAGATGCTCAGATGAAATTCAATTAACTAACTTTAATTATTTGTGACAAAGTATGAACCTGTTGATTTAAAAAAGTATATAGCAAAGAAGTCAGACTTTCATGTTTTGTGAATGCCAAATTGTTATTCCAAGAGAAATAGCTTTATGATACTTAGAAAATGAACTTGCTGCAATACTAAAGTAATCAAGTAGCATCCTTCTATTAAGCCTAATTATTTTTATAAACGATTCACATCAACCTGAAATTAACTCATGGTATGGACCATCTTTTGTAGGGCAAAATGATAGGATGACATAAATGTAGTACAAAGTCAAAATTACAAAAAGGACGTAAGTCTTGCTAATTAGATAAACATTATCTGCAATGTATAAATATACTCACAGTTTTCACTTTTTCAAAGACCCATTACTTCCTTAAAAAAGAGAGAGATTCATTACTTTCTGAAGAAAAAAAAATCATGCAAAGGTAAGAATATTAGACTATTTTGTTCACTTGTCTCTGTATGTACACAAGAGTCCCCACTACAACACCAAATAAATTTGGATTTGAAATCAATATTTGGAATTATTTAGTCCATCATTGTCTTTTGTTCGGAGTTGGGACCAAGTCTTTTCTCATTAATGATTATCTATTCTACTTAAATATTTTTAAAATTTATGTTGTGATATGACACTTACTCTTAATTGTTTACATGACATATTATTATATAATTTTAAAAATATATATTAAAATTAGAATATATTAATCAATACAATGATAATAAAACTGTGACCTAATAAATAACTAAAAAAGATATGTGTAACCAAGTTTAACCATCATCTACATAATTAATCCTAAATAATAATAATAATAAAAATATATGAGGATGTGTAGGTGTAGGAGAGACCAAATACACATATTACCCGAAAAATAGGTGCTTCCTTCTCAAGCCTTAATTTCATTAGCATCAATGGCTTCCTCAATGAATGAAATGAAAATAATTACAAAAAGGATCAAAAACTGTTTGGCTTTAGTGGTCTGTTTCAATGACTTAGGCTTCTAAATAACAAATTTAATTGAGTTCCACAAGAATTGGATTTGGTCAAAAGTCTAAACTCTTTCTTGTGCAACTATATTGAAAACAATAGTAACCCATTTTTTTCCACATTATTTGCTGGCATAGATGTTGTCCATTGAATATGATTAACTCATGGTATGCTGCCAATCTCATAATATTGAAGAAAACAGTCAAGTAACTCAAAATTGTCAACTTTTCAGTTCATTCATTCACTGTTAAATGTTTGCTTGATTGAACTATACTGTTAGAAAATAAAATATCATTATCTCTCTCAAAAAACCTTCAGATTATGAGTCAATTCCACACCTTAATACATTCAAGGCTACTCAAGTAAATGATTTTTTGATAATGACTGTTGTCCTAATCGGTCATTGTGAGACTAAGTCTTCACGTGATCCAAGTTTTGATCTCTACATATTCTTAGATTTTGATAAAAATAGTTCTCCCGGGACAATCCTAGTGCTGTATAGCAAGTGTTAAATGGGACATATCCAGATATTATGCAAAATTTCTTGGACTTAAACAGATGATATTCCATCTATTCATGAGGCAGGTCATATTCAATCTATTCATGAGTTAGGTTTGCTTTGTAAAATAGCTCAACTCGAATTTGGAGTCTTTCTTAGGAGATATAATTATATTGGACTATTGAAAATGTAATCAACGTAGCTCAAATTTAAAGACTTTTTATATTAAGCTGACATAAACCATTGAAAGACTATTGAGTTGATATCAAATTATAAACCATTGAAAGTAAATCAGAAAGGTTGTCAACAATATTTTAAGAAAATTTTGTGCATAAACGCAAATTTTCAGAGAATGAAATCATCTCTTATCGAGGAATTTTAACAGAAAATCATTACTTCAAATCTGTCATATTTACTGACTACATGTAATAATCCGATTACTTGTAATTAATATTTCAATTTTCTCTTCTAGTCTATCCATGTTTCGAATTGAGACGGTCCAATTGAAACATAATCAGATCCAATTCTAGCTCAAATGCAACATAATCACGTCCAGTTCAACGAGGATCCTGTTTTTCAGCTACTAATTGTTGCAGAAGTTGTGGAAGTGGTTTAGCTTTATTACACCCGTGATGATAACCTCAGATTACTTAAGAAAATCAGTCTAAACTGTTAGGATTTAGATCTGGACCGTTATTTGGAAAACGGTTGGTCCAGATCTCCTTTCCCTAGAAGATAAAAAAGAAAAAAAATTTAAGTTAAAACTTCTTTTTATTTTGCTTTCGGCAGATCTGCGTCAACGGCCAGAGCTGCCAAACTGCACCTCCTGTTGGCATTCCCAAACAGGAGGCTAACCATTTCCCTACTGTTATCCCCCAGACAAGGAAAATTTACTTCAGTTAAAGCCTAGAGAAAGAGAACTGGTGGAAGCTAAAACTTCTTCGCAGAGCTCGGTCCACAATCACGTGTGGTCAGTAAATTTTGACACATCAAATTTGACAACCAAGTAAAAAGACTTCAGTGAAGCGATATAAAAATGTTACAACAAAGGGATATTGAAATTACAATATGTCAACTCAAAAACTATAATCACAATTTGCATGCAGCCTTTAGAGATGGAATAAGTAAAAAGGGCAGGATCATACTCATGAGAGCTCGAATCATAACATTACTGCCACAGAACAAGATGTTGCTGAAAGACATCGTCACGTTATTTACAAGGTTGCCATCAGCATAGCTCGAATTTTGGCCCTAAGATCATCAGATATCTCACTAGTTCTGGAGGGCTCAGATGGAGCTCTTCCATTTTGATAAGGTTTTGTCAAGTCCACAGAAGTTTCCCTACTGGCAGCATCAAGCTCACTTGCTTTAGATGGATCTGATTTTGTACTGATTTCCCCCTCCTCTAACTCTGCTTCTCCTGTAGAATATGACCTTCGATTTTTAAGAGACTCGCTCACATGCGGATCCTCATTGCCAGAAGTATAATCATTCTTGCGCTTACTTCTAGAATTCCTATGCTCATCTTCAGAGGAGGTATCATGTCTATGCTTATGTGAACTTTGAGAATCTCTGTCCTTAGAGGAACGCCTTCTACTATGCTTGTGTCTATCCCTACTATGGCGAGAAGATCGATGAGAACGATGCTTCTTCCTAGAGCGCTTATGATCCCGTTTATCCTCTTCGTCTTCCTCGTCTTTCTCTATTTCATCTAAGTCATCACCATCATTATTTCTTTCAGTCCTAGAGCGGTACCTCCTCCTTGACCGACGTTCACTGAATTCATCAACAGTGATTTTTATGTCAGACCTCTCATACTTATCTGAAACATCAAACAGAACTGAACTTCCTTCTCTTTCTTTGCTCTTGTGATTCAATGGTTCTAGAGATGAGCCATGTAGTGGTTCAGTTTGTAATGGTGCAGCCCCGGTTTTTATCATAGCTGCAAACATCTTTGCACGTTTTAATCTCTCCGCTTTCAGTTTCTGCTCTTTGGTTAAGGATGCTTCAGAGGAGTCAGCTTCACTAGCAGCAGCAATAGAAGCAGTTTCTGCAATAGCCTTGGCTACAGGCACAGACACACCAGAGTCCCTTTTCTGATCTGACTTTGGTACAGAACTTCTAAGTTGAGATGAATGGAGACTCCCAAAGCTCGAGGCATGGCCACTGCTAAGTCCTTGAACAGATGATGATGTCTTCTGAAAAATTTCAAGATCGGGGTTCTTAATTCCCCTTGTGGCAGCCTGAAGAATAGCTGCAGCTGAAGCTGCATCAACTGTAACTCCAGCTGGTGGCTGAATGGGTTTCGAAGGTGGATCCTGCCCATCCCTTTTGGTTTTGCCAAGTACCATCTTAAACTTCTCTTTCCTCTCATAATCACATGGTATATCGCAACCGGTAGATGCCAAGGACATACCATCACCATCTTTTGATTTAGCAGTCTTCTTGTCCACGGCATCATGATTATCAGAAATAAAGGCCTTGCCAGGCAACTTTGACTGCACATAAACGTTGTCGATTCATAACAGAGGAAATATTAAATTACATATCTTAGATTGCTTAATAGCTAAACACATTCAACATGGTTGGGAAAAGATTACAGAATGCCTCAACTTTCAAAACAGTATAATGCTCAAACAGTCCACGAGTTAACAATTTCCCCCAAAGAAAAAAAATGAATAATGCTCAAACAATAACCACTTAAAGCAGTCTATGTTGCTCCAAAGATCTCAAATTACCAAACCATAGGCTCATTAAAAGAACTCCCCTCACGTAAATAACATGGAAAGTCACCAATAGTGCTCAAACGGTAACTATTTAAATCAATCTGTCTATCTCGTTCATTCCATAGATAAATTATGAGTTCAATAAGCTATCATATCATTTACTAGCTTCCAGTGACTATTATGGCGTTAAAAGGTAAGTCGCGTTGTAATACATCCATAATGGGCAATGATACATGAAGACAAACATATGCAAATTGTTAATAGCAAATTTGAAACAGAAAACAGTTGTATCAGACCATCACACCGTCAAACTTCTTTTTGGAAGTTCTTGTTTAGTTGATAATTAGCGAAAGTGAAACATCTAATCAACTGCATCTATGAATCTCCAAAATAAAAAAAAGAATTTTAAAAGGGAATGGGAGATTGGCACCTTATGAGATTTTTGAAGAACGCTTAGATAATAAGAATGATACTGATTAGATGGCAGAAGGAACGGAAATCTCCCATGACTGCGATCCTGTTCAGCAAGAACTGACTCAAATTGCTTCCCATTCTTCTGGATGAACTCAACTATCTTATCGATCACTCTCTTTATGTCAGATGGAGGGCCCACAATAGGTGGTTGAACCTTCGACGAGCTTGGTAAAGCAGAAGGCTGAGACTTGTCAATTGTAGCACTATGCAAACCCAAGGCATCACCCTTTTTAGTTGTATTTCCACCTTTAACTGTACTGATAGAACGGTTCTGTTTAATGGTTAGAGCTTTTTCTTTCAACAAAGGAACTGGCTTCTTTGGATCCACCTCATCCTTCCCCGCTTTATTTTGTGAAGGCTCCATCTGTTCGGGTCCTTGACAAACAGTTGAATTAACAGCATCAACAGCTTCCTCAATCCTGTTTATTCTGGGGTTGGGAGCATCCTCAGTTCCACCATCCTCATCCTCTCCATACCCATATAGAGAACCAAGCAGAGATAAAGCACCACTTGTCTGGTTGAGTCCAGAATCAGATTTCTTCTCTTCTCGAAATTTTCCATCAGTGTCATATTCCAGTAGTTCTTGATGAACAACAAGATACCTAAAGTATGCATGATGATGATGGTCAGGCATCAAGAAACCAAATGTTGGATTGTTTCCCTGCTTCACCCTCAAAACAATCTCTGTCTGGCCACCATGTTTACTGACAAACGTGGCAGTTCTTGCAATGATCTGATGCACCTTTTCTGTTGGTGGCTGTAATAAATCAATGAAAAAAGTGCTTTCTCAGAATATTGAATTTTTCATTTTGGCAAAACCTCCCACCAAAAATGCAAATTTTTTACATAAACAGAAGATGTACCCAATGAATCTCACATTATATAAAGACCAAGAAACAGAACTCTACGAAGACGTTTCTTCCGATTTGCTCTCAAGTGGTTATATTTCTGATATAGCAAAGAATTACAATCAATCTAATCCCACCTGCACAGCTCTCGGTCAAGAAATCAATAGGAAACAAGGGTGCCCATGAATGGCAACCTTGGGTCCCAAGAACTCCAACTCTGCTCCGAGCATCTGAAACTTAGACATGTTAAGCCTTAGAGAAAACATGCAATTTATTCAATTATCACTGGCCCATTGGATCAGAATACACAATGACACATCTAGTAAGTGGAAAGAGGATAAGAACATAGAATTAGATATACAACGGACACACGCTTACTTACTAGGTTTTGAAGTAAGCTTTCAGGCACAGGGAAAGGTGGACGAAAACTGCATTCAGCACCATCACTCTGTTGATCATTTGATTCATCAGGGTTTCTGTATGAAAACGCAACAGCATGAAAATCACCAGCAACTGCTGATTCACCACCGTTACCCGTATCTGTGGGAAAGAAATTATTTAAAATCAGAATTCACGGATAAAGGCAAAGAGGTACAGTGTCATATTTGCAGCAAGGAGAAAAATAAACATTAACAAAGAATACAAAACATGGGTAAAGATCAAAATCCAGAATGAGTTAGAACAGTCTTACTTGTCTCTCTGACAGAGGAAACTGTTGGTAAACTATATCCCATCCTGCATAAGGTGAAAAGTGTTGCGAAGGCTATAACAATTATACAAACAAGGGAAAGGACTCTCACTATGGCAGCCCAATTCCAAGCCACCAACTGATTGTACAACAAATGTTATCATTCCCAAATCCAATGAAAAAAACTTCCCCGTAAATTCACACCATGAATATAGCTTTTGTATCTTACAGCATCATATAAGATATTGTTGCATATTAGTACATCGACTTAAGTCTTAGCTAAAGCACTACAATATTTGTAATTAATCAAAACGTACATAATTAATTCCCATTCCTTCAAATCTAAAGCACCATGATTCGCAGCTCATCTCTATTTCACTCTATTCCACTTTGTTAACAATTAAAAAACTGATTACTACATTTTCGATGTCCAACTTTCTTCTCCATCTTCAAAGTGATTAAACAGAAACTAAAATAAGAATTAAGTAGACAACGTAAAAAGAAAAAAATGTGTAATTTACCTTGCTCATCTTCATCGGGAGGCGGCGGCAAATCGAGGTATCGTTCGTGATCGAGCTCAGATACAAGGGAGGCATCAGGATGAGGCGGCGAAGAAGAGGAAGAAGATCTTCGTCGCTTACGCGGGGGCGGAGGGCCTGGGAGGAGGTGGCGCACATCGTAACGATCGATGGAGAGCGAATTCCACTCTACAAGAGCTTCGCTTGAGTTGACGAAGGCAGCGGCGGAGTCGTCGTCGAAGAGCAGCGCGTGACGGCCAACTACCTCTAGATCCATGAGTTTCAGACCGTCGGATTCGGGGGTGGGGTAATTGTGAAAGAAAACCAAAGGTGAAGTGGAGCAAACCAGGGTTTGCGGAGAAAATAATGAATCTTTGTTCCCGGCGAAGCTGCAGTTTTGGCTTATTTCAGAAGCTTCCTCAAACAACGTGTCGATTATTTGGAACTGAATGTCGAACCCTGGACACAATCCTTTCTTGACCCCGTTTCAAAATCTGTAACGACACGTGAATTTGCCCTCCTAATACGACGGCGTATAACCTTCGATAGGACGCGTTTACTAATACTCGCTTCTTAAACATGCAGGATGTTTTGTTAATGCGATATGTCGATGTTTAGTAGTCAGCACTGTCAGCCTGTTAGCTACATCCTGGATTCTGAATTTTAGAGGTAGACTAGATAAATGTCCGTGCGAGGCACGCTTGGCATGAGATTTTATATATCAATATATATATATATATAGATAAAAGTATAAAAATATGAATATGATTTAAAATTATGAAAAATATAGTAACCTTAAAAATTCACTGAAATGAAAAGGTAAATAAAAATATGAAAGAAATTATCAATTGATTAAATAAAGTATTATAATACTATTTGTAAATGATTTTTTCAAGATAGAAAATCTATGACAAAAGAATAATATTAAAAATTATGAGAGAATGAGAATGAGAGTAATGAACTCAAGAGTAAATGTTTGCTTGTATTCGAATGAATTTCAGAGTTATACATCCTTGTATTTATACATGAAAAATAATAACTAAGTGATAACAAATCATCATTTTCTGTTGCGAGCTTGAGGAACAGATAAGTGTTTCCAGGGAACTACTTAGGTAATAAATCTAAAAAAATGGTTCTGATAAAATATTCCTTCTTAAGATCCCTTTCGCACCCGTTTTGTCGATCCTACAGCTTTAATTCCCTCATACTCCTTGATTAATTCGTCAGTCTGGATTTTACCACGTGTGAGATAGGATTTTGACTGTTCATTGGCCCCATTACGCTCGACGAAATTCATTCGTTGACGTGTAATGATTGCCTCCCTTTCCCGATGTTACGTCTTCCTGTAGTCTGTTTTCACGCGCTTTTTAGGAACACGCAACATGGTTTCCAAGCAACCTTCTGGCAGGCTGTTGTCATCCCCACGTTAGTCCTCGATGATTACCTTTTTTCCTTCTGACGTTACGTCTTCCCATTGCTCGTTCTCATGTGCTTTTTGGGAACGCACGACATAATTTTCCAAGCTACTTTTGGCAGACTACGCCTACCCTTTTTGCTACTTGTCACTACTATTTTGTTCAGTTGTCGTGACGATCCATTTTCACGCATTTTTCAATCACACTTTTTCACACTCATGCGTCTTTTCATTGTGCCTTTTGACATTTCTGGAATGGATTGTAGTCCTATTTTACGTTCGCGGCTTATTTATAGGCCTTTGTATCCATTCCTTCCCATCTTTTCACTCTCAAGTCTCCTAAGTTTCTTTATTTCTTCTTCATCTTCTTCGTATTTTTCTCTGTTTTTTAGAAACATGGCAGAAGAGACAATATTCTCTCCCACTGCCCCCTTAGTTAGGTCTGAGCCAGAGTTTAGGGAGTTTGTGACCATTCATCAGAATGTGTCTCCCTCAGATGTTACTTGTTCTTTAGGAGAGAGTGGGGCATCGGGTGTTCCTTGTAGGCCCCCTTGGGAGATCACCATTCACCCCAAATTCATATAGGGCCAGTCCTGTTTTAAGGTGATGAATAGACAATACAACCTAGGTTTAGGTTTAAACGAACAACTTCAATATACTTACATAGTAAAGTTTTGAAAGGAAAGTTACTATTTGACCTAGACCAAACAAAGAGGGCCGTTTATAAGAGAGATCCCCAAACGTGACAAAAGATGGGAATGAGACTTTCGAAACGTCGTCGAGACTTTGGAGCAGTGATGGTTGCAGAATTATTCCCAAGAGGTGGGAATTTTTTAGTAAGTCCCGGCCTGAGCTCCTTTCCCTTTTTCTTTTCCTTTTTTCTTTCTTTCTTTCTATTTTTTTAATATTTATGTTTACTGACATATTTTTCTTTTGCGTGATCCAGATAAGTGAGCTAACGCGAAGCCGTTTCTAAGAAAGGCGTTCAAGAAACAAGTAGTAGCTGCTTTCCGCTGCCTAGAAAGAAGTTGGTACCAACTCCTCGATCCTAGATGGAAAGTTAACGTTGCCTTAGTGCCTGCTCCTTCTCCTGTCGCCTTTAATTTGGCTCCAACTTCACCAGCTTCTGGTATATCAATTCCCTATTTTCATTCTACATCTCCCCGTTTTCAAACTATCTCAAGCTCTTCAGAGTCGACGAACTCCGAGAAAGAAGAAGAAGAAGAAGCCCCTCTTCAGAAGACTCATGAAACTTCCACACAGACGGTGAGACGGCTTCGTACCATGCTGGGTGAGATCTATGGGAAGAATATCTGCCTGAGAACAGACACTTCCAGTTCTTCTCAAGATCCCCATGCTCCCACCACCAAGAGTGAAGGCGATTCTACTCGCTCAACTTCACCTACTCTGCTAGTCGCTCAATGGAAAATGACTCTCGTTCCTAATACTCCAGCAAATGCTAAAGAATTTGTTCTCTAGAAGTTGAGACACTTCCTGCTGCACCACTCGTTCCAGCCTCTGTGAGCTTTTCTGAACGATGTCAAACATGCCCACGTAGTCTCCCGTGGCATAATTTGCAATGCAGATACCCAAATGACTCAAAACATGAACACTGGTGAGCTCATCGGTTCACTGAGCCACGAATTAATGAGGGTAGGCTCTTTTCTTCCTTTTCATGTTTACTCGCACTTGTACATTTTTGCCCTAACTTCCAATTTTTCATTGCTTCATACTTGTACATTTTTTTTTCTTTTTTCTTTTTCTTTCCAGGCCATTATCCACCATAATGCCCTTCAGGAGTATCATTTACTCCATGAACAGGCTATGATTGGCCTTCGTATGGAGCTCGCTAAGAGTCGTGGCCTTACCTCTAGGCTTCAAGTTGAAATCATGTAGCTAAATAGGATTGAGGTTGAGCTACGATAATTCATGGAGAAGCAAGCCCCAGAGGCAGTCATTCTAGGAGTGGAGAACTAAGCTTGAAGAGTCTTTGAAGGCATCTGAGCTTGCTAAGGTTTAAGTGGTGGAGGCAAAGGAAAAGGAGGTGAAGGCTGAGTTCCAAGTGGCCTTCGAAGAAGTTGAGGAGAACATCTACAATTTAGGCTACATAGATGGTTCGGCTAAGATTCCTCCTAGGAAGCCCCTTTTCTAACATGTCTCCTGAAGCTGATCTTGTTGAGATCAATGACTCAACTAAAGGTCCCGCTCTCAACCCTCCTACTGAGGATGTTGCTGCCAACCCTTTTCATTGAGGATGTTGCTGCCAACCCTTTTCATTGAGGATGTTGCTGCCAACCTTCCTAAAGAAATTGTTGCTAATGAAACCATCATCGTTTCTTAGATTTGTATAACCTTTGTACCTTTTCTTTTCGACATTTTTCTTTTCTTTTTTACTTCAAATGCACTTTCCTTTTCAATGAATGAAAGAACTTCCTTTTCTCATTGGCTTTAGGAATTCTACTTTTGTGAAGTTATGTTTATGTTGTATCTCCCTTAGCAAAATTGTTTCAATGCAGTGTTCTCAGACTTTTCCTTTGAAGAATGGCCATTTTGTAGTGTTTTCCATTTTTGAAGACTTTAGATCTTTTAAGCTTCCATTTCCATCTAAGAACCGCTATTCAGTAAAGCATAATCCATTCTCAATGACTTAGGCTCATTGTAAAACCATGGCCTCGATTTCCTTTAGAGAACGCCTGCCACTACAGTGTAGTATGTTCTCAATTACTTAGATTCATTGTAGAACTATGACCTCAGTTTCTTTTAGAGAATGGCTGTCCATTATAGTGCAGTCCGTTCTCAATGCTTAGGCTCATTGTAGAACCATGACCCCAATTTTTTTTAGAGGAAGCTACTCATTGTAGTGTAGTCTGTTCTCAAGGAGTTAGGCTCATTATAGATCCATAGCCCTAGTTTCTTTTAGAGAACGGTTGCCCATTATAGTGTAGTCTGTTCTCGATGACTTTGGCTCATTGTAGAACCATGGCCCCGATTTTCTTTAGAGAACGACTGCCTGTTATAGTACACTTTGTTCTCAAGGACTTAGACTCATTGCAGAACCATGACCCACTATACTACAGTCCGTTCTCAAGAACTTAAGCTCGTTGTAGATCAACGATCTTGGTTTTCTTTATAGAGCAACTGTCCATTGTAGTGCATCTGTTCTTAAGGACTTAGGCTCATTGTAAAATCATAGACAATGCTTTCTTTAGAGAACGGTCACCCATTGTAGTGAAGTCTATTCTCAAGGACTTAGGTTCATTGTAGAAATATGACACGTGTTTCATTTAGAGAATGGTTGATCATTGTAATGCAGTTCGTTCTCAAAGACTTAGGCTCATTGTAAAATATGGCACCGGTTTCCTTTAGAGAATGGTTGCCCATTGTCGTGCAATCTATTCTCAATGACTTAGGCTCATTGTGGAACCATGACCCCGATTTCTTTTATAGAACGACTACCCATTATAGTGCAGTACATTCTCAAAGACTTAGGCTCATTGTAGAGCCATGACCCCAATTTTTGTTTGCTGCTTGCTGGAAGAGAGCGAGATGGGGAGTTGACACCAGGAATTTTTAAGTGGAAAATCCTTGCAGAAAAAAATCATGGGGAAATATTTACTAGACAAAGTATCTTTTAGTTGAAGTTAAACATGGAGAGAGAAGCTGTTGTAATGGCTGAAAATGTTATTCTTGTTAACCCTTAAACAATTACAAAGAAGATAATATATATACACTTGTAATAACAGAAATAATCAAAGAACGAATGTGTGAGCTAACTGAAGAATTTTCCCTACTCTCTCATTGGTTGAATTTTGATTTTGTTCTCTCAATCATTTTGGCAATGATTGGCGGACTTCCATGGCCAATGGGAGCTGGACTTGTGTAATTATGATTAGGCTAAGATTGATGCTTGAGCGACCATTGATTGTGAGGTGAGTTGGACGATGACTGAATTGTTGAGTTTATTGACGTATACTGCATGAAAGCTTTGTCACCCCCTAGTTGCTTATGTGATCTGCATGGCGAATGAGAAGAAGATGTTGCACGGAGAGGTCTTGAAGAGGCAATGTTATAGTGTCTTCTTCAATACCCCCCTCAAGCGAGAAGGGGAGTCAACAACATTGAGCTTGGCATCATTTTAGTGAAGTGAGATAAAGACAATGCTTTGGTAAACAGGTCTGCGACTTGAGTAGTTGTTGGAACAAGAACCTATTCTTGAATAAAATGAACATCAATTTCAATATTCTTTGTTCTAGAATGAAACACAAGATTGGTTGCAAGATAAGCTGCACTTTGATTATCCCACCACATTATTGGAGCTTGAGACAAGGTTAAATGTAGTTCCTTGAAGAGAGAAAGAAGCCACACAATCTCAGTGGCAGCAAAAGCGAGAGCACGATATTCAGACTTTGTGCTTAATCTAGCCACGGCTGTTTGTTTACGAGCACTCCAATTAATTAGATTCCCACCTAGAAAGATGTATATACCACTTGTGTACTTTTTGTCATCAAGGTTACTGGCCCAGTCCGCGTCAGAATAAGCTTCGAGAGTGAGTCAAGAAGCAGGAGTGAATGAGAGTCATAACTGTTGAGTGGCTTTAAGATATCGAATGATCCTCTTGCAAGCTTTCTAGTGGTCATTGGTGGGAGATGACATGTATTGACTGAACTTGTTAACTGGAAATGATATGTCAAGTCATGCCATTGTTAAGTATTGAAGTGCCCCTATAATACTTCGATAAATAGATGGATCACTGAAAGGAATACCAAAAGATTAAAGTTTGTAGGCTAGACACATTTGAGTTGAACTACTGAGTGAGATACAACCCTATGTTGTTTCTGAATGCTTCAAACCCAAGGAAGTATGAGACAGAACCAAGTGTTTTTAAGGCGAAATTCTTACTGAGATGAGCAATTACCTGTGTGATATGAGTACTAGAGCTCCCAGTAACAAATCATCAACATAAATGAGAATAAAGTGTGATGCTGGATGAAGTGATGTGAATGAAGAGTGATGAGTCAGAGGTAGAATTGTGAAATCTCATAGTAAGAAAAGTGGTTTTAATCTTGTCAAACCATGCCTGAGGAGCTTGGCGAAGACTATAGAGAGGTTTTTGTAATTAACAAACATAATTGGGCTTGAGAGGATCCAAGAAGCTAGGTGGTTTCTCCATGAAGACAGTTCCATGTAGGGTGCCATGCAAGAATGTGTTATTGATGTCCAACTGTTGGATGTCCTAACCACAAGTGATAACAACTGTAAAGATCACTCTCATAGTGCAAGTTTTGATCATAGGGCTATATGTTTCAAAGAAGTCAATTCTAGCTATATGTTGAAATCCTTTAGCAACGAAGTGAGCCTTATACTTATTGATGGAGCCATCAGGGTTATGCTTCAGTCTGAACACCCATTTGCACTTGACTATAGACATATTGGGAGGAGAGGGAACCAGGGTCCAAGTGTTGTTCTTGAGGAGAGCCTTGTACTCAGTTGTCATTGCCTCAGCCCAATTATGATCTGCAAGAGCTTCAGAAATAGAACTAGGTTCCAAATTAGATAAGTTGGCATTAAACAACTTAGGTTTAAAGATTCTTGCCTTTGACCTTATAACCATAGGGTTTTGAGATTGAGTAGGACCAATTGGTTGAGGCAGAAGAGATGACATAAAAGAGGAGTATGCTGGTGAGAAAGTGTGGGCTGGGTTGGGAACAGTGGGAGGTACATGCTGAGAGGGAGAAGAAAAGGTAGATACATTGTGACATAGGGAGCTAGGTCTTTCTCTGAATTGAGGTGAGCAAGACATAGAAGAAGGAGGCCTTGCTTCAGTGGTGGAAGGAGTGCTTGCATCATGTTCCTGTATAAGAGGAAGATGATATTGTTTAGGGAGTAAAATAGTGGGTGAATTGTATGAAAGAGAGTGTTTGGTGATGAGTTGAGAATAAGGGAATTCAAGCTAATTAAATATGACACTTTGTGTAATGTAAATTCTCCCTGTAGAAGGGTCTAGGCACTTGTAACCTTTGTGAGAAGGACTGTAACCAATAAAGATACATTTGGTAGTGTGAAAATCAAGCTTGTGTTTGTTATAGGACTTAGAAAGGGAAAACAATTGCATCCAAATACTTTGAGTAATGAGTAGTTGGAGGTTTATTGTGTAGCATTTCAAATGGGAATTTGGAAGACGTAACATGAGTGAGAAGCATATTTATTAGGTGCACAGATGTACTAAAGGACTCCCACCAAAACTTATGCGGAAGCTTGGCATGGGAAAGAAGAGTTAAGCCCTTTTCCACTATATCTCTATGTTTTCTCTCAACCTTGCCATTTTGTTGATGTGTATAGGAGCATGGGTGTCTAAATGTTATACCTAATTATTTGAGGATAGTCAAAAGACGTCTAAACTCACCTCCCCAATCTGTTTGTAAACAAATTATTTTGGGTTTAAAAGGTTTTGTCAACATAAGAGTTAAATTCAAAAAAAAAATTGTTACTTCAGACTTAAGTGTAAGAGGAAAGATCCATGTAAAGTGAGTGAAATCATTAATAAAGCTAATGTAATATCTAAAGCCAGACATGAAAAGTTGAGGAGAGGGTCCCCAGACATCTTAGTGCACCAATTCAAAGGGTTTAGTTGTCTTAATTAGTGAAGAAAGGAAAGATGCTTCGTGTGTTTTGCCTAAACAACATGAATCACAAAACTCAGGTCTCATTTCATTGAAAGAAGAACTAGTTACATGCTAAAACACTAAACCTAAGATATGAGCTGATGGATGCCCTAGTCTCTGGTACCACAAGTTGGTATTAGTATTGCATTTAGACTTAGACAGTAAATAAGAAAGAAAAGCAGATAGGCTATCGGTGTGAGACTTAAGCTTTGACAGGTGAGAGTTAGTGGGAGTACTGTGCTTGTGTAGCAAAGGAAAATGATATAATCCTTCTTTAAGAACGCCCTGAAGTAGGACCTCCTTCGAAGTCTTGTCCTGAATGAAAGCAATATTTAGAATAAAAAACAACAATAACAGGGTTAGTTTGGTTAACTGTAAGACACTTAAGAGATTTTTTGTAACATGAGGTACACATAGTATTTAATCAAGAGTTAATGTGATATGTGGTTTAGTTGTGTGAATGAATGTCTTGCCAACATGTGTAATTGGAAGAAGCTCACTATTGCCTATAGTAAGTTTAGATTTACCCTTATAATCATTCTTAATTGAGAGATTGGACAGATTCGGTGTAATGTAAGCATTTGCTCCACTATCCATGAACCAACTATTGTCATCAACTGAAGAAAGTACTGCTAGATAAGTTCCATGTGCTCTTGGAGTGGAATTGATATGGTAGGGTCATGTTTGTCCTTGGGAAGTTTGGTTGTTGTTATTGACAGTAGGTTGGAACTCATAGTCAAAGCGATTGTAGCAGTTGAAAGCATAATGTCTAGGTTTTCTGCAGATTTGACACATTGACCTTGCATTGCTTCTTCCTCTTGCATTTCCAGAATTGTTTCTGTTTGTGTAGGGTTGATAAGGACATCTATCATTTCTTCTAGTGAAATTGGAAAACTGTGTAGAATGAGTGTTTTGCTCAACTTGTATTGGAGAGTTTAGCTGCTCCATCCTCATTTCATGGCTTTGCAACATGAATTGGGTTTCCTGAAGTGACATAGAGCCATACCTTGAGGTAAGATGGACTACTACATGATCATACTCACTTCCTAGTCCACCTAATATGTAAAGAAGAATATCTTCGTCCTCAATTAGTTAGCCACTGGCTGACGAACTGTCAGCTATTTATTTCATTCATAGAATGTAGTCATTAATGCTTGATGAACCCTTTTTAATGGTCTGTAATTGATACCTGAGCTGAAGTGCTCTAGCTTTAAATTGAGAGGTAAATATCGGTTCTAGAGCTCGCCAGATTTCATGAGAACTTTAGCACCTTAGAACGTGCCCAAACATGGCTTCTGTTATAGAGGATAATAACCAGCTCATGAGATGTTGATCGGTTCTTCTCTAACTAATAAATGCAGGGTTCAGAACAAATGGTGCTTCATTATTTTCCTGTGTGTTGCCATTGTAAAGAGGATTTACAGTGAATTCCTCAGGAACAGGGACTAGCCTAGTAAATATTGTTTGAGATCGTATGCTCGTACGATTAATAGAATATGGGATTTCCAGAAGACATAGTTGTTGCAATCAAGTCTGATTGAAATGGTCACCATGTTGTTTGGCAACATATTAGGTAGAGAAGGGAGAAAGTTTGGAGAGGAATTTGATACAGAGTTTGTACTCGAGCTTGCATTGTTAGGATTCTGGTTTGGCTCAGTAGGTACATTAGTGGGAGTAGGCATTGGAGCATAGGAGTTATTGTTTTCAGGAGTAGCTATTGACAAAGCAAGTTAAGCTCTGGCTTTGATACCAAGTTAAAGTTAAACATGGAGAGATAAATTGTTGTAATGGCTGAAAATATTATTCTTGTTAACCCTTAAACAATTATAAAGAAGATAATATAAATACACTTGTAATAACAGAATGAATCAAAGAATGAATGTGTGAGCTAACGGAAGAATATTCCCTGCTCTCTCATTGGTTGAATTTAAATTTTGTTCTCTCAATCATTTTGGCAATGATTGGCGGACTTCCATGGCCAATGGGAGCTGGACTTGTGTAATTATGGTTAGGATACGATTGATGCTTGAGTGACCATTGATTGTGAGGTGAGTTGGACGATGACTGAGTTGTTGAGTTTGCTGACGTGTACTGCATGAAAGCTTGGTCACCCCTTGGTTGCTTACATGATCTTCATGGCAAAGGAGAAGAAGAGTGTTGCATGGAGAGGTCTTGAGGAGGCAGTGTTGTAGTGTCTTCTTCAATACCTTTCAGATATGCAGCGTTCCAAGGTTTACTAACCCATCTTCCGTTGTCGAATAATAATATCCACTATCTTTGACGATGTATGGTCCTTCCCAATTTGGTCCAAAGTTTCCTTCCATCTGAAAAATCTTCTTCAGCACTAGATCTTCTTTCTAGAATCCCCGATTTCAAATCTTCTTTCTAGAATCCCCGATTTCAAATCTTCTTTCAAAAGTAAGTTCTTATTTTCTAATTGCAGTTGACCATTCGGATCAACGCTATTTCTCTCCTTCTTTCCAAAAGATCCAGATTCTCCTTCATTAGTTCCAAAAGATCCAGATACGCACGCCCGTGTGTATGTATGTATATGTAAAAGAATTTCAACGTCATAATATACAAAACAATTTAAAAATATTTTTAAAATGTATAGTTGTATGAAAAAAATACTTAGAATTTTGAAGAAGGCATATATAAATAAAAACACCACAATATTGGTGCAAGATAGAATAAAACACACAAGAGCTTCCTTAAACCGAATGCACGTTATTTCTATTTTTGCAAGATAAGACAACTGATAAAATCATATGAATATTGCATGACATCCTCAAAATCTATAGGGTTAACTAAAATCTTAAAAGCTTATTAGCTAAATAATAAAATTGCTATTAAACAAATAATATGTATCTCCTTTCGTAAATATAATTCTTACGCAATTCATCATCAATGCTAACTCCGAGACTACACAGCACATTCTAGAACAATAACTCATCCTCTTTGCTCCTTCTTGCTAGATTATTCTTAAGATTTATCAAGAAAAACATATAATAACAATAAGAGATAAGAGTTACTGTGTGTCAAGTGAAAAAGAAATCTAATATTATAGAAAGATAAGAGAATTGTTGGTTTTCTTTCATTATAGCTACATATTTATTCATGCAAAAAAATTGTCTTGGAAATGCAAATTCATCTAATATAAATGCATACAATGAACTCTAGCATACACTTATGGAAATACATGCGTTATAGAAGATAATATGATAGATATTGGGAATGAAAATTGAAAGAAAGAATGACTTTTTCATAAAATCAATTCCAATGCTTCAATGGGTTCTGGGTGCGTGCATTTAAAATTTAAAATTTTTAATCCTTTCATTTCATGTATTTTTGGTTATTAAGCTCATATTTCATTAATTGTTCTCACATTCTTCAATATTGAACTTTTTTTCACGTCTCTAATTTCCTATTAAAATTTCAAGATATTATCACAATTTACTCTTTTTTCTGAAAATGTAGGCAATATTTTTTGTTACATAGTATTTTCTAAAGGTAATTTTAAGCTACTTTTTTTATAATTTCACTTGATTACTTAATTTATAATTTGGAGACTTAAATTTAATTATAGAATTAAGAAAGCATGCATGTTATCATAATGATTTCATTAGAATTATCAATTATTTGATTATAGTAATTTTTGTAGTACGCAAATCTAATTCATTAATCTCAACACCAAAATTCTTTCAACTACATGGTGCATGAATAAAATATTAGAACCATTTTCAAAGCAGTTTAAAATTAGGACAACTTTTCAAATTTATAAGGGTAATTTAGGAATTCTAAAAGTTTCTCCACCCTAATAAAACAATTGTTTTTTCCTTAATCGTCAATACATAATTTCTTTTCATAATTAATCAATTATATTTTTTCTTATTTTTTTTAAATCGGTTAAAGAATTAGCTAATAAACTTGAAAATAAAATTAGTTATCATTAAATAGTATAATATCAGACCCAATGGCAACCTATCGTTTTTTTTTCTTGTTTAAACTAATTATTTTTATTTTTTTCTTAATCAGTAAAAAGACATAATTTTTATTATAATTAACTATTTAACTTTTTTCTTAGTTTTCTTTTAAGATATGTAAAATACTTTTTTCTTTTTGCCCTCATCATGACAGCCAGGACTAGATAGTACTATAAGACTGGATAATTATTTTAATATTATTATATGTTTAGCTTGATAATCTGTTCAGATTAATTAATACGGTGGGTTTAAATAGTAGTCCTATAAATGTACTAACCAACATGGTCTTCATGATTGAGACTAGCGGGACTGACACCCAAAGGAAAAAAAAAATCTCTTGCTTCATTTCTCCTCTCTACCTCAATGTCTGGGAGACCCACCAACCATGACCACAATCTTCTTCCACCGAGAAGCTGCTTCTGTGAGCCTACAACGTCATCGCCGTCTCCCGTGAGCTTTCTCCTTCCCCTCTTCTCTTTCTTCTTACGTTTCTCCTTTCGTCCTCTGAAATATTTGCGTTTCTCCTGCTAATACTCTATGAAACCTTGGATTTTCCCTTACTTTTCTGGCTATTTCACTTTATTCGTTTTTTGAAATATGGAGTTTTCTTATGGGCATTCACTTTTGATGATGTTATTTTAAGAAACTATATGGACATTTATGATAATGTTTGATTTTCTTATCGATGACCTTCGAGCAAACTTAATTTCCTCAAAATCCTATTTTCTCTAAATCTAAATAATTATGATAGTTATTTTCAGTTTGGTTCATCTATCCGTAAACGAGTTTTTAAATTGGTGACTCTTTATTCTTTGCTTGTTTGGCTCATAAGCTTCCTCTAATGTATTTTGTATTTTTTTTGGATATCATATGTTAACTTGGGAATATGAAACATCTTTGTTTGGAGTAGAGATGGATTACATATTTGAAGTAGAGATGAAATATTTTTATTTGTAGTAGAAATTGTCGACATGAAGATGTGAAATAATTTTTTATATTTGTAAATGTAAAATAACATGTTAATGAGCTCCAAGAGTAAATGATAACAAATAGTTTTATGATCCAATACTATCATGTACTAAAATAGTGTACAAGTAATATATTTTTTAAACTAATATAACAACAAACATTGGACTGTCTTATTTTTTAGCTAAGGATGTTGATGATAAGAGTCACTAGATGCACCAGGACATCCCAGCTAGGCTGTCACCTCCTTAACACCCTCATCATCTAATCCAACGTAACATTTATTAAAATAAAATAAAATATTCAACAAAAGAAAGTGGGAAAGAAAAAAGATCAATAGAACCTAAAAGAGGCTTGCAAACATCATCAGAAATAAACGGAAAATAAAAATTTAGAGCATTCCACCACCAAGTTAGAGTAACTATACTGGGGGCCCTAGACGCCAAATAATTTGCAACCCGATTACCCTCCCGATAAATATGAGTGACAACAAAGTTCATATGATCAATTAAACTTAAGGATTTATCCTAAGCAATATGCCAACGTCAATGAACCTTTCGAGATCTAGAACGAAGAATAGCCACCACATAAACAGAATCACTTTCCAACCATAATTCTCTCCATCTAAATGTTGAAGCCTAAACAATCGCATGGATAATATCAGTCAACTCAACCTCAAAAGTAAAACATACGCCAAGTTGAATAGCGTAACTACCTTTAACAAATCCTCTAGATGTTCGGAAGACGCCTCCATAACCTGTAAGCTCATGACTACCAAAAGCTGTTCCATCTGTATACACTTTAATCAAACTTGATGGGGGAGGATGCCAACAAATTTCCAAGATATGCGGGGCTATGGAAGGACAACTCGAAATATAAAACTGCTGAAGAGTCAAAAGCTCCTCAATTGAATTCTGCATCGTGCCAATCTTAAAAGAGTCTGCCTCACGAACTTAACTCCAAATCAAGGCAAGTGCTTCAGCACAAACAAGTTTCCTACTTTCAAATGTGACTTGATTATGAAGGAACCACACCACCCGAAAAATGATAATAATATAAGTCTGTCATAGAGCCTTCAATTGCATACTAAGGATATCTTCATCGTCGTCTGCCAAAGATCTAAGAAAGTACCGTTGAGCTTGATATCCTTCCTAAACACTCGACACGGTATCCCATAAACCACGTGAAAAAGGACATTCTATGAAGAGATAACGTAAGTCATTCTTCACGGCACAACAAAGATGACACCGAGAAGGAAAAATATAACTACGAGCACGCAACGCAGAATCAGTAGGCAGGTTTCCATGGAACAAACGTCAAGTGAGAATAGACCGAGAGGGTGGAATAAATGGCTTCAAAATCTACTTACCCCAACCAATAGAAATTCTTAACCTCAATAAGAGAGACATATGCAGCTTTACAAGAGATAACATCACCCAAAGAACGTGTCCAAACAAATGAGTCTGCTTCAGAAGTGACTACTGTTCCCTTAATCTCAGAAGTGAGTACCAAATGAGAGGAGCGAAAGGACACAGAGAGACGCCAACCCCTTGGCTCAGTGTACACATCTCTCACAAGAGACTCCAAAGGAGGATTTAACAAATGATGATCATCTTCTAAATCAATCAACACAGTTCTCAACCAGTTATCTATCTAAAAATGAAAATTAGAATGACGACCAACCAACCACCTAGACTCAAGAATCAAATGGGTATAATGATATTTTAGGACATGCCAGACAAATGAAGAAAATACCATGACCTCAGTCGATAATTCTGTGTGAAATAACGAGCACGAAGATAAGTGAAAATCATAAAGTCCCCAGTTAACAAACTCCAAGTGAATTTTTCAACATTACCTTGTTAAGAATGCAAAGGTCCTTCATGCAAAGACCATCTTCCTCTTTAGGCTTACAACAAAACTTTCAAGCCACTAAAACAAACTTACGAGTATCAACTGAACCTGTCTAAAAAAAATTCTAATAGTAGTATTTAAATCCTTCAAAAGAGATGAATGCCAACGATATATTTGAAAAAAATGCAAAAACAAACTTTAGATCACCGAATTAATAAGACATAATATGCATGCCATAGATAAAATTAAACCCTTCTAAGATTTCAATTTACTTTTACTTTTATCAGCCCAAGGGATTAACCACCGGCGCTTAGGAGCACCAACAAAGAGAGGAACTCTTAAATAAGTCATAGAATCTCCTCCTTTACGCATTCTAGACATCAACCAAAATTTAGTAATTCAGCTCCTCGAGATGCCTCTATCAAAATATATGGATGATTCATCCCAATTAACTCGTTGACCAGAGAGAGAACCATAAAACTCAAAAGCATCTAAAATCACTTGCAGATTCTTAGAGGACTGTCCTATTTAATCTAATACAGTCCAATCAGACAGATTTAATACAGTTCTATCACACTACAAGAAAACAGTTATATCACGACGGCTTTTTTGGTCTTTCGTGATGGTTTTCAACCAACGCGATAGCTATTCCGACGATTTATAAACAGTCGGGAATACCGCCGTCGGGAAAAATATTACGATGGTCTTTACAACCGTCAGAGGAATATCCCTAAAAGATATCTATCACGACGATATTATAATCGTCGCCATATACCATCTATTGCGACAGTTAGACCGAATCGTCACAATATATACATGTTTTTCATTCTATTGGGTGGTTCTTTGAACCGTCACAAATTCATCATTATTTTTAAATATATCGACGGTTATACAAAATAGCCATTATTGTTACTATTTAAAAAAAAAATTATCCCACTTCTCTTCAACTCATCTATCTCAAGCCTCCCATTTTAACTCATATTCCTCGCTCTCTTTGGCTCTCTTTTTCACTCTCTCCTTCACTCGTTCTCTCTCCAAATTAATCCATAGGTTTACATCCTCCTTATAACCAACCACCCAAATGCTATATAGCGTCACCTTTTTCTCTAATCGACTTTCTTTATTTGAAAATTGTAATTTCATCTCTCCAATCCTTCTGTTATTCAGCTCTTTTGGGATGAGCTGTTGAAAGTTGTTTTCATTGAGAACAAGTCTTTTGGTACCCACATAACACTACCAGGAGTCTTTTAATAAAAAAGAAGTCATTTCTTTGTTTGTATATAGTATTTCTTAACCATTCATTCTCTTGCAAAATCGATAATGCCATACTCCAGATTTTTCCATTTCATGCATAATTCATGTTAGCTAAAACTAGCTAGTAATTTTCATGGATGATCACAATCAATCCCTATAAAAGCCATTAGATCAAGCAAAATGATCAATGAAGAAACATAAATTTATAATTAATTGAAGCCAAATCTTTTATATATCACATCACTACCCACAGACCTGACATTGTTCTGTGACATTTTTACAAACATATTGCATGTAAGACAACAAAGAAAACTAGAAAACCACAAACCCAGAAGAGAACACCAACTTTGATTCTATAAACAACCATTTCAGAACTTAGCAAAAAAAAAGTTACTAATCAATCCAAATACTTGATTTATAACAATCATTCATTACCCACAAACCTTAATTATTCTGTGAAATTTTTGTAAAAGTAAGATTGCAGCCTAAAAAAGTACACCACCATTCCGGAATGCTGGAAGCTAAAACAATAAAACACCAATGTCAGCTACACATTTCAGCCATGCAGCTCCAAAGTCAGGATTACACAAGCTTTGAACTCCATTAATAACTATAACAATGAGTCAAATAGGCCTGAATGTGTAAAACCAGAACTCTCATCAATATTGACTCTCAAATATGACTCAATACCTTGCAAGCACAGACAATCGAGGAGCCCAAGGAGCTGGAGTTCCAGTGTTGGGCCAATCCGAAACCGAATTGTCGAAAACTGGCTTTCGGTGTAATGGGAGAATCATTAACTGTTTTGCCCAATTTCGCTCTCTCTGCGAGCCCAAATTGGACCTCTTGGTCCCGGGAGAGAACATTTTCGCATAGAAGGGAAGCAAAAAATAGCTTTCTGGGTTCAATATCATTTTTCCTTGTACAAAATATACTAGCAATTCAAGGCAACACAATGCCAACAGACTCCACATTGAAAAAATATTACACAAACCTTGCAGGGGCGCACCTTGATGACGATGTGACCATTCTTACGGATGGTACCGGATTGCTGTGGGTAGGTCTTGGAAGCTCCAACATCAGCTTTCGATTCGAGCGAGGGGAAGGGAGAAAAGGGAGCATGGGAGGAAAAGGATCGAGAAAGAGACTGGAGGGTATGGTTTCAGGCAAAAAATCGAGAGAATGAAGATAGGGGGAGACGAATAGGTTTTTGATAGATGAGATCGAGAGAGGAGACACAGAGGGCTCGGCGCGTTTTTAGGTTTTTCATCAATTCCCCGCTCGGCTTTTTTGGCTATTTTTCACATTTCCGGCCTTTTACTTTTCTATGTGGCGACGGTTATGTTAAAACCGTTGGATAAAACATCTTTATTGCGACGGTTTCAATAAACCGTAGAAATAGTTCCACATAACCATTGGTTTTCACGACGGCTCTGGTTTAATCGTCGCTGTAGATAATTCTATACCGACGGTTTCACAAACCGTGGCAATAGATCTCTCATGTTCATATTTTCGTGATGGTTATGGTAACCGTCGCGATAGGTCAATTTTCTTGTAGTGTCATGATTGCCATGGATCTTGCTTGCTAGATTCATAGAACAATTTAAATAAAGTGTATATATTTATTCATGAAAAAACATAATACAATAAAAATCTCTATTGTGAAGTATACAAATCATCCCATAACGTGATGAAATCGTAAAATCCAAATATTGGTTGATGATGAAATATTCTGTTTTTAATTCGCATAGAATCTCTCTTCAGAATTCAGTTTGTTACATTCAGTGTCGTTTATTTAATGATTTCTCCTTTATTTACACTGTGCTACTTTGATTACTATATGTATTTAACATTTTTGGAAGGTGAAAGAAACTATATAAATTAATGAATTTCTTCAAAAAAAAAAAAGAACTGTGCAAATGAAATGCTAAACAGCATAGCATTTCTTGCATGATATTCTGATAATTTCATTGTTTAGATTGTAAATAAATTCTTGCATGACATTCTTCTGTTATAGAATGTAAAAGGTCAAAACTCAGAATTGATATTGATTTTTTGTTTTAATTTTTAACTACATTTTTACTTTTAACATGTGCAATGCTCGTGAGATACTATTAGTATATCAAGGGTTTTTGAGCTTGATTTGTCTAAGGTTACAGATGTTTCTCTATCAGTTTATACAAATGTGTTACAAAAAACTACTTATAAAATGTTCTCAAAAGGTGAATGGCTACATCACACACGTACATACATACACTTATATACACATAAAAACATACATTAACACATGGTGGATCGAATTACGTTCGGCTTGGATTTTATCAATATCTCTTAAGTACTGAGTTGTACTGCATTCTATTAGACTATAAGCACATTGCTATCGTATATCAGTGCAAGCAGTGGCGGATCCAGAAAGAATTATGAGAGGGGGCACCATTACACTTTATCGAAAAATAAATTATAATTTATACCTACAAAATTTATAGTTTACATAATTTTATTAACAAACTGATAATAGTAATGCCACAAACCTATATAACAAAATGAAAGAGAAGTAAAATTCATGTCTAAAATATGTACACTTTACAATATGAATCCTCCTTGAATTGTACTGAGTTATATAATTTAACTTCTCGCGAAAATGAGTCTTTATAAAACTCACTCTTTATAGTTTTCAAAATTGATACAAAAATTAAAACTATTCAAAATGTTGGGAAATAACAACAGAGAAAATATCTAAATTCCAACCATCGTAAAGTTCACTATTTTAAAATTTATTTATGTGAGAAAAAAACCAATGAGAAAAAAACTAAATTAAATCAGTAATACATATAAATTGATATCTTTTTTCTCATGCATACAAATTGGTATTGAAAGAAGTAAAAAAGAGCAGCGGTGGCCAAGCCGGGGGCACGTGCCCCTTGTTCGAAACTGATTTCACCCCTGAGTGTGAGATATATTGATGTTCTAAATAATGAGCCACGTCATTAAGAGTGACATGTCAAAAAGGATACGTGACGTATAAAGACAGGTCCATGTGGAACTTATGCGACATAACGATGAACGATAAATGATGATAACAAAACATGTTTGTAAGGGATGCCCCTAGACTTATATAGGTGGTGATCCCATTATATGAAATTATACATTAAAGTATCATACATTATCTTCAAACTTAGTGACAATCCTCCACTGTCACCGGTCGTCAATGTTATTGCACATCATACGGCGAATCAGGCGGACGCTAACATTCTTATTCCACCTACACATCTCGGGGGTTCGTCCGGGTTCGGGATGGCGAACAGTGACCAGAATGTGGGTCACTCAAGCAACCCCACAAAATATCATCACCCCACCGGCAACCTTCCCACCAGCCTTCGCACATACTACACTGGCGTGTGATAGCCCGGTCGATGTTGCTGACCCTGGCTCTTTTACCACTAATGAGACGCTGCAGAAAATGTTGGAGATGGAGAGGCTCAAGGTAACCTTGAGCGAGACTATAGTGGACTTCCATCCACCTTACCCATCTGAGTTGGCAATGAGGCCATTCCCGTCTGACTATGTGCCCTTAAAGTTATGAAGTATAACGAGAAGATGGATGTGCAAGGGAGCACATTATACATTTCATTGATGACTTGGGCCCACACAAATGTAATGAGTCCATGAGGCTGAGGGAATTCTCAAAATCGATGACTGAGAGAGCATACACACGGTACATCAACTGGCGCCGGGATCAATTTTTACTTGGCCACATATGGTTTCTACCTTCATGACCAAGTTCTTTGTGTTTGAAGAAAAGATGAGCATTCTTGAGTTAAGGCGTAAGCCTCAAAGGAAAGATGAGGATCTGATGACTTACGTCAGACGGTTCAAGGATAAGGCACTTCATTGTAAGGAAAAGTGGTAGGAGGAGGACTTGGTAAAGATGTGCATTTGTGGAATGATAAATGAGTACATAACGCATTTGGAGAACCTCAATATCACCACGTTCTCCCGTCTCCATGTAGCTGCTCAACGTACCAACATTCCAGTGTCTAGGCCAAAAGTCATAGAGCAGAGTGAGTGCGAGTAGATTACATGGAAGCCCATAAGGTACACGTTGCAAGTAGCCGTGACACAACCCCAAGGGCGAGGTGTAAAACAAGACATGAGGGAAAGGCACTGTTGGAGTTGCAAAACGGGACAGGAGGGAAAGGCATTGTTGGAGGTGCAAAATGGGACATGGACAAAGGTAAAGGCACTGTTGGATGTATGGATCAAGGATAAGGTCATACGGAGACCTTTGGGTGGACAATTTGGTCCCAGTACTGTTGCTTCCATTGAGACACCACCCACGCAACCAGATTGCAGAAATTTGAGGCGGATCTTCCATGACAAACTCCAAAAGGGGGAGATCATTATTGAGGACATGGAAACCGTGTGGAACTAACCTTTCCCACCGCATGCTACATGATCAGTGTGGCTGGAGGCCTCTACATCTCGCTGGGCCACGACGGATGTAGGGGAAGCAAAGGATGAGGTCGCACATGTGAGAGCGGATATCACTTTCCTAGAAACGTAGGGGAGGTAGGGCAGAGATCCATCCCAAATAAACAACAACAAAAAAATAAAAAAGAAAGGATGAGGCCGGATAATGGTTTTTTTATTTTGAAGATTTGAACAAAGTGAGCTAGAAGTAGATTACATTACCAAGGCACGAGCCCGAAGTAGGTTGTATGGCCAAGACGCGAAGGCACGAGATCAAAGATGGTTGTAGTGATAAAGCCCAAAGGTAGGTATACTATAAAGCCTGAAGCTGGACATATTAAGAACAAAGGAGATCAAGTGTTGTGAAGTCCAAAGATTATGTATCCTAAGCCACGATACATATGTTTATACATGAAATGTCTAATATGAAACTTACAATTATTTGTCTATGTACATGCTTGTGTAAATGGGAAGGGCACATGAGACCGCCACCATAGCTGATACTGGACATTATCGATGTGATGACTCTCAAATGCACCAACAGTTTCAAGTGCGTAAAGAAATATAATTTTTAGGGTTGTAATTTTTACTTCAGCTTTTGTGAAGATGAAAATGGTCCGAAAACTTATAATGGGTTCGTTATCCTGAAATGCATCTAAGATATTTCAGTAAAGTTCATTCCTAGAGCACACTTAAGACATTTCAGTAAAACTTGTTCTTGGAGCACATTTAAGATGTTTCAGCAAAGGTTATATTCATGTACCACATTTAAGACGTTTTAGTAAAGTTTGTCCCTGAAACGCACTTAAGAAGTTTCAGCAAATCTTGTTCCTGGAATGCCTTTAAGACGTTTCAACAAAGTTTGTTCCTGAAATACAATAAAGACATTTCAGTGAAGGTAGCTGGGTGGAACTTAGCCGCTGTTGTAATCACTCCAAAGTGGAACTTGGCCGCCATAACATGTTTGAAATACACAAATTATCTTAACTCATTGCTTTGCTCGTTACCGCAGAATATGACCATTGTAGTATAGATCAAATCTAACATAGAGGTTTATTATGAATATGCTTATGCTAAATGTCACTTGTAAGGGCGACATAATGTGTGAAGTAAGGATGCATGATATTTTTCAAAGTAGGAACGAATGAACATACATAATGGAAGTTCAAAGTAAGAACTAAAGCATAATAAAAGTCTGAAGTATGAATGAATATTAACCCTTTAGGTACGACCATAGTGGTTTAAATGCTCACATATGTACATGCCTCCTTAGGCAACTTGATTATATTTTCATGTATATATGTGCTTTCTTAGGCAGTATCATGCAGGTTCCTACGTATATGCGCTTTCAAAAGCTGAATCGTCTGAGGATAAAACTGCAGCATGTGTATCAGTCACTGAGCCATTTATTGATGAGCTTCGCCTTGTTCTTCTAGATCATTAATGTTAGAAAGCGATGGTATGTTTATTCATGGATCTAATGAATTATCGCTAATGACTATCATGAACACATCGTTGATATGTATTTGTCATATCGAGTATACTATAATTAGAAAATGTTGATTGGCTTTATTCACTTGTCTTGATACGAACATGCATGTGGTACATATATTAGCATGTATACTCTCTCGTACTAACATTGAATACAAGGTTGTGCATTGTTAGTGTACATATATTCGGCTAGTCATTCTTTTGTGGATGCCGCCATAATCAGACTATTTATTGAGAGAGACAGCCGCCTCCGAACTTTTATCCATCGAGTGAATTATTCACTTCACCATTTTACTAGAGATACCTTATGGTTTTGACGAGCACTTTGAGGGGAGAGTATTTTCTGGAAAAAGAAAGTATTTCTTTAGAGGTAATTTGCTTCAATGGAGTAAGAACTGAAGAGCCAAACTTCGAGAACGTGGGAAACATCATGAGAGAGAAGTGGGGAACCCTCCCCCTAGTGTATTTTTATAGTAGAAAGGGGGTGGGAGAGCTCTCACATGCCTTTAGAGGCGTGGGGAAGCATGTGGATTCCCTCATTACCTCCCCGAGGCGTGGGGAATCACCCAGAACCTCGGGACGAGGGGCTGGGCATTCCCCAACCCCATATAAGGTCTAGGGAGTTCCCTACACCTCGTGACTAGGCATGGGGAGCTCCCCCATGTCTCCTCCCCGAGTACAAGAGTGAGGCATGGGGCTCCCCCACGCCTCATCCCGAGGCTTTGAGTCTCCCCTCACGCCTCATCCCGAGGCTTAGAGTCTCCCCCCACGCCTCATCCCGAGGCTTAGAGTCTCCCCCCACGCCTCATCCCGAGGCTTAGAGTCTCTTTCTCTCTCGATACTCCTCTCTCTCTGCTACTAGCTCCTCTCTGATATGTTCTCTCTCTCTCTCTCTCAAATCTCATCCTCCGGTGGCAGTTCTCGTTCTCTCATGGTGAGTTTGTAGTTTTTTTCACCTTTATTTAGTGTTATTTGTTTTGATTTAGTTTTATTGAGATTTAGGGTTTAGATTTTGAGTTAGGGTTTTGATTTCTTGTGTTATGTCTATAACTTTTATGTTCTTAAGATTCTTGGTTAGCGATCTAATTCATGGTTTGGGTTTCCTTACTAAATGAATCTTTCTTGAGTTGTGTTTGTATCTTTTATATGTGTGCTTAAGTTTCTTGGCTATCGATCTAATTCGTGTTTTGGTTTTTCACGAAGGACAGTATATCGACTTAATATAGTTTTTTCTCCTAAAGTTATTTCCAAATCGTTGATTGTTTTCAAAGATTTTAGGTATGTCTTTCCCATGTGTTTCTTTTAGCAATTATTTCATACCTGAGAACTATATGCCATAAGAAATAGAGAGTCTGCAGAAGAAGTAAAAGAAATTTAGTTTCTGATTTTTCCTTGTCTTGCTACATATAAGTTATATAGGATAGTTTATGGTTGTTACAAAGCCCTTATGAGCTCTGATGATTGCAGTCTTTACACTTCCAAGATGTACCGCATTGATGGTTTCTCTTGAATTTCTTACCTGTAAGATATCAAGAGAAACTCAGGTGAGTTATGCAAACCTTTATCTTTATATCATGGTATTGTTTTTGTCCTTGGAAGTTCTTAAGATTCTATTTGCTTGCTAGGAGGAGAACATAAGAAAATATATGCATTCTAGTGAATATGGCATAAGGATTATATTGAAAGAAATAGGTTTTAGAGATTTCTCTCTGCTTTATATTATTTTAAGATTCTACAGCTCATCTTTGAGGTTATAATCACATTTGATACGCTTTGTAAACATGGTTTTAGAGATTTCTCTTTGTTTTATATTGTTTTATTTTGAAAAATCTACCATCTCCTTTAATTTTTCTTTCTTACTTTTATGCTCACCAATACCATGTCAGGTTCCTCCTAGACATTTTCTCCATCTCTAAGGCATTTATGTTATGCTTAGAGAATTATTATATTTCCTCTTTTGTGCTTTAGTCTAAAATTGCTTACTATCAACGCAGCGGGTAAGACTCTGTCAATCAGAATTCAATTTATCAGGTTGAATCTAAAGTTGTTGGAATAAACTAGATGTAGTTAGGTAGATGTTGGTCTATTCTTTTCTTTTTGTAAGGTTATTCAATTTTTTTCTAGCTTAATTGTGTAATCATTTATCTCTGAATTACATATATGATTTTAATATTAATTTAATGGACGTGTCAAGATAAGCATTAAGTAATAGAGATCAAAGCATTGAGTAGCAGGGATTTGACACTAAAAATTGGTGAAGTCCAATCATGGTTATGCTTTATTTTAGGTTTAACATTGACAATTATGAAGACTTAGACAACAAGAAGAGAGAGATACTAATACATAGTTTACCTTTTGAAGAATAAGGAAGGAGGCTCTTCACTTCATTTCCTTCTTCCCTCCCATTACTTGAATTCCTTCATCTTTCTTAATTTTCTACCGGTGAGTATTTCTAACACTAAGCTATTGTTCTTTTGCTTTTTTATGTGCAATGTTAGTTTTTAATCAATATGTCGCATTAGTAGTTTAATCTGTAATCTTTATTTTTGTTTCTTACTAGTAAATGGTAAAATTGAGAGTATATAGGACTTAGGAAGGATAATCAGTAATATTTACTCTCATTCCGGTTTATTTAATAGTACAACAATTTGTCATGGAATGCACTAATCAAAGAAAATAATATTACTTTGTGTTTAATTATTTTAGTCTGCGTTTGATCTTGTATGGCATAGCTCAGGAATGGGTACCATCTACCCTGTTCTTGTATATTTAGTTTTAGAATTCTAGGTTAGCTCAAATTAATTGTGTTCAATTCTTTTAGTTAATGTTGGTTCTTGTGTTTTGGTCTGTATTTTTAGTTTTAGTTTGTGTTTTGCTTACAAGTTAGTTTGCTTACAAACTCTCATTTAACATTTTTCAAATTATCGATGAGCAAGCAAACTCATAATCACCTAATTTTGAAATATTATTTTGAATTATAAATCTTTCTATATTATTGAGGAGGTTTCATCTAGCTCATAATTTAAAAAACTCCCCATATCACATTTCAAATTTGCAAAAGACAGATGAAATATGATCCTCTAAACATTACATATCCATGAGATATGCCTATTAGATATCCATTACTGGGTTTAGATATGTTCCAATTCTCTTTGACTTCTAATACGTGAAAATCAGGTGGTGGTGGTGGTGGTTGGAGAAACTGGCTCGGGGAAGACTACTCAGGTTCTTTAACCAACATCTTCATTAGCATCAAACCCCCCTAAAAAAATAAAGTTTAGAAATAAAAATCTCAATGTGGAGTTACTTTGCTTCTTAAGTAGAGTGGCATGTGGGTTTTATTTTTAGTATCTACATGAAGATGGTTGCACCACCAATGATATAGTGGGTGTACCTAAATGCAGGCGTGTGGTAACGAGTGTTGCAAAAAGAGTTAGTGAAGAGATGGAGTGTGCTCTAAGTGATAAAGTTGGTTATGATATTCGTTTTGAGGACGTGAACGACCCTAACACCATTATTAAGGCGAAAATAGGTGTAGTCCAAAGATATTTCCTCAAGGTTTTTACTGTTCTGCTGGTTAATTAATGAATTGTCATAGCGATGTCATGTGAATTAATTTCTCTAACTCCCTCAATTATATAATAGTTTAGTGTATTCCATACTAAATCTGATTTTATGTTTTGCAGTATATGACAGATGGAGTACTTCTATAATGAACTCTGAAGCTTGAGAAGTACATGTAAGTTTTAGAGAATTACATTGAGTGGTCTGAGTCTCTGTTCATTTACATGAATGACAATATATTTATTTACTAATGTGTCATTTAGAGAAATCTATTACTCATATATTATTTCATTTGATAGACTTATTTTTTCCACGATATTTGTACAACTTTTGGGATAATTAATTTTTATCTAAAATGGTTTAAAATATATTTAGTTGTGGATGAGTTGTTGGATAGATGAAACCCACTAGGCTGGTGAACCCACTATCATTGAAAGGCATTTTTGCCTGACAATGACAATTTCAATAAAAAAATTAACCATATAATGATGGGAATTCCCCGTTATCTATGTTCTTTTGGCGGCAACTAAGATGACGAGAATTCTCTATCATCTAAACCCTACATGGAGTAAATTTAGATGACGGGGAATCCCCGTCATCGATATGTTTTTTGCGGTGACTAAGATGACGGGGATTCTCCGTCATCTATCTACTTTTCGAGGTACCTACGATGACGGGGAATTCTCGTCATTGTACCCCCTTATAATGATGGTTTTTTAAATGACTAAAGATGACAGTTCGCTAGATGACAGTCCGCTAGATGACAGTCGGTCAGCCGTCAATATAGAGTTATAATGACGGGTTTTACCCGTCATCTAACCCCCTTTTGTAGTAATGTTTAGAGCTTACTGAGACCTACCTTTTTTGTCAAAGAGAATGATTCCCATAGCAAAGAAAACACCACTACAGAAAGTCTGACACCGAACGAGGGAAGGTGTCATGCCATATACAACTTTTGCCATGGAAACCATAACTGGCCAAACAATGAGTGGGGGCATTGCCAACTCTAGGGATATGAAAAAAACAGAAGCATTGGCCACAAAGATAATGGATATCATTTAGAATAGGCAAAATACAAGCTACCTGAAGTACGAAAAAATATGCAGCTTTGCATAACCACCTCCAAGGAGTCCGAAAAAATATGCAGCTTTGCATCTCCCGGAAGCTGGCAGCTCTCTAAGCCCCAATGGATCGCCATGGACTCGGCAATGGTGACATTTACAACATGCTCTAACGCCTTGCAGCCCATATTGTGGACGGCCCCGACCGGTCGAAGAGCACCCAACCTAGACCACCATTTTCGTCGTTCTAAGCAGCATCAACAAATAAATTCCAACATCCTTGCCTAAGAGAGACCTTAGTTGGAGGATCAAAAAAAGCCCCACCATCCAGCAAGCCCACCTGGGTTTTAACCGAGGACATTAGGAATTCTACAAGGTGGGAGTTCGTTCCCTCAATAGCAGCCACCAGGTTAGAAGATAGGCCTCTAAAACATTTATTATTTCTACACTTCCATAATCTCCAAAGCCCGAAGCACAACCATTGCAAGGAAAAGCAGTTCCCCTTCGGACCCGAGAGGAGACCTTCCAAATTTACCCAAATACTAAGGAAGTCTCTTCCTTCAAAACGGCTGGTCTGAAGGCTAATGGGCTCCCAAACCAGAAGGCACAGGAAAACTTGCAAGTGAAAAGAACATGAATTGCAGACTCCTCATACTTCTCACACACAGGGCATAAGGTTTTGATGTTCATACCTCTTACACGAAGACTAGTTTTCACTGCTAAGAAGTTTTTCAAGCTTCTCCAAACGATATCTTTGATCTTCGGGGGGATATCCAGACTCCATAATCATTTCCAAACCATCCCCGAATTCTCCCTTGCTCCAGGCATACCCCTCGCCTCTCAGCCTAGTAAACCGCTAGAAGAGAGACTCATGGCAAGTTTGTAACCTGGTTTGACAGAGACCCTCCCGTCCTTAGTATAGTACCAAATGAGCTTTCCCACCCAGAACGACTAATGGGGATCTTGCAAATTTTTTTCACATCTTATTGTATAAAAATTCAATTAAGCAGAGAAGTATCCCAATAATGTTTGTCATCAATAAGATCTTTTACCCTGTTCGGAATCAGGGAAAGAGGCGTCAGGACTCTGAACCTGTTCGGCCTAGGTAACCATGGGTTGGACCAAATGTTAATAGAATCCGCATCCCAACTCTCCATCTAATGCCAAACTGAAGAATATGCCTTCCTTCAAGTAGGCTTCTCCACCCCACGAAGGCCTGGATCCCAATTTAGCGTCCAAGAAACAAATTTTCTTGAAATAATTAGCCTTGAGGAACCGGGCTAGGAGAGAATTAGGAGACGACAAAATCCTTCAACCTTGTTTGGCTAGCATCGCGAGATTAAAACAACTAAGATCTCTAAAGGCCATACCACCCCAATTCTTCGGGGAAGTCATATTTTTTCAAGAGGCCCAAGTGATTCCTCCCTTATTTGGGGAGGAAGAGCACCAATATTTGGCTAAGCGAGTGGATATATCATCTAACAGCTTCAAGGGTAACTTGAAACACGACATAGCATAGCTTGAAATAGCTTGAGCAACCGCCTTGATGAGATGTCCCTACCTGCCGGGGATAAGATTTTTTCAGCCCAACTATTAACCTTTGCCAACACTCTCTTTCATATCGTTGGATATGATAGATTTTGCCAAGCCAAAGTTAGATTCAATCCCAAGATAAAAGCCATCTCCATGATGCCTCTGGAGGATATTTCTAAGGGTAATCCTCTTTCTAGCTGAAACGTTCCTACTGAAAACTACACCACTCTTGATAAAAATTAACCATTTGGCTTGATGCATAATAGTATTTAACAGATTTCTAGATTAAGTATTGAATTCCTTAGTTGATGCCCTACAGAATCAAATAGAATCATCTGCAAAAAAGAGGGGTGATAAGGACGGACCCGTAGCTCCTAGTCTGAATTCGTGAATGTTACCAACTCTCTCTGCCTCCGAGAGAAGACTAGCGAGGTCCTTTGTACAGAGAATGAAAAGGAACGGCGACAAGGGGTCCCCTACCTCAATCCCCTTTCAGGAACCAGACTATCTAAGATATCTCCATGAATTAAGATTGTAAATGATACAAACGGGATGCAGGAAAAAACACACCCACACCATTTGTCCAAGAAGCCCAACTTCTTGAGAATTGAGATGATAAAGTTTCATTCCATCCGATCAAAGCCTTTTGACATATCCAATTTAATGGTCGCCTCTTCCCTACCCTTCCCTCTTCTAGTCCTTAAGGAGTGTAGAACCTCATGAGCCAACAGAATATTGTATTCAATGAATCTGCCAGTAATGAAGGCTCATTGAGCAAGCTGCACAATCTTATCCATCACAGTTTTAAGCGTAATAGTCAAAATTTTGAAAATTATTTTATAGGTGGTGTTGCATAAACTAATAGGCTAAAAATCAGCCATGTATCTAAGATTCTGCATCTTAGGGATTAGAACAATCATGGTTTCATTTATCTCGGGGGAAAAACAGAGTGATTGAAAAAATTCATAACCATATCAAACAAGTCATCTTGAACAACATCTCTAAATTGATGGAAGAACCCCGTGTTTAAACCATTCGGGCCTGGAGCTTTTAAAGGGTTAATCTCATATAAGGCAGCCAAGAATTCATCCTTAGATAAAGAACAATCAAGCAACACACAATCCTCATCAGAAATATTGGACAACAATCTCCTTCACTCCATTGTGGTCGGAAACCCATTTTCCTTGATCATTGAAGATTCCATGGATGTGGTTAATGCGTCTGCGAGATTGGACCTTGGCATGAAAAAAATTTCATATTTTTGTCCCTAAAGGTAAGCCATTTAGCTCCAGCACGGTCCTTCTAGTAGAGGTCTTCAACCATTAACTCCTACAGTAGCTGGTATTCAAGATCCTTGCATTTTTGTAGATCCATGGTCTCTGACCCGTAAAGAGCTTCGAGTTCTTTGGATAGGCCAGCCTCAAAAATTTTAGAATCAGCCTTTCTCTCTTTCCCTCTCCACTGAAGCACACCTTTCTTCACCAAGGATATCTTCTGTGAAATGCTACCTACTTTCATTTTACTCCCCCCAGCCTCCACGAGTTGATTACAGCTTATTTGCACCCTTCGAATGCAGTCCATCTTTTGTTAAGCCTAAAAACATGCCTCCATTGGTCAAGGGAGAGGCCCAAGTTAAGGAGGAGGGCCACGTGATCAGAACCATGTATTGGCAAGTGGGCCGGCTTGGCATGTGAGAATTTTTTTGTCCAGGTCTATTTCCTAGCATCTGTCAAGACGTTCTCTAATAAGCCCAATCGGGTCTCTCTTGTTGGTCCAGGTGAAGTTTGGGCTAGTAAAGCCCAAATATATCAGCCCAGTTCCTCTAATAAAATCATTAAACTGATCCATCAAGGTCTAGTCCGCTAAATTTCCTCCCATCTTTTCTGAGCCCGATGTAATGACATTAAAATCACCCATTAGCATGATGGGATGGGTTGCATCTAAAATTCTTTTCTGAAGAGCTTCTAATTGTCTGCATCTCAAGTCACTCATTTGTACTGGCATAAATACCAAAAACCTCCCGAAAAAATTCCTGCTAATGTCATTGATTACCACCTCTATGAAGAACTACCCATATTTAGTGATGATCACTGAATTACCATCATTCTAGAACAAAGTCAATCCCCCACTGAGGCCCACCGGATCAACTGATAAATGAAATCTCATACCGATTTTACAACAAATTTTCTCTAAAAATGAATCCTTATTTTTAGTTTCCACGAGTATAATCACATTCGGGGAGTGAAACTAAACAAATTTCTTCAGTCTGCGAATTGTCAGGGGGCTCCCTACACCCTGATAATTTTTGAAGATAAGTTTCATTGATTGCACTGGGGCCATTCAGGGCTGGCTACCTCCACCCTTCCATGCAAAACATTTTCTACTTTACGTTTTTTTAGTCATCCTATAAATTGGCTATCATATTCAAACTTTATTGGGCTTAATGAAACGAGTCTTTTGACGCCAGTAATGACATCGCCCGCCTAGTTTTGGTTGGTTTTCTTCTTTGGACTTTCATCGGAAACAGACTACTTTCAAACTATCATAAAAAATAGCCCAGAGAAAAAAAGTACCTTTTAAAATATTAAAAAAATACACAATTACATTAATGACCCTCATTTCATTTAACATGCTCAACTGCTTCGTAAACACACAAAAACCATTCCTCTTCTTCAAAATTTCTAACCCCGCTCACTCTTTCCTTCTTCCCCAAAAAATCGCACATTCACCATTTTCTCCTTAAACTCATTTCTCTACTCAGAAATAGTAGAATCGGCTGAGGTATGTAGAAAATTTACTTCTACAACTTTCTTTAAAATCAAAATCTACGGTTTGTATAAACTAACCATAGATTTTCTTGCATGAAAAAAAAAACAAAAACCGCGTGTTCTTTCTTTTTTCAGAAAGATCGATCATTGAAATATTAGGTATATTCCAAAAATACTAGCATTTTTTTAGAATACAAACACTTAGGGTTTACGATTTCTCTATTTTGCAGAGAACAAAGCAAATATGAAGACTACGAAGAACATGGAGAACACTTAGAGGTATTTTCGATAGATTCTTTAAATTAGTTTACTATTTAAATTAGCCAAAACATTATGCATGCAAGATTTTATGCTTTTGTTTATTGTTTACTGGTTTTTGATAGATTTTGTTTGTTGCTTACTATTTACTGATTTTATTTAGTTTTCTGATTTCATTAAGTTTAAGTAATGAACATATATCTTTCTATAAAATTTATTTTTTTTATAATTACTATTGTAACTGATTTTATATTAAATAATGAACATGTTTTATTTATACTTTACTGTTTACAGATTTTATTTAGTTTACTGTTTATAATCATGTTTATGCTTAGTTTTTTGTTTTTATTTACTGATTTTAAAACATTATAGACTGAGGTTGAACTTAATTAAGATATTTTTATTGTAAGTTTACTGTCAATAAAACATAAAATGTTTATGAGAATTATTAATGTTTTATACATATAGATTCTTATTTACTTTTGTTATTTAAATACAGGAACAAGCGAAAAGGACTCTTAAAGTCAAAAAATACAGCAACAGTAAAGGTTAAAGAATCTCCAAGAACATCCGCCAATGACTTGGAGGAGAAGGTTGCTTCTGACAGCAATGCATTGACAAAGGCTATGGAAAAAGTATATATATAAAATCTACATATAAATTTGTTTAATCTGTTATTCAACTTATTAATTTTACTATTTTGTGTAGGCAAAACCAAAAGAACAGGTCAAAGAGTAAAGAATATGGTTTCTAGTTCTGAAAATATTGAATACAGTATTGATAGCTAGAAAAGTCAGTCACTCCAACAACATCTATTGTAAAGGTTGTCAAGAAGTTTCAGACATCTATTGATGAAGATGAGGTAATATTGTACTATTACTCTTGTTTATATATTGTGTGTATACATATTATGTAATATGTATAATATTATTTGGCACCCCAATACGATGGTGTATATACTATAAACTGTTAGTATAATGTGTTGCCAAGTATATTTATTTATGTACATATATTATAAACTGTTAGGATAATATTTATGATTTAGTATAATAATGGCTTAAAATTAATTACTGTTAGAATAATTAATCTAAATGTTTTGGATTCTAGATATTGATTTTCATATAATGAATGCGTGTTTGCACTATTTAAGATGTTATGCTTCTTTGAATAGGTTGATTAGTTAATATAAATTGATGTTAGTTTATAAGTTATATATTGTTAGTAGTAGATTAATCGCTTAAAAATATTTTATGAAATGTTTATCTTGCATCGTGTGCACTACCTTGCACTGTTCATGTTGTTCACTATTGGAACTGTATCCATGTTATCTTTGTATATAAAAAACTAAATATAAATTGATGTTAGTGTATATGTTATATACTGTTAACATAATATATTATCAAAAATAATGGATATGTTATAAAATAGTTTAGTTTAATTGCATTCTATCTATGATTTGTTCCTTATAATTACTGTGATTCATTTATACTTTTAAGTCTCTTTTTTGTGAGAGAGAAAAATTTGAAACGAGTCTTCTAAATGTATATATCATATAAACTTTCAATAATCTGCTTATTTTCAATCTTAGTTATTGAATGTGTGATGTTTATTTATTATATACAATATTGACAAGAGAACCCTTTATTGCTCTAGAAGCAATATTGGAATCCAACTAAAAAACATTTGCAATACTCTAAGATTGATATCATCCCCACTCTTAAAAGAAACTCTAGGATCCCAACTCAAAGAATTTAAGGAAATCGTGTTTGGGACACATGCTAGAAATTAAGGTTTCCAAATTTCCTTCGCAATTATGCTCACACATAATTCGTGGAATGTGTAAGACACAATAGAAATGATGAATTATGCTTCAACTTTAACCATAAATTGGAAAATTTTGGTTTGAGACAATTTGCTATAATAACCGGACAAAAGTTGATCCACTCCCATTGATTAGAAGAGAAAAGTTACACAGTGGGTCCTTGTTGTCTTATAGCTTTAAAGGTGATAAATCAATCACAGACGAGGATTTAATGGTAGCTTATAAGGCAATGCAGAGGGTAGAAGATGAGAAAAAGTTAAAATTAGCAAAATTTTATTGTTTGGAGAATCTTATTTTAGGAAAATAAAATGGCACTAAAATTGATCTAGATCATGTTAGGATACTAGATAGTGCTGAGTTGTTTGAGAAGTACACGTGGGCTAGGTTATCATATGAAATAACATTGGACTACATAGTTATATTTCACAGAAAACCATATTCAAAGGGTAGCGGCTTTGGCGACTTTCCATTGGCAATGATAATTTGGGCGTATGAAACAACCCCAACAATATCTACTGGTAAATATGCAAAGAAATTGAAAATTTCACTACCAAGAATCTTCAACTGGGAGTTAACAATGTAGCCAGATTGGAAAAGAATTGAAAAATATTGTTTTTTGATGCAACAATGTAATTAAATATGTTATAAGACTTCAATAATATATATATATATATAGTGTATGAACTGTATATTTAAAATATAATGCTCTGTTTTGTAGCTATAGATTATTCTAATTGAGGTTTCACCAGATAAGATGCAAAGACCTTACATGCATTCATTTTTTTAAGCCAAACAGAGGTAAGAGTGTGCTGGAACCCAGTAACGAGTTTGACATGAAAAGAAGACCATCGATGCATGACGGTGAAACAAGCAACAAACCTCAAGATTGGACGTAATTTATTTGAAAATTTGATGAAATCCACAACATGGTCATATCTTTATGCAAAGATGTGGTTGAGCTAATAAAACATCAAACTGATGAGATAATATAACACCTTAAATTCAAAATATATGTTTATTTTATAATTTGATCACTAAATTGATTGATTACTAATATTACAAGGAGAACAACCAAGAGGGAAAAGATAAAGATGTCGGTGATAATAAATCAGGAAAAGATGAATATGATGATAGTGATGCAAATGATGAAGATGATGTTGGAGATGGAGACAATGAAGAAAAGGATGCTGGGAATAAAGATGGAGATATTGAGGATGGGGATGAAGACATTGATGAATCTGATGGAAAATAAGAAGATGAAGTTTTAGAAGAAGATGGAGATGATGAAACAGATAAGCAAGAAGAAGAACAAAGGACTGCTAATGATGTTGCAACAATAAAAAATAGGTAACACAAACAAAACTTCATTAAATATATATTGTATATACTATATTCGCTAGATGTTAATGATGATTAAATATACTTTATTTAATGCATGATAGTGATGATTTGCTGGATAATGTTGTATATACTTTATTGTGTGAATGATAGTGAGGATTTCAAAAAGTAGAAAATCTTATATATTTGAGTTTATTTGCTAGATAATTGTCATCGTTATCGTTATCTGTTTAATATTTGATAAATTGGCACTTGTTTTGTGAATAAATTATGTATATTTCACATCTGGTTGTAGATTTACTTTTGATAGAAAGTTCATGTCCTAGTCTAAAATAAAAAGATATTATTTACTATATTAGAAATACTAAAATAATGGTGTGGTATATATCTAATAACATAGCTCATTATATGTAGAAGAAGAATGACGTGCAAGCTCATGAAGTGACAAAAACTACAGAGAATGAAGAGCCACAAACCAAATGTGAGAGTGGAAATTTTTTATATATACAAAATAAATAAAATTTACATTGGCCATTCAATCTTTTTTCATGCAGAGAAAAGTAGATGGAAAGAAGAAGAATGTAAAAGGGACAATTTTACCAACATCACCGGGAATAGTGCTGCTTCCAAAAAGGCATATCAAACGCCCACAAATGTTGGTGTCACCATACGTAACACGGTACAGTAAATGAGATGACAAGTCAAAGAAAGGTGTAGAAGAACATGAGATACCGAGCTTCAATCAGGTTCTTTAGACTCTTTTTCTCATCAAATACACCGAACTTAAGCGAAGCAAGGATTGCGCCCACTCTCTGGGGATGCATTATGAAGAGAATCTGCCTAAGTCCTTATGCTAGGATGGAGGTCACCTCAAGATGGGTAAACCTTGACTATAATAATAGTGAAGGGTTAATAATCCCAAAGGAAATTAAGAAGGAATGAGGAAGAAAAGAATGCCGATCATTAGCGAGAAGAAAAAGTAAGAGCATTCAAGAAGTGAAATAGTTGATGGATTGAAATACTATTAAGTTTCTATTGGATTGTTAAAACTTCTATGATGGTTTTTGTGCAAACTTCTAGGTTGATTTTTTGTGGTGCATAATTTGACATTATGTATATGTGAATTGGTAAGCAAAAACATGAACTCGTGGTTAATGTGTGTTGGAAATGAATATAACTAGTTACCTAAATTCTTAGTTTTATATACTATGTTTGTTACTGAATATTTCTTAGTTAACTAAATTCTAAGTGGTTACACTAACATTGAATATTTGTTAGTTAACTATGTTTAATATTATTCCATTTATTAAATATTTTTTTAGTGTATTACAGGGTAATGATAGTCAACTTATAGAGCATTATTATAAGTTTTGAATGTTTAGGAGTATAATCTAATATAAACATTCAAACTCCACTAAAAAAGATAGTCAATGAAATATTTGTTCTACAAAAAACACTGCTCAGAAATTGCTCAACAGTCTCCTACATAAAAACATACAGTAAAAATATTTTATATACACAATAAATATAAATATTTATTTATATCTAATATCTTATAAACAAAAAACAACCAAAAGACATTTAACAATTCACAAGAACAACATTCAAAGTCTTATATTCAAAAGATTGTGTAGATTACTTAGTAAAAGTGTTCAAATAGTATTCAAAAACAAAATATAGATGTAACTTCAAAGAAACATGTTCAATGGATGTGTATGAAAACTAAGAACCATTATAACTAATGTCCCTTACATGCTTGCACGTTCTTCGGTTGTGTCCCAATTTACCACAATGGCTACACCTTATGCGTGGTTTAAATTCACCTGCAGAAATGTATCTACTCTTCTTAGGTCTACCTGGCTTCCGTTTAATTAAAGGGGGAAAACTTTCAGACTCTGCACATCTCCATGAATAGTCCATTCACATTCATTACCAACAGAAAGTATTGCATCTCTATATGTCGCTCCCAATGCATCCTTTATATAGTAATATGACACAAAAGGATATGGAGACATATTTCTCTTCACAAGGACAGTACAAACATGAAGACAAGGAAAATCAATCATCTGAATTTTCTTACAACTACATATCTTTTGTTGTAGATCAACAATATAATGCATACTCATGTCGACAATTTGAAACTTATTTAAATCAACCAAACGAACCTACAAACAGAAAAACATTGTCCATTTAATATATATAGTACATATAAAAAATAAAATAAAATACTTACTTGCATTGTTCGTGCTTCAGTCATTATACTACAAAGTTCAACCTCTGCCATTGAACTTAAACAAGTAATCAAACATGAAGCAGATGTCTTCATTCCATAAAACCAACTTTGTAACTTTTGTTTCACAAACTCAATTAACATACAAACCAGGTAAGATCTAGCATCAAGTATGACATTATTAAATCTTTCAGCAATGTTATTAAACATAATATTAAATCGACGTCTCTTAAAATAAGAACATGCCCATCTACAATAATCAACTTTCTTTAGATAAAAACGAATAAATGGGATTTTAAAGCTTCTAAACGGCACATATACTTCTCAAAATCTTCAACCCAAAATGCCTTCGCACATGAGTAGAATGTGGAATCAATGCTATAATTTTTAAAATTCTTGTGCAAATTCATCAATAAATGGTGCATACATATACCATGATCAACATTTGGGAATGCTTTATGTACTACTTTAGTGATGCTACCATGCCTATTGGAAACAACCACCAAATCCTCATGAAAACCAATAATACTACTCAACTTCATTAGAAACCACTCCCATGATAAATCATTCTCAGAATCAACCAATGCAATAACCAAAGGGAAAAAATTGATCATTAGCATCCATCATACTAGCGATTAGAGGATACCATTATATTTATTTTTCAAGAAGGTTCCATCAATGACAATGACTGGTCTACAATGTGCACTCCCACGGATTGATGCCTTCAAACAAATGAACATGTTCTTGAAACAAGATTCAATATTAGTCTTAATAATAGTAACAAAACCTGGAATATAGACAGTACATAAATTATATACTGTAACTAGTGTAGAAACACTATCATAAAGTATTAAAAACTTTATTATAGCTAATTGAAATACCATGTTTCGTACGCATAAAATCAATAATATCCCTAGGTATAGTATGATCACCAACATCATTCACATATCTATGCTTCACACAATCACAAACCAAAGCAACAGTAGATCGTTTATGATCACTCTGAATGATATCTAAAGAACATGTATGCTCCTTAACATATCGCCTTACCATCCACATATGAACACCTTTATAACGAGAAGAATGCACAAACCACTGACAGTTTGAACCAACACAAGACACAACATATCTCTTCCTACTAGACCTATCAGTCTTCAATTGGAAGTTAGACCGAATCGCAATGAGTCTTAATGCTTTCTTCAACTCATCCTTGCTTACAAACAATGCATTCTCACGAATATCAAATATTGAAGGTAAATATCTCTATCAACATCAACAATAAAAAATGGTTGAGTTGACTCAACACTTACAATTGAAGAAGAAACATCTCCACTTAACACAACTAAGTCTTTGCCAAGAACAACACTTGACGAACTATCAATAATTCTATCCGAAAGAATAAGTGGACGCAACAAACTTCTATCCATATTCAACAATGAAAAATACCACTTCACATACGAATCAACTTTAATTTCTAAAATGTCTTTACATCCTCCACCGAAGGCCAACTTAGCCATTAATTGACAGTTTGAAACATCAATAAGCAACTCAGATGATATTGATTGACATAAAGAAACAAATGAGGAATCATCATGTACCATTATCAGTTTCATCTTATAATCAATATATTGCTTTGACTCATCCCATCTACCGTCATACAATTGGCAGCATAGTCATCTGAAAATATAAAAATATAAACATCAATTAACAAAAAAGGGCATGAAATTAAAACAAGAAAAAGATACAAAATAAAAAGATTTATTTAACATGAAGTAACTATAAAATCAACTACAGCAAGAATTACATATAAACATGAATTAATATAAAGCAACTACAAAAAAAAATGACAACAGAGAAACAAAATATAAGAACGAACAGTAACAAACAAAACTAAATAGAGGAATAATGAAATATGAGCTACAACAATTTGCAAAACAAAACAAATTAGGAAACTTACAGTGAACATGCAAGGAACAATAAGAATCAAATTGTAACATTAACAAAATAATACATAAATCAAAACAATACAGAGAATGAAATTAACTATAAAATAACGACATAATTGGACAGAGGATGAGCCATGGACAACAAGAATCGAATTGTCATCTTAACCGAAACAAATTAAGAAAACAAAATAGGGAACTCATAACGAGCATGCAATAAGAATTGATGATGATCGTAGTAAAATTAACGAGAGTGAGAACGAACAGAATCTCCAAAGCAGAATCTAAAAACCAACGCCAAAAATTCAAAAACTCTGAATAATCACTATGAATCAAACAAATTCTTCGTTAAACAGGGAAGAAGTAAAATAGAAAAGGAAATATGTGATAAAAACAAGAATCGAGCAGAAAAAAGAAAGTCTCCTAAAGCACAAGTATTGTAACTGATTTTCAGTTATCATCATGAAAGAGACGAAAATGAGCTGCGCGTTTTGTCCAACTGCGCACAAAGAATGAGAAAGATAGGGGCAAAATGATAAAAACCAGTTCATTAAAACAGTGGGACAATGCCCAAATGACTATTTTTTATGTTAGTTTTATGCGGCTATTTTTTATTTTACTTTGGGCTGCTGGCTTATTATTCTTGTATATTATTTTTCTCCTTTTAATATTCTTCACCAGCGGCTTGTTAGTGAGCCTGTTTAGTATAGGCCCAAGAAAGAAGGGGTCAAGAGATCCAACAGGGTCTATATTTCTCCAGCCCAATTTTTGCAGAGTCGTCCGATACGGGTACATCTATTAACATTTGCCCCTCCACCTCACCAGATAATTCCCACAATTCACCAACCCTTCTCCAGAATCTCCAGATCTCTTCGAATCTGTTCATCATCACATTTCCTACGTAATGTCTCTCCCCATCATGGCTATTATCCATCCTAGCCACAGGATTCAATTTTGGATTATTAGAAATATCATCATGTCTAATCCACTTTCCGTGATTAGCAAAAGATATTTCTGTTCCATCCTCCTCCAAGCTTTGACGATGGCCGCCGGTGACATCCTCAAATCCGATCATCTTCTCTGCCTCTCGCACTTTGCCCGTTTTTAATGACTGAAACGAGGAAGTCTCCTCTCCTCTATCGTTAGAACTCGTTTGTGCCTCCAAATGTTTTCATTCTTCCCGAAGCCGTTTGTGCTCTCAACCATTCTCCATATTTACGGGCCTTACATCTACCATTTTTCCTGTCCGAGAGCTTCTCTTCACAATGGTTTTCTTCGTATCCCAGTCTGCCATAATAGAAGCAAAACCGAGGATGCCTTTCGTAATTGAAGCTTGCCCAGGCTTTTGTGCCCGAGTTGTTAAGAGTCACTCTTCTCGGAAGTGGCTTTGAGATATCCACCTCCACTTTAATTCTCATAAATCTTTTTTTGCTCCACCTCATCCCGCGAATATCCTTCTTCAACCTCCATAACTCTGCCTAAGTGCTGCCCTGTTAAGGAACCCACTCCTTTTCCCCTACATTCAAAGGGGAGTCCATGAACCTGGACCCAGAACCAGCAACGGGAGAAAACCATCGTTTTGGGGTTCAAATCACGTTCCCATTGTTTAAGCACAAAGAGGTGATCATCAAATAACCATGAACCATTCTCCAGGACAAAGAATAATGAGCTTTCATTTTGAAAGAAATTCTGAAAAATATTATATTCAACTTCCACGAATTTGATATCACCCTCGATGCCCCATGCTCGAATAAGGTTATCTCTTAAGCCAACCCTATTATACTTCTTAACAGTCATAAGTTTCCCGAGAAGGCTGAGCTTACTTGCAGCAATCTCTACGGAATTGAAATGCTCTTCAATTTCAACCTCTAAAGCTTCCACCCGATAGAACTTTCCCAGAATCTCCTCAAGACTGACATCCATATTGCAGGAAAATGAAGTGATAAGGAGAGGGACAAACAGGATGTCTAAGCTGCAAACAGGCAACTCAGACGAGAAAAGGTGGGAAAAAGCAAACAAATCGATGGGGAAGTCAGCGAGAAAGAGAGAGAAAATGTGTTGAAGAGAAAAAATGTGAGGAACGAGAGCACATGAACCCCTAGCAGCAGGGGACAACCCTTACTGAGACCTACCTTGACCTCCCAAATCATGGGTAATCAAAAATTGTTAACAAAAGATTGGTAGGCCATGTTCTTTTTTTTATTAATTTCACTATTTTTAATTTTCATAAATTCAGATTTATATTAGAGATTGAATTAAATATTGTAACACTCCATGATTAAATAATATGAGATACTCATTAAACAACGTGAGTAATGCTTTATATATATATATATATATANAACGTAAAATTAATTTCACTCCATTTTGTACTAATTTCATTTCTTCTTAATAATAATCCATTTCTATACCTTAAATATTATATTATTTTTTCAAATAATTTTTTCAGTTATCAATATTTATTAGGTCAACTTAGAGGTGGTAACTGACCCGACCCGGTAATGTTTGACCCGGACGGTTCGCAGGCGGGTCCCGAGCTTTTTCAGATGATTCACGGGTCAGTTTCGATCCAGACCGCTGGAATTTTAGGGAGGACCATAACTGGACTGGCCCGTTTTCCAACCCTTTAATGTGATGTAATTCTAAAAAATGTAAATGTAGAGAGTTGAACTTTGCCAGAGAATAAGTAAAGTGTAGAGATTACTATTAAACTATATGGAAGTCATGTTATTTTTCTTTTTACTATTTTCCTTTCTTACTTTATAATCTCAATGGAAAAACTTGTCATACTGAGTAAAATAATTATTTTATTCTTTGAATTAAATAATTGCATCATTATAAATTAAGTAAATCTCAATAAAATATTCATTTAAACAAAAAGTTATAATAATATTCGAGGCTCTGAGTATCATAAATTTATTATTTTCATGTATTGAATTTAGAGTTGCATCACTATAAATCAGGCACATCCCAACTAGGTTGATACCTACCTATTTATCAATCACTTGCAACAATCTCAAAAATTACCCCCCCCCGAGCTAGCCTCGTTAAAACCTTTACTGAAAAAGACCCCATTGGAGAAACCCAAAAAAGGAAATAATTCGATATCTAACTCATCGTTTTCTTTAATTCAATATTCCTTTTAAAAAAAGTATAAAGTTCTGATTTATGAGGAATATAAATAATATTCTTCATTTTAAATTTCATACTTTGTTGAGAAATAATATTTATTTTAATTTACATTTAATTAAATACATATATCTCAAAAATATATTATTTAAGATATACAATATTTCAACAAGAGTTATCTTGATCTATTGGTAAGGAATGCGGCTTGTAAGGGAGTGATTAAAGGTTCAAGCTCCAATACATTCATAATTTTCTAAATTCTTAGATAAAGGGAGAATGTCACGGGCTGGGCCGGGCTCTAGTCCTAAAATGTGAGGCCTGTGAGGGTTGTCCGGTCTTGGCCCACGCACCTGACTTTTCTTTGATCATATATCGTATGAATCTCTGAATCTATTACGTCTATCTAGATTGGCTGGATCATTATTGTGTTGGGTTAGACTTTCTCAATCTGGTTTATATTCTTGACTCAAAGTTCCTATATTTAGAACTAAGAGTTTAGGATTGCCAGAATGACATTCATCATTTTGTCGTGACAATCGATTGCCAGAATGACATTAACTAGTTACTGTCTGTAATTTCTCTTTTGTTATTTGAATAACAATGATTCAAGAGAAGAAAATAATGGTAATTAGTAGGCTATGTAGTAAAAAATTATATAGTTTAGTCAATTATTCATTTACATATGTATATATGTATGTATATATTATCTTAATAAAATTAAACATTTACATAAATTAATTTATTTAAACTTATAATAGTATAATTATATTTTAAAAAAAGTGTTTGACCGAAGGTGCACCCTCAGTCAAACAAATGGTCAACACCTTCTCTTTAAACAGAGAGTAAACAAGCTTTGTTTAAACATAGGGTGAGTCACCCTTTGTCGAGCAACAGAAGGTGTCATCCTCTATCCCCCTCCCCCTTTCATTTATTTCTTTTTGATTTTTTTATTAATATATATTAGTGTTGATTTCAAATTTATATTTTTATGTATATTCTTTACATGTTTCATATATTATTCATTTTTACGCTATACATTATCATCAAATTTATCATACATTACTAACATTTCTTTTACCCATTTTTCTTTATAATTATTGTTCTTCTCATTTCTTATTTGTTGATGTATCATTGTCATATTGACATGCTTATAAGTTGATTCATATATCATTCCCTTATTATTAGAGTTAATATTTATATGTATGTGGATTACAATCTTAGCAATTAGATTTAAATTTTGTTAATCTATTATTTAGTTTCAACTAAAAAAATCCTATGACAGACTTTGAGTTTTTGAGATATCAATTTTCTCAAACTACTGAGGTGATGAGTTATTTTTAGGATATCGAGAAAAACTCCAATAATACTTTGATCTTCAAAAAATAATAAAATAAAGAATAAATTATTTTTCAATGGTTTTTGTACCACCCATTAAATGTCATTTATTTTGTTTCATTTTATAATACAAGACATACTTAATGGAACATTCAAAATTAATTTTCTTTAACATTATTTTTAAAATATAATTTGGATAACATTTAATTAACTTTGGTAACCATTTTAATAATGAGTGCTGTGGTGTGCTAATACATTCTCCACATACAAATGACTCCCGAACCAACTTTGAGTTTTCGTAGACCAAAAAGATTGTTTTAAGATTGTGTGACCAATCACACCCTAAAATGATTGATGGCGACTCTGAATTTTTTTTCTTTTTTAAAAATATTTTTTCAATCACCACTCTGCGTCGCGTGCACGTTGCGACACTCTCTAACATATTTTAACACCTTGTAGCAATAGAGAGCTACCAAATGGTCTGAGAAGAGTGGAGCCATAAAGAATATGCTAACTAGGAAATAGAAGAGATAACCATGTCCTAATATGGGGAGGCAATTTTTTGACAATATCTTAATTGCCCATGAAATCAAACATTCTCTCAGAATAAGGAAAAATGGTATTAAGGGGTGGGTAACTATCAATATTGATATGTCCAAAGTCTATGATAGAATTGAATGAGTTTTGGTTATGGAAGCGATGAAATAGATGGGGTTTTCAAGCAGATGGTGTAAGTGGATATGGAGTTGTATTTCTTTAATAGCTTTTAACGTCAAGATTAATGGGGAGATTGGTAGAGGATTTTATCCTAGCCATGGTCTTCGGCAAGGTGATCTCGTATCTCCGTATCTTTTTGTTATTTGTGTGGAAGTTTTATCTTCGTTGCTCGGTTCTGCTGGTCGTGAGAAATTGATTTTTGGATTTAGTTTTTTTTTCTATGGGGCTGCTAATTATCTATTTATTTTTCGCGGATGATTCGCTTTTATCAAGCCAACGAAGCTGTCAGGAATCTGAAAGGTATTCTGGACCTTTATGGTAGGGCTTCTAGGCATGTAGTTAATTTTCATAAAAGCCTTATTATTTTCAGCTCTAATGTATCTGCTGATAAACGTTCTGTTTTGGCTAATTATGGTGGTATGAGGCTGTCTATTTTGCTTAATAGATATCTGGGGGTGAGAATAGATTTTAGCCTTTTTAAGTGTTTAGCTATGTGATGGGTAAAATTCTTAGTAGAGTTAGTAGAGGTGACAAGTGGGCCCGGCCCATTATAATCTGGGCCCGGAAACCCAGAGTTAGTAGAGGTGGCCCATTATAATCTGGGCCCGATCCGACCCGGTACTGAATATACCAGGTCGGTTAAGGCCTGCGGGCCAGACCCGGGCCATACGGGCCTTGTCTTCAAGGCCTCTAGCCTGGCCCAGACTAGCTCTGATGCAGGCTGAGCCCTGACCGACCCGTGAGGTCCGGTTGGCCTGATCTGGCCCGGTCCGTGAATCCACTCTTTTATCTAAAAAATTGAATATTTTGTGTGTAATGAAGTTTGAACCTTGACATCTCCTTTATAAATCACACTCTTTACCAATAGACCAAGACAACATTAATTAATATATTGTTTAAAATATATTCTTATTGACTTTTAAGACATTTTATCAAAACTTCATATAATATGTTTTTGAGATAAACCTATTTAATTAAATAAAAAATAATATTTTTTATTTAAATGAATATTTTATTCAATGAAAAATAGAATTCAAGAAAACTTTAAAAAATATTAGTTTAATTAATATTTCTAATATTTTTTATTGTGTTAATGAAAATTAATTAATTATTATATTTTTACATTTTATGTGAATATGAATATCATTAGTTTATGAATTTAATAAATAAAATAATTATTTTACTTATTATTATAAGTTTTTCTATTAAAATTTTAAAGTAATAAAATAAAATAATTAAAAGAAAGTAAAATGACTTTCATATAGCTTAGTGGTAATCACTACCAATGTTCAACTCTCTCCATCTATATTTTTTAGAATTAAATCACATTAAAAAGGAGATAAACGGGCCGATCCGATTATTTAATCGGGACCAACCTGTGAATCAGATCGACTCGAACCGTTGAGGCCCGACATGTGAGTACATAGGCCGGTTCAACTATTCGTTCTAGGCTGTATTAAAATTCCATCGGCCCGCTCAAAATTAACCCGTGAACCGATTGAAAAGATTCAGATTGACCTGTAAACCACCCGGGTCGAACATTGCCCGACCGGGCGTGGCCTAATTACCACCTCTAACAGTTAGTGAGGTGACACAATCTTAAGATAGTGAGATTAGTTGGCTTTGTTTTGTCCATCAGAAGAAGTCAAGAATAAAAGGACAAAGAAAATAACATGATCAGGCGCAGCTTTTGCCCTTTATTGAAAAATAAAGTAGTTTTATTTGGACTGATTTTGTCGTCACATTTTTGTTTAAAGAAAAAGAAATCATGACAAAGTAACACCTACCTAGTTCCAATACACTTGAAATTTAATCCCCACATTTATAATTAGTATTATACAATAGCTCTGCTACTTTCTTTACTCTCTGCACGTGAGCAATTGCTGATAATTTATTGCACTTCATGTCATTACCGACATCTTTTCGGGTTTCGAATTATCTCACGTTCTTTCAAAAAACAAGTGTTTAGCTACGTGATGGGAAAAATTCTTAGTTTCTGAGTGGTCTGAAAAGGTTTTATCTCCAACGGGTCGTGAGGTTTTAATTAAAACGGCGACCTTTGTGATTGTAAATTATAAGATATATGTTTTAAATTATTTATCTTCATGTGTGTAAAAACAAAGATTTGTAGTTGTATCTCTAATTATTGGTGGAATTCTTTACATTTTAAACGTGGGATCCATTGAGGATCTTGGAATGAGCTTTGTCGTAGCAAAAATGTCGGTGGTTGGGGTTCAAAGATATTTCTTTTAATCTATAATCCTGATTCTCTTCTTCATAAGCTTCTGAAGAGCAAATATTTCAAAGATGGTGATTTTCTTATAGACAAAGTGGGTCGGCGTCCTTGTTGGGGTTGGAGGATTGGTGGAGAGTATTATTGAAGGTAGGAAAATTCTTTCCTATGGTTCACGCTGGGCGATGGGTGATGGTCGGTCTATTCATATTTGGGAAGACTAGTGGATTCCGAGACCAAATACATTCAAAGTGCTTTCTCCTCGTGTCGATAATTATTCTTTAGTTTAGGAGCTGCTGTTGGAGGATGGCAAGGGCTGGGATTTTGGCACTCTCAACAGATTATTTATCACGGATGATGTTAGAGCGATTTCTTTGATCCCTCATAGCGGTTACGGTACTATGAACAAATTGTTTTGGCATCATGAGCCTTCAGGTAAGTACCCTGTGAGGCCGGTTATAGAGTTGCAGTTCATTTAGGGCGAAATGGGCTTGTGGGTCGGTCTAGCTCAGGAGAATCTAGTTCCGGTGCAGAGAGGAAACTCTTGATCATTTATTTTTTAAATGTTAGTTTGCTTCCCATTTTCTTAATTTGCGGCCAAAAAATTTAACGGGTGTATCCTTTGTGGACTGTTGGGAGGAGACTGTTTCGGCTATTAAGTTGTCTATTTTTGAGATAGAGGACCCTTTAATTTGGTTGGTTTTTGGTTTTTGACGTATTTGGAAGTGTCGGAATAGTAAATGTTTTGAGGGTGGAGATCCAGTCCGGGGGAAGCAGTGCGTATAACTTCAATTCATCCTGATAAAATTTTTCAAAAGTCCTTCGGTTCTGGAGGAGGATACTGTCGTTGCCCATTCTCATCGGAGGCTTGGCTTGAGCTTTGAGTCTTGGAAGCTTCATTTTGATGCTTCTTGGATTGATTCAAATTCCCCGGCTGGTTTTGTGGGATCGGGGGGGAAGACAGTTGCTGCGGGTTTTAAAGCTATATCTAATATGTCGTCTGCGCTAATGGCTGAAGCATCGGCTCTACGGTGGGGTTTGGAGGAAGCTCGGCGATTCTGTCATGGTCGGGTGCAGGTGGCTTCAGATTCTCTTTTCCTCATTGATAATTTTGTTGGCTTCTAATGTGATGGTATCAGAAATTGGACCGATTATTGGTGATATTCTGAGTTTGGGAAGATTTTTTTAAGGCTTGGATTTCTGTCACTGTTTCCATGGGGAGAATAATGCTGCTGATGAATGTGCTAAAAGGAGTCGGCTTTCAAAGGATTCTGTTCTGCTAGTTCCACCGTTTTTAGGCTTTGATTTTCTGAATTATTGATGTTTTTATGCTGGTTGTATTTGCTTATGATATTTTAAGTTACTTACTACACGAACTCTTAAATTATATTTGAACATTTCAAACAGCTTGTATACTTCAAATTATAAAATAATATTAGGAGTAAACGCAACTTTAATTAACTAGAACACTTCTTTTAATAAGGAAACACTTTAATTCAGAACATTAATGTTTTTATACATTGTTAATTAATCAAACGCTTCACATTATGAATATTTTTTTTTCAGATTACCACGGGCATTTTATTTTTCTTCGCAGTTTAATCAAAATGAAAACGTGTCTTAGATGTCTAACAATTTTTGTGTCATGTGAGGTGCAAAATGCCTTATTTATAGATATTATACATCTGAAGTCAAAAAATTTAATTTCGATATACAGAAGAACTCTCGTATCTTAATTTACTAGGCATTGGCACTTGCCTGGATCTTAATTGTATTGCCATATAGGTAATTTTGGAGAAGAGAACCCACATTGCAGGGATGAAACCAACATTTTGCCCACAAGCAAGCGGCTAGAAATGGTCTTTAAGACACTTTTGTAAGAGTTAGTAAAAAAGAGACAACTGTAATACTGACTAATTTTCTAACTTAAATTGTAAAAGTATTCAAATTTTTTTTTACAGAAATGATAATGATTTATTTATCACTGTATCATTTTAGTAAATAAATTATTTATGACGATCATTTTTATAAATAGAAGTGTTTTCGGCAATTTTTGTAACCCATCCCGAAATATGGATTTTCCTGCTATTTTTCTGAGAAAAAGAAAATGTCAAAAGAAAAAAAAAACATTTAGAGGGGACCCAAACTTCGCCTACACGTTTTGAACTAAAAAAAAAAACTCGAAGAGATTCTTCGTCAAGCCTCAGTACTCTACAGTTGAATTTAAAAGTCCTTTATAAACCTCTCCCCAGCGGCCTCACACCCACCGTCCCCGACTCCGCGCCTCACCCCGTCACCCGTCCCCCGCCCCCCGCCCCCCAGCGGTTCAGCATCCTTAGCGCTTCCGGTGATCCCACTCCTCTCTGTACCTAAATATTAGGAACGAATCAAGACCATTAAACCTTCCCACAGATCAAGGATGAATATCTCTTAAGTTTCTATATTTTATAATTGTCCATATTAGGAATCATTTTGTTTCCTCTGTAAAACTCCATGTAGTTCTATATATATTCACGATTCCCGGCCTTCTCCCCCTCCCAGCCCTGCGTTCTTTATCCTTGCCCCACAGAACCACTCCTTCCGTCACTCACCCCCGCCAAAAAGTCCCACAAAGAACCACTCCACCAGGCTGACCCATCCCCCGCCATCCAAACCCCACGGCTGATCGAGAACCCGGCTTTATCCTTCCAATGACAATGGACCCCATGGACTCATATTTCTACAGTCTTTCAAGTCTCACAAACTCAAATTCAGCCAATTCATCCCTTCCCTCCTCGGATATGGACTTATCGGTCCGAGCTGTTGAACGTATCATAAAGTATAGCTTCAAGAACAAGAAGCTTCTGGAGGAAGCTCTCACACACTCCTCCTATACTCAATCAACATCTTATCAACGACTCGAGTTCGTTGGCGACGCTGCCCTAGGCCTCGCTTTAAGCAACTACGTCTTTCTCACTTACCCTGACCTGGATCCCGGTCAGCTATCGTTGCTACGGGCAGCTAATGTATGTACTGAGAAGCTTGCTCGTGTTGCGGTTCGACATCGCATACATCTGTATATTAGGCACAATGCCAACAGTCTTGATGCTGTGGTATCGGTTTCTCCGTTTTAAACCATTCAGAAGCTCTCTTTGTCTATCGCTAAAAGTAGTCTTTTGTCATAAATAGTAGTTTTTGTTAGAAGCAATTTTCTCTGATTTTCTTCGTTTTGGAAGTGCATCTAGTTAAAGCAAGAATAGTTTTAGTATATCTGTTAAGAAATAAACTGGAACTATGATTGGAGCTCAAAACAATGGTTTTAAATTTTGGGGACGGGAAAGTTGTGGTCAAATTTATGTATCTGAATTCTGTTCTAAGAAATACATTTGTATTTGACGACATGGATATTATAACTCTTGCTACTGAGTATTGTCAATCTGCAAAGTGTGGCATTAGTGTAGAGTAAGTAATTCTTTAGGTTGTGTACATGAATCATCTACACAATTACATGGCAATCATATTAATGAACTAATCAGATATTCCAAAAATGTAGTCCCGGTAGCAGTAGAAATTTGTTCAAGTGGATGCATGAATATTGTGAGGCAGCGATAGAAATTTTCACCTTTTTTATTGACTATTTGGCTGGGAAACGCTTAATTGTTCATTCTTCATTGGTTGTTTTGCTGGCTCACTACTCTTCCATTTTTACTGTAGTTCAAGGAATTTGAGGATGCAGTTAGTAAAGAGGATGATGCAGTTGTGTATGGTGGGGCAGTGAAAGCACCTAAGATTCTTGCTGACATTGTTGAGTCTGTGGCTGCTGCTGTATATGTGGATGTAAACTTTGATCTTCAAAGACTGTGGGTGGTGGGTCTTTAGTTATAATTTTGATTTGTGTTGATAATGTAGCTGTTAGCCTGTTAGGTAGAGGTAACTATTATTGAGTGGTATTCTTTTATAATATTTATAGGTCTGTAGGCATTTGTTGGAGCCCATTGTCACGCTTGAAGACTTACAGCAACAACCAGAACCAGTGTCAATGTTGTATAAGCTTTGTCAGAAGTATGGGAAACGAGTTGATATAAAGCCATGGAGAAGTGGATGCAAGAATATTGCGAGTGTATATGTAGATGGTCAGTTTGTTGCTTCAGGTTCGTCCGAGCAGAATAAAATTGCAAGGCTAAATGCTTCCAAGATAGCTTTGCGTAAGTTGACAGAGAATATGATGCCTACTAATATTGGGATCGATGAAGATTTTGAGATTGAAAATGCTATGCAGAAATTGCAAGAGCTTTGCGGGAAGAAAAAATGGCCCAAACCAAATTACAGGTTTGAAATTTTTCAAAAAGCTTCAATGCTGCTTATGTGAATTGATTTACATAGTTTTGTTTAGCGTCTATTCTATTGTTTTTTGCCTTTTCTTTTTGTTCTGTGTCTTGTCCCTTGATGTATCTGTACTTTTAGACGCATAAGAAGGAAGATAGAACTTAATGAATTTCTCTGAAGCTCTCTTACAAAGTTGATTAGATCAATAATTGGATGACCTGATATGTGTTCTATATTAGTTTAAGGCATTTACATTTTCTTGTTTGGCTAAGACTTGATTAGGTAAATTGAATCCATTGTAGACATTCCACTGTGCCGCAGACTACTATAATGAGTTCATCTTTCAAAACAACACTTATGGCAGTTTTTCCATTTGAAAATTTAGTAAAAACAGATTAAAGCTCATTTTTCGACTAAGACATCAAGTTTGACTTGCTTTATCATCTAAGGTTGAAGTTGGTTCCATGTTGTATTGAGTTTATGTATGATTCTCCAAACTGGTTTTTGTTAACTCCTAGTTTTCTAGTGGACGATAATGAACGTTTCTCTATAACTTGCAGAATTGAGAAAGATGAAGGGCCTTCACATAAGAAGATATTTGCGTGTTCAGTTCAAATTTCAACTGCTGATGGAATACTCTATATCTTAGGAGATGAAAAGTCGAGATTAAAGGATGCAAAGAATTCTGCTGCCTCCTTTTTGATTCGTTCCTTACAGGAAGCCAACTCTCGGTGATGTCACAGTCATTGCTTGCTTCTTATTTAGAAGAACCCAAGAACAAGGCTTTTATGGCTAGCTCTACACGTCCATATTCCAAGCTATAGTATGTATGAAAGGGGTGAAATTTTCCAGGTTTTTTGTACATTCTTTACCATTTTTAACTGTTATTCTTTGCCTAAATTAATTTGAAAATCAAATGCTAGTCTGTGCTATTAGTTTGTGGAAGACCTCTTTGATAGCTTCCACAATATGGTTTGGTTACTCAAATTGTATAATTCTTTTGTTTCTTTTAAGCCTTTTAAGTCTTGTAAATCTTTCGTCTGTCCATATTCTTGGATACTAGATTGATTGAGTTCTATCAATTTGTAGCTTTTTTTTTCTCTTCTAATGTAGTAATGGCCGAAAATGGTCTTTTTCGATCGTTTCAACATTTTCTTCTTTTTCTAGAAACTTGTTAGCTTACAAGGAAATAAGAGAACTAGCAGTACAGTTTTCTATTTGAGAAACATTATTTACATGAAATTTGTTCTGCCTTAAAAAGAAAGGAATTGCTTGAAGTCAAAACGGGAGTATACTTCTAGTTCTGATACATCAGTTTCATCAAACCCAAACTGTCCTTATACTTAGACCTTGTAATGGTTATGGAGGCTGATGAGTAAGTGATGATATATGAAGCCACCATGGAGAACACTGCTAGAAATTCATGTACAATTGACGAACGGGCCGGGCAATGTTTCCCTGAAGTAGTTGCACTCGTTGTATATGGTCGATCAACAGGTTTTATCTTTTGACAAAAAAACAGGTTTTATCGAGGCAGCCGGAGTGACGAGAGAATAAAGGATCAAACTTTGGTGAGAGGATAATTTGAGCCGAATTTTATGTATGGACATTTTTTTTTGTAATTTTTTATGAACTTATTTATAAAAAAATAAAAAATTATCAATTTGATCATTTTAGTTTATACATATTTTTAATGTGATCATCTTAGTTTGAAAAGTGTCAATTTGATCATTCTAGTTTACTTAATGTCTCAATATGATCTTTCTGTCATTTTTTATTAACGGATACGTTGACGTGGCATGTTAAATGAAGATATGTTACCTGATGTGATATTAAAATATTATTTTATATTTTTTAACTATTTTTATTTTATCAAAAATTCATTCTCAATATTGCTTGGAGTAGTGACATAAGCACGGATTCTTGGACCATTTCCAGACTGATTTACAGGATGTTGCTGCTGAAAATTACTGTCGTACTGCTGAAAATTCTGAGAGTGAGGATCACTGAGTTGATGAAACTCAGCATCATACCTGTTGTAGCAATTGAATGTTGTGTGACCTATCTTCTTGCAAGTTTGACAGATTGGCCTTTGATTAACACAGTCTCCTCTTCCTCCATTGTTTCTACCATTTCCTTTTTCCTCTACCAAAATCATGATTCCTGAGTTTCTGCCTCTTCCTCTATTAGACTGGAAATTTGCAACATTTGTTGATGGAATAAAAGCTTCAGCAGGTGTGGATTGTGATTGCTCAATCCTTAACTCTTGACTTTTTTAACATAAAATCATGCCTCTTGTAGGGTGATAAGATCATGCCTAGAAGTCAGATGTACAACGACAAAATCATATTCACTATTAAAAGCTCCCATGACATAAAGAATTAAGTCTTCATATGAAATTTTTTGACCTGAAGCAGAAAAAGAATCTGTTATAGAACGCATTTTTAGAATGTAGTCATTGATAGACATAAAACCTTTCATAATGGTCTGAAATTGATATCTCAACTGAAGAACTCTAGACCTTGATTAAGTAGCAAATAAAGCTTGCATTGCTTGCCAAACTTCACTTGAAGTAGTACATTGAATGGTAGATGTGGCCAAACATAGGCTCAGAAATGGATGAAAGAAGTCAGCTTAAAAAAAACTGATCACATCTTTTCCAAGAAACGAAAAGAGGATTGAGAATTTGAATTGTTGTAGAGGCAGTTTGAGATTGAAGAGAAGCAGTATTCGTTGAGATAGTGATAGATTGAGTAATAAAATGTTCTGGACAGATGACATTGCCAAGCAGGTAATCCTCAAGAGCATACGCATTCACATTAGAAAGTACCTGAGATCGCTATAAGATATAGTTACTGCGATCGAGTTTGATTGAGACATGAATCAAACTATTTGGCAACTGCACTAAAGACATCACTGAAGGTGCAACCATGCTCATGCTCGAACTGGAACTAGAGCTTGAATTATCACTTGAAGAAGCCATTAACGAGGCTTTCTGAGTTGATAGAGACGAACGAAGAAACTATGGTTTTTTCAATACGAACAGAAAGAAAATGAAAGCCTGGAGCTGGCACAAGGTGTGCAAAAAAAAAAGTAGATTAGCTCTGATACCATGTTAAGGTTTAGAGAAGACTTACCAATCAATAAACTTTTATTAATTATAAACAATGATACAAACTCCTTTATATAGACATATTAGGATATTCTAACAACTAACAGATAACAATAACTAACTACTAAGCTACCTAATTTAGTTAGCTTAGCTCACAAGCAGTAACAATTAGCAAAAGCTAATTATTATATGGTTTACTTAACAACACTGTTAAGTAAACGTCTACAAAAGAATTGACAGAAATATGTAGCTAAGTAACAACACTAGTTGATGACTCTATAATAGAAAGAGAAGAAAAAAGGCCAAGTGAATGTTGAGTGATTTATACTTTTGATTCTACTTGGAATCTTCAAAATATTCTCGATAAAACTCAATCAATCAAGAACACTGTTAGAGAAAAATACATTTTCGATCCTTCATATTTATTTTAATTCTCAATTTAGTCGCTCAAAATTTTATTTTTTAATCAAATCCTTGAATAATTTAAAATATTATAATAAAGTCACTCTGTTTGTTTCAAACTTTAATATTTTCATATTGTTGATGGTCAAAACATCTGTAAGCATATATGAGCTTGATCAAAATATATAAACTAGGACAATTTTGCAAACTAGACAATATTATGTGTGCTATTTTAAAAAATAGCAGATTTTCTAGATCTATAGGTAAATAGCAAGTTTTCTAAACAGTCAATCATTTTAGATAAAAATACCCTTTGTCCATATAAAGTAGACTGTCTGTTAATTCAGGTCAATCAACTATCTATTAGTGATATATATACTTCATTGATATACCTTATAATTAAGGAAACAGTAAATATAGATTACTACGAAATCCACATAAATATACTATAAAAACTAAAAATTTGAAAAAATCCACAAATCCCGCCTCCTCCCAACCGCGGGATTTTAAATCCCTCAACAACCTGTAATTAATAGATTAATGTTATACGTAGAAATTAATTGATATATTTAATTGATAATAAATATAATATATACTTTCCATAAAACATCAATTTTCAAAAATAAAAAAGTCTCGCCCCTCCCTCAACCGCACGGCAAACCTCTCTCAACCACCCTTACTTAAATGAAACTAATTTAAACTTTGAAATTCACCAATGATATTTCAGAAAAAAATTAAAAAGTAAAAACTTAAACTACAGTTAAGGTAACTACCCTAGCTACGGTAAAAAATGTGTCAATCAAACACAATCAAGACTAAAGAATAAAAAAATCAAGAAACCCTGCCATAGTTGCAAAACATTCCCAAAAACTCTCAATCCTCTCGAGACCGTCATTGATGTCGACAAACCCTAATTGACGTCCACCTGAAACATAGCCATTGACGACAAAAAGGTAACTACATCAATGAGGGATAACTCCATTAATGAGGGATAAATCCATTGATGAGGGAAACACTCCATTGACGGTAAAAGGTAACTCATCTTTTCCCTATGGATTGACTACTGGTTAGTCATGTTTTCTCTATCATCTAGATAGATTTCATCTTTCTCATTTGATCATCCTTTCATCTATCTGAAATAAACCCATCAATAATGGTTAAATTTGGTAAAACAACAATGATTTCTTTGTTTACTATTCATACTAAGGCACTAATTGAACATGCATGTATATATATATGATTTTAAACAATTTTCTGACAAATATCGAGTATATAAAATATAGATGAACATTAACCTTGTATATTGATTTTCCACATTTTCTCAATATTCTTTGATATTAAAATATAGGAAGGAAATTAATAATATATTGGTCAGTAACTGAGTATATAATCTATTGAATACTGTTCTAGTTTGTGCATTCCATAATTTTTGTAAAAATTTATGTAAAGATTTAGTTTCAATAATTTATTCTTCTTATAGTGTATGGCTGTAATGTAGTGAATGACAAAGGTTGTATGGTTAATATTATTGTTCAGTACATTTTTGGCTGCTTACACTCATTTAATCGTGCGATTTTATTTTTATAGTAAATACCTGATGATCATTTTCTGTTTAACTGATGTTATTCATATAAAATGTATATCAATCTATGTTATTTATCGTTTATTGATATATTAGTATGTCAATAATATATTGATTTTCTATGTTATATATATATATATATCGTTTATTGATATATCTTTATGTCAATAATATATTGATTGTCTATGTCAAAAATATATAGTTACCAATTTGTTTATGGCAGCATTTACAATGGCGAAAAAAAGTGTGGCCAAAGTGGGTGAGACATCAAGATCGATAAAAAAGAGCAGCAAACTACAATCAACCGGGAAATATAAGTTACATTTCACCGAAGAACAACAAGCTGAGGTAAATAATAGTCAAGAATTTTTTAGTATATATATTTGTTATTATAAACTCTAAGCAATATTATATTGGTTAAGGGTCTAAAATTGATTTTCCTGATACAAATTGGAACAAAAATCAGAAGCTCAACCTGTTTTCTAAACCGACCATCATGGAACATGTCAAGTTAAGTTTGACAGACAAACATAGAGAGTCCTTCAGAAAAGATTGTTTTGGTCACTTTCTAGACATGCAAATTAACAAGTTTCCAGCTTAGTTATTATTGCATATAGCTAGGAAACAATGTCATCACGATAGGATAAATGCTATGTACTTCAATTTCAATGGGTGAGTTGCTTGATTTACAATGAGGGATTTTGTTGTAATCACTGGTTTACGATGCACTTCGTTCGTGCATGTTGATAGGACTAACTTAGGTGATAAGAGGTTGAAGGCTAACTAAATATTTTAAAAATAATAAAACTAATTCCACATTTTGGTTGATCATTTCTAAATCTTGTTGGTTGACAATGACGGCTTGTTTGATTCATATTCTTGGGGAAAATTGTCCTTCAATGTAACCATTGCAATTATGAGGAAAATAAGTCATTTTCATGAAAGTACTGCACATGCATTTCACGGTTTTTCACATGCAATCATCGTCTAGGCACTTGAGACAATATCATTATTGACAACACCATCAATGGTCATTGACTCAACGGGCATTCATTTTTTCTCGATTAGATCTTTCAATCCTAAACTCAAAATTTCCTTTCAACGCAATCATGTGCAACGCCTTTTTTAACTCATATTTATTTCTAAATAATGATTTCTTTTTAATGTCAAAATTGCTAGGGATATTTTCTAAATCAACTTTAGCAATGAAAATGTCATCATCTTGAGCATCCTCACAATCCATTGATGTTGATTGACTACCCTCATCAAACACATAATTATCTAACTCAGTGCATTGGACAATATTAAACTTACTACTGCTAATAATAAGTGGAAATTTAACCCCATTTTCATTTCTTATCAACGAAACGTACCATTCAACATCCTGATCATCTTTAATTTCAACAGTATTAGATGAAAATTGTCAAATTATAATTTGACAATAATTTCAAAATTATCTCTTCCATCAACAGAATCTAAACCCATATTAATTCCTTCAACCATCTCAACAAACTTCATATTGACATAACCAAAAAAGGTTTGGAACAAAAATCAACGTATGATTTTGTCTCATCCCATCTTCCATCATACATTACAATAGTAGGGATCTTTGTAATTCCTTAAAATATTTTTATGGAAAAGGTACATGAAAATTGAACATTCAACATATGGCCGTTTATTATATATCTTATTGTCAATAAAACATTGACATTAATTGAATAATACAATAAACATGCTATTGACGTTGACGTATAGAATAATTTATTCTGAAGCAAGAAAATATGTTTCATAAAATCATGCATCATAAAAAATGTCAGGTTTTAATACAAGAAATAAACTGTTGATATTAATGTAGATAATGTTGTACTTTATAACAATATTATATGATTCAAATCAAGTATCATAAAAAATAGCAGATTTCATAAACTTGAAAACCCCACAGATTCTACAAACACATTAAGCAATAAATACATCTAAAAATATAATTCATCATAAAATTACATCAGTTGATAAACGTATATCAAACGTTTAAGCAATAAACACATAATGAACTCCAAAAAAAAACAAAACTATGATTAATGTAAAAAACTGTACAATAAACGATATTCTAAATAACATGAGAATGATAAAAAAACCAAAACTCTAACCTTCCATTACTCTTAAAAAACCCATTTTTTTCCTTTTTCATAGGGATTTTCTTCACGGAGTTGAAAAACCCAAAAATTTCTTCACACAATTCAACAATTTGTAATGATCGGTCATGAATGTTTTCCGTTCAAAATAAGGATGAAGGATGAATGTTTTCAGTTCAAAATAAAGATGAAGGTGCAAAATTTCGGTTGTTTGATAAATATAATAATCAATTCTGGAATGAATGAGAATATTTTTGAAACAAAAATATAATTTTGAAATATATTTTTCATAACCGAAATCACTATAAAAAGTGGGATTTAAAAATTAAACATCAATATCTAATTAAATATGATATTAAAATAAAATATACTAATTCTATTAATAACCAAAAATATGGAATATACTAATTAAAATAAAAGATAATATAAACTAATTAATTATCATGTCCCCATGAAATCAAACATAATTATCTACACATGAGGGGTAAAAATGTCAAGCAAAATTCAACCGAAAATTGTTGACGGGACGACTAAAAAATTGATATTTTCCTAAACAATTGAAAATCATACTATCTCTTAACTCAGGTTTCAAAATATGTCTATGTGTAATTATTTTATAAACAATTCAAGAACTTGGTTGGTAATATATGGAAGTGGATTCTCTATAGTTGGAGTCCAACCGCAGAGGGAGATGTTTAATCACAGCCATCCAAAAAGATCTGGATGGATGGGATCAGACTTTAAAAAATAATAATTAAATAATTTTTTTTATATTTTTCCCAAGTAACGTTTCACAGGATCTTGATCGTCCGGATTACGTCAGACGGTCCACACGAGTGAAACTGATGTGTCTGCCATCGCTAACAACGGTAGAAAATCCCATTCCATAATATATAAAAGAAACGACATGTGTAAGCAACCATATGATTATTACATTAGAATGATGTAATGTCTAACATGTCTTAAAAATTTAGGGCAAAACCATGAATCTGATCAAAAGGTTAGGCTGTCTTAAATGGAAATTGGGAATAAGCAAATTGCGGGAAAGAGCATGAAAAGCAAGATAAAGATTCTCTGATCTCTGCAAGCAGCCTCACGTAGACTATGACAATATCAAGCTGTATGGAAGTCACAAGTGGGTTTTTGAAGTCAGGAAAATACAAAGAGGGATATATTCCTTTTCTCTCACAACCACATATAGAAACAAGGTGAAAAAAGCATACAACTTTAAACCACAAAAGGGGAGAAAATTCCACAAATGTTGGAAAATATTATAAATCAAAGAACATTCCAAGCAACTAGAAAGTCAATCTTTAATTACATTTCTCTCATCTTCTAGCTTTAGTCTGCATTAAGTGTTGAAACTCTCATTTTCACGATCCATGATCTCAGTTTTTTACTGAGACCATGGATCATACTTGTTACTGAGTCTTCACGATCCATAGTTTCTTTCTCCAGTCTTTTTATTAATTACTAGCCGTTCTCTAGCTTGTTCCTAAAGCGGAGTCGTTATTTAGCAGTCCATCTTTTCTAGCCTTTTTCTAAAGCCAAATCATAGGATTTCATTGATTTCATAGTTTCAGTTCCAAGATTAGTTGGAATTGGGGGTGAGAATTTTAGTATTGAATTGAAAATGACCGGTTTAGTCGGTTCTTTAAGTAGATTCAGTTTGTCAAAATTAAAGAACTGAAATTTCAGTTCGGTTCGAAATTTTGATAGTTTTTGAATAATACCGAATCGAATCGAATCGAACCGAAACTTTAATTTTCTATTATTATAACTTCATATCAAACTGAACTTCATCGAACCAAACCGAAATAAAACTTTAATTTCATATTTTTTTTCAATAACATCATTTGAAACTGTTTAAAATTTTTTTATTCTTTTTTAATAATGCCAAACTTAAGAACCGAGTTCAGCTGAACCAAAATTTTGGTTTCATTTGGTTCTTTTTTCACGAACGATTCGGTTCGATTCAGTAATATTGCCGAACGAAAATTTCGGTTCGATTCAGTAATATTGCTGAACGAAAACTTCGGTTCGCGTTGATTTTCAAAAAAAAAATTATGGAACTAAATCATGAACACCCCTAATTTAAATAAGAAATTTTAAGATTGGTGAACTGCAACTAATGCACCTTCCGAATTCAGCAGTCAATTTCAACATCAACATAGGAGAATAGCATTGTTTTACTCGCTCTCGTTTTCCTTCACTTCCTTCTCAATTTCTTGGCGGTTTTTCTAGACATAATTCTTATGAGTTTTTTATTTTAATAAAATCACGTGGTACAGTTCTTGAGGTTTCGTGGTGTTTATGTTATATTATGAATATGATTTTTCACATTTTCACTACTCTAAAGTCCACAATTAGTGTATTTTACTGGGAATAACTTCTTATAAATCAAGAATGTTTTAAGAAATCAAGAATGATCAGAATCTTGAAATTTCAATGGTAATTGTACATTCGTCTTCTGTTCTAGACAAAGCAGTGGTTTTATTTGTACCCCATGCTATGGTTTCCTTCTTTGAGTTTCACATGTTCTGTTTTCAACTGATCCTCTAGAACTACCTTGATCATTACTATAACCAAATCCTTCTTCAATCTTCCCTTCTTACCCATCACATAACATCATCTTTCTATTTTTTTGTCTCCCACGACAATCTCATTCTTGCTGGGTTTGAGATTTTCATCACCTGGTGGTAAGTTGAGGGGATGGCCTTGAACATGTGGATCATAGGTCTGCCCAAGATGGTATTCTACACTTTGCTACCACTGTGAACTCTATCAACTTTTTTATGTGTTTGAGATGTTATATAAAAATCATTATTGGTATAAACCGTATCTCAATAAATCTCAAAAACTCATGTTGAACACATCAAGAATCAATTAGTTATAAAGCAAAAACGTACCTGAATCCATAACAGTAAATCGTGATTTAGAATCTAGCGGTTGGCCTTTCAGATCTACACGATTCTCTATCCGAGAGTCTCATTTGATTAAATCTCTCAATTTTCTCTCTAACAATTAGGAAGAATAGAATGATTTTTCTTAATCGTGTGACATAGGGATCATAATCACTTATGGATAATTTATCATTTGGTATTTTTATTTTAGCCCATCATAAAAATAGAAATTATCTTAAAGTCTCTACACATTAAAGGGTTCACAACCTATCAGATACACTAAAACTCAAATTATCCAAAACCTTAGGTGATCGCTTTTAATTGGGTTTATACTTATTTGACAGTCAACAATGCATAATTATTCACATATAAGTCAAATGTTGGGTTAAGTATCCAACAATCTCTGTCTTGGACTATATGTATAATCTTATAATTATGCGTTGCAAACATAACCAAGTGAGCTCAACTTTGCTGTCATTAGCAAAATATATCTATAACTAATCCGGTCCATTGATTATACCAACATAGGATCAAATTGGTATTTGTTACAACAATCGTAGCTCAATCGATCAATGGTAACGTATGTCAATACAATTGAATGACATGGATTATGATGCGGATGTGTAATATGAAAATTTCATGTAATGTGATCCTAACATGTCTATTTTCAACTGATCCTCCGTAAACCTTAGTGATATCAAACCATACCGACAAGCTCTATAGACAACTGTCTACTCTAAACTTTTTCCTTAACAATCAGGAACTTGATGTCTATGTACATTGACTTTGTCGAGCCTATGTTGTTATTAGAATAGAGGGCTGCTGACTTATTAACTCAAAATAACTTGAGTGGTCTCTCAATACTGTCCACTATCCGTAACCCTGTGATAAATTATGCAGTCATATTCCATGATTAAATGTCTCATAACATGCTATTTTTGCGTCCAATAAAGCTAGAGTCGGTATACCTAATAATCTCAATTTGATCCAACCTCCGATACATGAGCATATATTCTTTTATTCTTTATACGTACCACAAGACCCGTTTAACTACTTTTTAATGGTCTATGCCTGAATTACTTAAATGTCTGCCCAACATCCCAGTTACGTACGCAATATCAGAACGTGTACAAACCTATGCATACATCAGACTCCTTACTATTGAGGTAGAGAGAATCTTCTACATTTTGTAGGGTACTGATTAAGACTAAACCTGTCTCCTTTAGCGATAGGGGTATCACTTGGTTTGCAGTCTTGCATGTCATATCTTTTGAGAACCTTTTCAATATAGCCCTTTTGTGATAATCCAAGATACCCCGAGGACGATCTCGATGTATTTGGATCTTTAATACAAAAGAGGCATCACCAAGATTTTTCATTTCAAAATTCTTAGCTAAAAATCTCTTGGTGTCGTGCAATAAGCCTATATCGTAGCTAGCAAGTAAAATATCATCCACATATAAAATAAAAAAATTACACTTGCTCCCACATAACTTATGGTATATACATTTATCGACCAAATTCATCTTAAAACCGAATAAGAGTTAGAACTTGCCGAGATGTCTGCTTGAGTTTATAGATGGATTTCCTAAGTATGCAACTATAGTTTTTGGTTTTCCGACACAAAGTTTTCTAGTTGCACCATATAAATCGTTTATTCAATGCCACCATTGAGAAACATCATCTTTACATCGATCTGATATAGCTCAAGATTGAAATGTGTCACCAATGCATTTATAATCCTGAAAGAGTCTTTTGTAGAAGCCGGAGAAAAAGAAAGACTCTTTATAATCAATGCATTCCTTCTGTATAATGCCTATTTTATTACAAGACGAGTCTGATTTCTTTCCAAATTACCTTTTGAATTTCTCTTGCTCTTAAAAATTCATTTGCAACCAGCAAGTTTCACACTTTCTTATAATGTGACAAGATTTCACACGTCATTGTCCTTCATGGAATTTATCTCCTCATTCATGACATCATTCCACTTTTGAGAGTTAGAACTTTCAATAGTTTGATGGAAGTTGATCGGGTCATCTTTCATCATTCCAATATCTACCTCATGTTCTTAAAGAAATACAATATAATCGTTTGACACTGTACTTCTTCACTCTCTAATGGACCTCCTTAATGGTATATGTTCTTGAGGTGTTAGAGTTTAGTCTTGATGTGTTGTGTCATTAGCAATGTCAGGGATGAAGTCCTGATCAATACCAATAACACCTTGATCAATACCAATAACACCTTGATGTTGGCATTAACTTGAATGATAACTTGATAGAGAACAATTAACCAACATACAAGCTCACATGAATTTTAAATAATAATAATAATAAATTCAAACAAAAGTAAACCTCATCTCAATAAACTGGAACTCTATTAATATTTTGATTTTGATCAAAATTATTAACTTGTAAATGATACCTTGGTGTAGTAATCAAACTCTGATGATAAAAAATATATCGAACAAGAAATCTTCATTTAAGCTGATTTATTGTACACATGTAAAACTGAATAATCATCATGTATTTATTATCATAGAAGCATATGTAATTCTGTCAAATATTTTCATTCCTTTAGGCCGGTACATATTACACACACACACACAACATTTTATATTTCAAGATAAATTAATTTCCACAAGAGAGGTCACTTTGTCGACATATCGCTTCAACTAATTCATCTTAAAATGTATAACATACTAATGTTCGAATTTAAAATTGTACCGAATTAAAACCTTAAATTAATTGATAAAAAAATTAATTTTATGATACTTAAAAAAATTGTTTTGAAATTATTTTAATCCAAAATCAAAACAATTTATTTGATAATCCTTTAAAAATGTTTTGAAATGATTTTAACCAAAAAATCCAAAAGTAATCAAAACAATTTATTGAAAACCCTTAAGTTAAAATTAATTCTACGATCCCTAAAATTAATTTAAAATTTTAATTTAATAAATGATCAGTAAAATTAATTAATTTATAAAATAATGAAAACAATTTTTTTATTTGAAAAAATTGAGGGATGGGGAAATCCCAGCCCTTCCTTGATGGCTGCTTTCCTCTGTGGCTGTTGGCGAAGCCCACAACCATCCACAAAAAAATTTATTTTATTTTTAAATTCATCATTCTCGGGTCAACCTGACGAGTGAACAAGTCAAACCCTACGGTGAAAACCCTAGGATTTTCAACTTCATCTTCCTAGCAAGTGACTGTGACCATGGCCACCACCAGTCCTTGCCGACGCAGCTAAGGTCGCGGCTAAGACCGCGGCTCCCTCAGACAGCCGCGACTTTTTCCTTCAGCAGCGACCAGGTCGCGGCTTCCCTTAGCCACTGCGGCTAGACGACCAAAAAAATAAAATAATTGATGTTCTTAAATCTAAAAAAATAAAATATATACCAGAAAATATTGATGTTCTTAAATCTAATAAATATTTAATAATTATCAAATTTAAGAACTCCATAAATAATCATTGAATCGAAAAATCCGTTCTCAAATATAATAATTCTATCAAACAATTATTAAATTCAAGAATATTGAAAAATAGAATCATATGAACGTGAATAATCATGGATTTAATCTTAAAACTCGATTCTTAATGGTTCAGCATGAGTTGCTCTGATACCACTTGTTAGATAAACATCTTTATCGGTATAAACCATATCTCAATAAATTTCAAGAACTCATGTTAAACACATCAAGAATCAATTAACCATAAAATGGAAGCGTACCTGAATCTATAGCAGTTGATCGTGATTTAGAGCCAAGCGGTTGGCCTTCCAAATCTACACGATTCTCTATCTTAGAGTCTCTTTTGATTATGCCTCTAAATTTTTTCTGTAACGATGAAATATTATGGAGAATATAATAATTTCTCTTAATTATGTACCTTGTGGACTATAACCACTTATAGAAAATTTATTTTTTAATATTTCTATTTTAACTCATCATAAAAATAGAAATTACATTAAAATCTCTACACATTAAGTGGTCCACAACCTATCAGAGATATTAAAACTCAAATTATTCAAAAACTTAGATTATCACTTTTAATTGAATTTATACTTATTTAACAATCAACAATGTATAATTATTTACACATAAATCCAATATTGGATTAATGTCGATCAACTGTTACCTTTGGAATCATTTCATGTTCGCTAAATTCTACGAGACATGTAGAGCACGGGCAAAGCTGTTTATGGTCAAGTCCCATCTGAACAAATACTTGGTGGCTCAAGACATCAACTGTTGCCGTCGAAAACTGAGCAGCACAAGTGTTTTATGCTGATGGGTTGAATATTCAACCGTGAAACATTTTAAACAGCCGGATTAAACTTGTCAAAATATTGTAAGTTTTGCACATCGAAGAACCATTGGGGTGTCTGATTCTAATAATAACCTTCCCTCAAACAATAAGTGGCCTCTTGTCAATATATAAGATGGTTAACAGATTATCGCAAGCAAGCAATTAAAAAAATCTGTATGCAGTTTCATTGACTTGCTTTTGGATCACACAATAATGATACCAAGATCAAGAGCATATATAAACATGTTACTAATTGAAGTTATATAGTTAGCTTAATTTTGGGTTTGGAAAATTGTCTTTTTGGAGAGAAATTCAACGTAAAGTTAGTAGCATTTTTTCAAAACACTTATCCGTTTCAAATTAAAATAATCTTTACGATGACATAAATTCCCCAATCATTAAAAAAGCTTAACAATACTACTCTACACTCTCTGTTCTTTGCTTGTACCTCCATACGACATTAAATATGTAAATAAATTAATTGAACAACAAACATTTCTATATTTCTAAATTCTACATAGTTTTTCAAATTTTATTTTCTGATTTCTGATTTTCATTTCTGTTCGTGTGTTTCCGAGTTCGAGTCACCACCCGTCTTCGAGGGAGGTGTTTCTTTCAGTTTGGTCAGATCTTTAGATCGAGACATACGGAATTTAGCCCAGCTGAGAATCTCAAGCACCAAAAGAAGAGCACCAAAAATTGCAAGAATTCCAATGTAAGCAGATTTCCAGTAGTAGTTTTCTGGCTTGAGAATCGCTATCCCTTTGAATATATTTATGATAATCACAGCCAACAAACCATACCCCAGTAAATGATGATACACGTTCCAAAATTGCCTGTAATTATCGGTTTTCTTTGGTCTCCAACGTAAAGAAAGCATCTACACAAAGTATAAAAAGCAGATCAATTTCATTTTTGAGAGTTTGTTTAAAAAAACAAATTTGAAAATTATCGTGTTTAGTAAAAACTTATTTTTGAATTATTTTTCAAAAAAAAGAAAATATATTAAATAGAATAAATAAATAAAGAGAGATAATATTTATACCTGTAAAGTAGTGAATGTGAAAATGAAAATGGCGAAGAGACGATGATTACGGAAGGAATAGTATCTTGATTCATGACCAAGCCAAAGGCCAATTGCCCAACCGGAAACACCAAGAAGATAGCCAAGAACTTGGCAGGAAATATGAAAGTATGTCCACAGCTTGCACCCAAGTGGGTGATCAGTCTTGAAATACCTTGCTATTATCACTCCGATCGGCAACAGTGTTCCCCACCCTGCAATGCTCAGTACCCCATGCACCTGACCATACCCAAAACTAACTTAACAAACTTTTTCATTTTGCCTGAACATAGTTTTACAGCTTTACAATATATGGTAAAATCGGACTACATTCTTCGAACGAGCAACTATTTTAACTACAAAAAAACATGTGACGGCACACGCACCCCTACCTAGTTAATGGTTTTAACGTCTATTTTAAAATATAACTGGACTGAAAGTGAAGGAATGCATGCCTTTTATCTTATACCATTTAAGATGGATTCACATATGATAATTAAAATATCGAGATAGATAATTTGTAAAATATTTCTTTTCAAAAATTATATAAAAAGATTGAAATTGTTACGTGAACCGGATCTTCACTGTCAATACAAGCTTGTTATGTGGTCAAATAAAGATTTTCATTCAAATATATATAGAAATTATTTTCATAAAATGATCGGAGATCGGACCGAGCCGCTCCGTAGAACAGAACAATTTAAAAGGGTAGAATTAATTATAGGGGCACTTACATTTCGTAGGCGATGCAGGCGGTGTGCGTTGGTGTAACTTCTAAAGTGAACCAAATCTAAAATGTCAGTGCTATCAACATTTTGGAGAGCCGCATGATGCTTCTTTGGCTCATTCCCCTCAGCGTTATATCCAATTTGCCACACAACACTCAGCCTCGAAACATTGTAAACCGCCGTAGAAAGATTAAGCTTCGCAAAAATCGTGTGATAGTCAGTGGACCTTACAAATTCAAAGCTCATATACTTCACCTCATCAATGTCTGAAGGCAAAAGCTGACAGCCAAGCTTAGTTTCTTCAGTGATATTGTAAGTTTTGCAAATCGAAGAACCATTTGGGTGTAAGATTCCAATAACAGCCTTCGTCCCAACCATACGTGGCCTTTTGTCTGGGTTCACTCCCCAAGCTAACCATCCTGTTTCCAATCTTGCCCCAAAAATAATGTCCAGTTCTATGTAAGTGGTATGGTTTTTGAGGCTCCAACCCAGTTCAGCTCCTAAAGTGGCTAATTTGTAGCAATGGGTCATGTTTCTTGCCTTGGTGAAGCTGAGAAATTGTTCATTGCAAACATGGGATTGACAAGTGGCGAAGATAATGGAGAAAAGGGTTGCCCATATGAGAATTGGAGAAGTAATGGCTATGGAAGGATACATTTCATGGGGCTTTGTGCTTTCTTCTCGGGCTTTCTTCTTTGATTTATTGGGCATGTTTTGAAGGTATAAAGAGTTGTGGTGTGGAGCACTTAGGATTCATGTTCTTTTTTTAAATCTATTACTTTCCAGCTGTGGCCTGTGTGAGTAATCAGTTTGGAACTTTTCACATTAATTTACCCAAAAGCAAATGCTGTTAGCATGTTGCCAATATGTGTTAACAAATTGTAGCAAGCAATTTAAAAAAACAAAAAACTGTATCAATTTCATTGATTTTACCTTAATTAGGAGCATATACGAACATTTTATTAATTGAAATTATATAGTTAGCTTAATTTTGGATGTTAAAATTATCTTTTGCAGAGAAAATCAATCACTACCATTTTTCATCGTTTAAAAAATAATCTTATTACGATAACACAATCGGCGGAAGTATTTTTTAGTTACTCTTTAATTGTTAAATACGCGTAGTTATCAGTACTCTCGAAATACTCCAGACTACAATTTTCACCATTTATGTAGTAGTGGATTAATGGACTTCACAAATTAAACCAATATTAATTAGAGTATAAACTACAAGGTTATCCACATTATTATAAACAATATGCATAAGCATTTGTTAATGAAAATTATTGATAAAAGTATAATTCCAAACTTGATAAACACTCCTCGAACCGTGCCAAAAGTGAACTATTCAAAGTTCAAAACATATAACAGAAAACTTAAATGAGATACCTCCTTAGAGTCTTAAATCACATTTGGGAAATATTTACCATATATTATGTAGTTTGGTCTGTTATTCGAAACTGGAGAGCTAATGGGCTATTTTTGTGAGATAATAAAATAAGAGTAGAGCTCGTGCTCCATGCATTTTGTTATATACTTTACCCAGTAAACTAAGATATCTACCTTTGCTTTACTAATTAATAAGGATTTTTAAGATTCTATTAAATCAGACTATTACCCCCGCCCCCTCTTTTCTCATCTTTAATTTTTATTAGTCATATAACATGTGCGTTGCACTCGTTATAATATAATATTTTACAGTACAACAAAATTTGCATGAGGCCTTGAACAACAAGTCAGAAGATATGGATATAACCTGATTAATTCGAGAGTAATAAGTTCTATTAGGTTGACGTTATCAATTGTGTATGACATTATGGAGGAAACATTTGCAGCAAAAATATGGAAGAAATTGAAGGGTCTCTATATGGGTAAAACCCTCACAAATTGACTAATCTTGAAGCACAAGAATTGTAATCATGTAGAAAAGGTGTGGATCTGCATAATCATGCAGAGAGTTCAACAAGATTATTTGTGACTTATCCAATGTTGGAGTTATATTAATTAAGCGATGAGGATACAACAATTATTCTATTGAGTTCGGTACACTCAACTCATAAGCAAATTTTCAATTCTTTGCTCCACGGGAGAGATGCCATCACAGAAGAACAAGTCAAAATTGCTTTATTCCCTAGCGAGAAGATGGATAGGGAAAGTGAAAATAAACTGATGAATCACAACCTTTTATAGTGTAAGAAATAAAGATGACGGTAGAAGGCAATGGGCATATAAAAGTTTCAAAGGTGGAGTTCAAGAAATTGAAAGCCAATCAAGGAGTGTGAATGTTATTATTATGGGAAGAAAGAACACTTGATACCACATTTTCTTAAAAAGCGTGAAGGCAAAATCAACTTTGATTGAGACTACTCTTAAGGAAAATAATAATGATATTCTTCCAATCATTGATAGCAAAGGATACGCTAAGGTTTGAATTCTTGATTTTCCTTGTTCCCATCATGTATGTTCTCATAGAGAATGGCTTACTTCTTATTTACCTATGTTGGCAAGGTCTTTATGGGGAGCAATACTTCATGTGGAGTTGTGGGAATCGGGGAGAATTAAAATGAAGACAACAAACAGATTGACAAGGACTACGACGGGTTTACTTCTTCTCAACCTATGGTTGGTAAGGTCTGGGAACAATACTTCATTTGAAGTTATGGAAACTTGGACAATTCAAATGAAGACCACAAATAGATTTATAAGGACCATGACGGTATGCGTTATGTTCTAGATGTGAAGAGGAAAATAAATTTCCTTGGGAGCTTTATTCTAGAGTGGTTGGTATAGCACAACACGAGCTTTTAAAGGTGACATGAGGTCCTCGTATTATGCTAATTGGAAGGAAGGTCGGTAGCCAGCTTATATACCCTTACTAGGTTTAGGACGGATATGACTTGAAAAATAAATTCCATAAAATAAAATAATAATTTAAATCAATCAAACAATAAATAATAAGCATGCAATTAAGTTAAAATAACTCAAGTAGTAATTGAAGAATCAAGAATGAAACTGAATTACAATAAATAACACATATACAATCATGGCATGCAAAAACAATAAACAACAGAAAAGAAAAGTAAAGTGCATGTAGATAAAAAGAACAAGAAAGAAAGAGATTCACATGTAATATTTTTACATGATTTAAAAAAATCTATTCTTACATCCACGCTTTAAAAATCCTGTATTAAAATGTTTTCTCGTGATCTTCTTCTAGGTGTAAACCAAACTTTAACAAACTCTATTAATTTATTTGAGAGATTTTGATATCTCAAATAGTTGATCTCTCAAGTTTATGCTCACAATATTTTTCTAACTTCTCTCTAGAATTTCTCGTAGATCAACACTAAAATTACAAATCTCTCATAAATGGAAGAACTTTATAAATCTTCGTCGAAGAGGTCGTGTCAAAGAATTAAGGGTGTAATCAGTTCGGTTTAAGGAACCAAACCGCAAATACGATTTTTCATTAAGTGAAACCGAATCGAACCGGCTTATGCACAGGAACCGCACAGGACCGAAAAAATCAAATAAAACTGGGCCGCAACAATATGAACTGGCGAAGAAATTTTGGGCGATAAGGGAACATAACGAATCCAAGCAACAACCAGAAATATAAGTACCCACAATCAATCCATGTAAGAAAACTAGAAAATGACAAAATCTTATAGAAAAGAGAAGAACTCCATTTACACACAAAAATTACCAAAAAAGTGCCAAATCTTATGAGAAACTCCATTTGTACACACAAGAATAACTTGAAAATGCCAACTATTTTAAAAACAGAGAAGAATTCAGTTTCTACACATACAAATCACAAGTATTTGGAGAATTAAAATCTAAAACTAAACCCTAAATTTTGAGATGGAACAAAACAGAGTATTAAAAAAACAAAATCTAATGAAACTTTGAACTCACAAAACTAGGTCTCAGATAGGGATGAATGCCAAATCTTTGTAGCTAAGTGAGATAGAACGAGCAGATCTGGTGACATAGCTGAGCGACAACGAGGTTTCAGAGGAGGCAAGAGGCAACGAGAGACTGTTGACACAAAGGGAGGGCGAAAATGAACTCTGTGAAGCGTGAACTATCATATCTGAACCAGAGGGAGAGACAAAGTCAGAAATACAGAGAGATGGAGATTTAGACGAACTGAGAGAGAGAGAGGAGAGAGAGGCGAACTAAGAGGTAGAGAGAGAGGGAGCGAACTGAAAGGCATAGAGAGAGGGGCGAACTGAGAGGCTGAGAGAGATGGCGAGCAACAAACTCAGAGGCTGAGAGAGGTGGGGTGGGGGTGAACTGAGAGAGTGAGAAAGAGAGGCGAACTTAGAGAGCAGGAGCGACTAGGAATTGTATAAAATTTCTTTATATACAGTGCAATTTGTTTTGATTTGGTTCGGTTCAGTACTGTTTCACAACAGAAGTTGTAAACCGAACCGAAGCTTGTATGTTTTACTTATTTACAATTGAACCGAATGGTCTATAATCTCAAGTCCAATTCGGTTCAGTCAGTTTTTTCTTCAGTTTTTGTGGTTTCACTTACACCCCTACAAAGAATGTTGAAGGGGAGAGTTTTATATAGGCATGGAAGCGTGAACAAGGGGATGTCCCTTGGTCATGGTTCAAGCCTATATTTTTTTAGAGTCATAAGTTGGCTTAGTGGATAATTTATGAAGCTCTATTTATATTTTAGATAATTTTATGAAACTAAGTAAATTGAATGACTTAGTGTTGAATTATATTTGGATAATTATATGAAGCTAAGCAGATTGAAATGATTTAGTGGTTGAAATAAATGTCTCTTTCGGCTTAATTACCATTTCATCTATTCCGAGCGAAATGGACATATTCCGGTGAAAATCTAAATTCGGGAACGAAATTTACTATCCCATGTTTCGTTAGTTCCCATCTCGGAATCAAACTATTTCAGTCATTCCGGTCGAAACGGAACGAAATTGATTACTATGATATATCTAGATTAAATTAGTATTGTTTAGTATTATTATGTATTGAATTACATAGGTAATGGTAATTAGAATTAAATTGTGTTATTTTTGGACATTTTGACATCAATGTAACTGCTGTTAAACAATTATGTTAAAAATTAGTCCTAGTTGTCATAAAAATATGAAGTATATAGGAGATTTGTGTAATTATTGAATATAAAAGGGGTGTTTGTGTAATTTGATCAAACTACATGGGAGGTGTGTGTAATTTATCCAATTTCTTTGTATATATGTAGTACGATTTGATTTGATTTGGTTCAGTTCGGTGTCGTTTCACAACAGAAACCGTAAACCGAACTGAACCTTGTATGTTTTCCTTATTTACAACTGAACCGAACCGTCTGTAATCTCTGGTTCGGTCAAATTTTTTTTTTCAGATTTTGCGACTTCACTTACACTCCTACAATGAATGTTGAAGGGGAGAGCTTTATATAGGCATGGAAGGGTGAACGGGGGGATGACCCTTGGTCATGGTTCAAGCTGGCCGATGTTGGTTCTTTGAAATAATCAAGGAAGGGTCAGACCCATCTTCTTTGACAGGTTGAACTTGTCCAAGAGAGGTCTGGCCTATCTAAAAGATAGGACTAACTTAGGTGATGGGAGGTTGAAGGCTAACTAAATATTTTAAAAATAATAAAACTAATTCCACATTTTGGTTGATCATTTCTATATCTTGTTGGTTGACAATGACGGCTTGTTTGATTCATATTCTTGGGGAAAATTGTCCTTCAATGTAACCATTGCAATTATGAGGAAAATAAGTCATTTTCATGAAAGTACTGCACATGCATTTTACGGTTTTTCACATGCAATCATCGTCTGGGCACTTGAGACAATAACATTATTGACAACACCATCAATGGTCATTGACTCAACGGGCATTCATTTTTTCTCGATTAGATCTTTCAATCCTAAACTCAAAATTTCCTTTCAACGCAATCATGTGCAACGCCTTTTTTAACTCATATTTATTTCTAAATAATGATTTCTTTTTAATGTCAAAATTGCTAGGGATATTTTCTAAATCAACTTTAGCAATGAAAATGTCATCATCTTGAGCATCCTCACAATCCATTGATGTTGATTGACTACCCTCATCAAACACATAATTATCTAACTCAGTGCATTGGACAATATTAAACTTACTACTGCTAATAATAAGTGGAAATTTAACCCCATTTTCATTTCTTATCAACGAAACGTACCATTCAACATCCTGATCATCTTTAATTTCAACAGTATTAGATGAAAATTGTCAAATTATAATTTGACAATAATTTCAAAATTATCTCTTCCATCAACAGAATCTAAACCCATATTAATTCCTTCAACCATCTCAACAAACTTCATATTGACATAACCAAAAAAGGTTTGGAACAAAAATCAACGTATGATTTTGTCTCATCCCATCTTCCATCATACATTACAATAGTAGGGATCTTTGTAATTCCTTAAAATATTTTTATGGAAAAGGTACATGAAAATTGAACATTCAACATATGGCCGTTTATTATATATCTTATTGTAAATAAAACATTGACATTAATTGAATAATACAATAAACATGCTATTGACATTGACGTATAAAATAATTTAAGAAAGACTTCACTTATACCAGAGGTAGAAGTGTTTTGATTGTACCGAAACCAGTGAGTTACTCAAACATGATTGGAAACTTAGTCTAGTACTGATCTTGTTTTCATGAGCCGAATTGTTTGAACTGATCAATTTGTTTGAAGATGGAAACAAAGATATGAAGGAGTTCTATAAAAGTGTGTGTGCAAGTGAGAGTGAACTTAGAGACTGAAAAAAGAAAAGAATAAGAGAGTGAAACTATGAAAGAAAGACTGGAGTGTGTTGAGAGAAATGGGAGAGCGTTTTTTTCGGAGTATATTTTCTAGCATTAGAATGATCTAGAAAATATTTTGTTATATCTTTCTTTATAGTGCAAAGTTTTTGGACTAGGTCCCATGGTTTTTTCCCTATATAGGTTTTTTATGTAAAAATATTATTTTCTTATCTGTAACATTTATTTTTTCTACCATACTATATATATTGTAGACTTGGAAAATTAAAGATCCTGGAGATTATTGGCGTAAAAAAAGTGACGCAAAAATCATTGGAAGCGTGTTTTTCCCAAATTAAGGGAAAAGTCGCTTTAGATCTTGAATTTGTTTATATGAAGAGAGCAAGAAAGAAGATGATGACTGGCTCAAGATGGGTAAACCATAAGAGAATTTTTATTTTGCAAACTAATAACTCTGATGAAGTGGTTGTGATAGCTTGCTAGGAAAAGCTATTAGAAGAGCCGTGAGTTTCCTCATTTGGAACTGTTAATGATTGAGGTCTACCTATGTTTATTAGAAACTAAAACAAAGAAATGTATGGCAGAATGGTTGATTAGACAATGGAGGTTTGATGAAAGTTTCATCGTTGATCCTATTGGACTTGCAGGAGGTATTATTGTCTGTTGCAAGCAGGAGGTGAAGGTAGATATCATTTACAACACTGATACAATGGTTGATGTGATGATCGGTATTGGCAAAAGTTACTTTTATATATGGTAACAAAGATGCTAAACTGAGGGAGAAAAAGTTCGACAGCAATTGATAGCTCTAATCAATGTAATTTGCCTTGCTTTCTTACCGATGATTTCAATGAGACGTTTGTCTACTGATGAGAAATTGGGTGCAGTAAGTTTTAATAGAGCTAGTAAGTTTAGAAGCTTTTTAGCGACAAATGTGGGCTGTCAGAAGTCAGAGTCATTCACTTGGTAAATTTCCTCTCACAGAAGTTTGGGTACCTCTGAGATCATAATATGATGATTATGAGCTTTTGTACTAAGAAGTGCTTAAGTATGAAGTAAAATGGAGAGAGGAAGGCTCATATGAAGATATTGTTAAAAAGAATTAGGAGGAGAATAGTGCATATCAGGGTGTGGCTAACTTGACCTGTAAATTGAATGGGTGTAAAAAGGTCTCTAAAACACTGGCCGTGTAATAACTTGAGAGGAAATCACAAGGAAATGATCGTTTCTTTCCGGATGATGGATCTTAGTTGGGTAAATAGGATAGGGAAATTTTTAAGAGCAGGCTTGTTAAGGTTTGGAAGTAGGAAGAAGTATATTAGAGTCAGAAAGCAAACCAGCTTTGGCTTAAGGCTGGCGACAAAATGATCCAAAAGTGAGTAACCACTAATCAATGTTATACGGTGTGATTGGCCACACATTATTGCGGACGTTCTTGTGGCAGCATGCCCTCACCCACAGATTAGGTAAGTGGTTTGATTGTATCGTAAGAAGTTCTTAGGCACCCTAAGGTATCCTTATTTCTAGAGTTGCTAGCTTTAATGGTTAGCTCTTGGTTGGACGAATCTTAGTATTAATCCTAATCCCTAAGGATTGCTTATGCTCTCTTTTAACCTATCATGAGGTTGTTTAGGTGAACAACTTGTTTTAACCTTAACCTTAGGTTAATGGCAATGATTATCGAAGGGAGAAATCCTATGCTTATGATTAATTACGAGCAATTGATTGTCTTCACTTTGCATATGGTCCAAAAAAGATTAACTTAAATTTAGTAACTTGAGATTGATTAACCATCTAACCCCTAAGATTACTAATCACATTTACTTATCTTAACGCGAGACTAATCTTAATCCTAGGATTAACCACTTAGATTGCTTGATTATCATAATCAGGCATACTAGGTGAATGATGATTGTTAAACTTTAACCCTACATACCAAATCATGCTTACACCTAAGCCTACTTAATCATGCTTGAAAGATAACAACTAACCCTAGTCATGCTCTTGGTAAGTGATTGACATTAATCTCTTGGTTTTTGAAAACCAAGAAACGGTGCACGTGGTCTTAGTTAGTTAATTCGAGGACGGTAAAAATACGGAGTATTATTCGGCATGTGTAGTTCAGGAATTAAACGGTCAAACATTCAGTTAACAATACACGATATGTAAAAATTCGGATACGAGGTTTAAACGAGTATTATTACATTTTCGTTTAAAAAATTCAGCATAAAAAATACGGTTGTAAAATTTACAAATATATATTAATATAACAATATCCTATGAATATGACAATGAAAATCATTTTCTGAAACACATTCATAATGAATATCAGTTTATAATTCATTTCTAAAATCATCACAAGTACTCATAAACCAATTCAATTAATAGTATCATATTCATCCAAAATATAGTTATCGATCCAAAATATCATTTTCATCCAAAATGCATTTCTCAATCTATAATATCAATCAATCCATAATATATTAATCCATAAAATCTAATTGAATTAATAAAAACTATCAAATAATGAGATCATCTGGTAGTAAAGTATCATCGAAATGGGCCCAAGATTCGTCTGGGGTTCGAAGAAGCTCAGACCAGTTACACAAACTCATGTCATCTAAAGTCTTACTCCCATCCAAAAAATCTGGTGCTTCTTCAAACACTTCTTCAACAAATGGATTGATCTTAGAAAGATCAATAGGCGACATATCACTTACTTCACGATCTTTGTACATTGCATCATCAAAGAGTTCATTCTCACATACACCAAATCGTCTAACATCGTCAGTGCCAATCTATTTCTCTTTTTGATTTGAGATGCTTCACATGCATTCCAATTTCTTTCACAAACTGATGAGCTACACGGTTGACTCATAATTCTAATTGCTATCATTTGCAATTCATGGAAGATCGAACCATTAAGCTACTTCCCATTGAACAATTGTGGAAACTTCATATGATATTTAACTAGCCCAGTTACTAGCTGTCTTTCATCTAATGAACACAACTGTTAAACAAGATATTCAACCCCTTCTCTAATATCGATGTTATCTTTTTTATATTTCTCACTAATCTTATAAGCTAGATTAAAAAGTGCAACAATAACATGTACCTTATGGAAAATGTTATTCTCTCTTTTCTGTTAAAATCTTATCATAAGAGAATAATGAGAGGGATCTTTCATGCAAAATTGATCAAGAGCTTCTCTTGCCCTCTCCATAGCATCATATAAGTATCCCGCTATGGACCCATCGCCATCTACTAAACGAAGCACTCTCATAAAATGTTGAACAACGTTCACATAATCTTTCGCATCCACAAAAAAAGACTCATTCTGAATTATTGGAGTTACTTCCCTAGCCTATAATATAGTCTTAGTAAAATTCAAACATCTCAATTTAAAAGATGCAACAAAAATTCTCAAATTATTTTCAAGATCAACTATCGATTGAAGCATAAAAAAATTCGAAGCAAGTGTAATGTTACATGATAATTTCAACTCCTTATTATTTGTGTACTTTCTTATCAATTGCAACACCATATGATGCTTATACATGTAATCTACTATTTTTTTTGCATTATCAATCACAATTTTCACCCATCCAATTTGATTATAGTGATCCTTCAACAATAAATTAATACCATGGCCTGCTCATTTAATTCTGTATAATCGAGGATATTTTTTCATAAGCATACAACCAGCTAGCTCATAATTTGAAGCATTATCGGTATCTATTTGCACAACATGTTCGGGACCAATTTCACCAATGACAGATGATAAAATATTATAGAGATACTCACCAATTAATTTATCCTGTAAACATTCAAATGATTTAAAACAAATAGCACCAAACGGTGAGCACGCGATAACATTAACCCAACACCGCCTCTTTATGTCTATCCATGAATCTAACATAATAGTACAACCTGTAGTAATCCATGATATTTTACACTTGCAGCGTAAGTCTTGCAAGGACCAGTTGGTTTTAAAATAAGGTTAGAAACAATTTTTCACCTATACCTTATATCGTATAATTTCTGAACTGGAGAAATTCCTTCGAGCGTTCTTCGTGTTCTTCAAGCTTCGAGACCTGAACCATGCAATTGAACTCTAAGAACGATTTACGAATTTCATCCACCGACAACCACTTGTTAATTTCAAAAATATATCTCATGAGAATTTTATGTAGGAATTTGAGTATGAGCTCTCAAAATGATTAGAGAAGAAAAATAAAAAATGTTCTCCTTCAACATAATTTTCGGTGGCAACAGGGAGATGGGGGAAAACATTTTTCTCTCTAGCGTTGTTATTAAGCAACTGTATCTAATATTTAATCTATCTACAATCAGATTTCTATTAGATATTGATAAGATGTAATTTTTGATACTTACAAATATACTAATATATTTTCAAATTTATGAAAATTCACCTCATATTTTCATAATTGCCGAAAATTACAATATTACCTAGAGTTTGAGCTGTATCGAGATTCATCAATCCAATTGATAGATTTAATTGATCATTATCAATTAATTAAGTAATTTTTATTTAATAATCATCTAATAATTAGAAAATAATAAACTAATTAATTTCAATACATATTATCACACTTAACTAATTAAGTGACATCACCCATCACATATAGGTGTAGGAAATATGTCTTGGCACTAAATACATTTTGATTCAATTTACTTCGTTTTTCTATTCATGTTCTCATGAGTTATTTTTTAGATCGAATGGACCCACATGAACAAAAGCTAAGGATTAAAATACCCAACGAATTTATCTTCATAAATTTCTGACCTATTTAATCCTGACATCGTACGACTCTACTATAAGTTCGATGCCGAATCAACCCTCGATTCATACGCACCACATTTTCTGTTGGTGTAAATAAACCTTTTTTTTCATTTTCATGGTCCACAGAATATTTTAACATAATACTCATCGTGAATATCAGTAACAAGAGTAAAATTTAAAATTACCATTTTACCCCTCTTGTTATTATTTCCTTAACTCCTTTATTGACCGTGAATAAGAAAAGCATAATAGTGAATTGTCTTGTACAATTCACAAGTCTTAATCAATGACTCGATTCATTGCATACCTGAGCAAGTAAATTCACTAACACACCCATCAATAAAGCATAAGGTGATATTGCTGCTTTCGCAATCCAACCATGAATTTTCATATATATATATATAAATCACGTAACTCCAACTTAATTGAATTACAATCCCAACAGCCGAGATATTTCCCACCAATTCAAATTCACTTATTTGACATATCAAATATTACAACTAACTAAGTCAAGCTACGTATTCACCTCGGGATTAAGGTAATTATGAAAATTTTCTTAAGGTATAACGATTGGCTTTAGAGCTAAATAAACAGTTTTGGGCTCTAAACTAATTTGTTACTGTCTATTCAACATGTTCATAACATGTCTAGGTTAACCGTTTGAATTTTCACTCTCATGCCCAAGACTGGCATTCATTGGTTTAATCTAACAGTCGTAATCGAATTCGATTGCCCAGTCGATCCTAAGACTGCGAATATCACTATGAGAAATAATTAAATACAAATAAATACTTATTACACGCTACTTTATGGACATATTCCAACAATATCTCACTTAGACTAAAGCAGGCGTGTACAATCTCTAATCCCCAAGCCCTCCAGATGACCATTATCTTCGTGAATGGATCTACCAGGTTGTTGACAGTTGAAATATGCGAAACCACATCTCCATGCTGAATAATTTCTCTAATCAGGTGATATTTACGTTCGATGTGTTTGGATCTCTTATGACTTCTAGGTTCCTTAGAATTCGATACAACCCCATTGTTATCATAATAAAGTGTTATGTGCTTGTCAGCGTCTGGAACAACTTCCAGAGTCTTCAAGAACTTTCTATGTCATACAGCCTCCTTTGCAGCTTCACAAGCTGCCACATATTCAGCTTCCATGGTAGAATCAGCAATGCAAGATTGCTAGTGGACCTCCTAAAATCTCTGTTTGCTTGAAAATCAGAATCAGGATACCCCGTCATATTCAAGTCAATACCTGAATACACAACCATATAGTTCATTGTTCTCCTTAGATACTTAAGGACATACTTGATGACATTCCAATGCTAGATTTCAGGTTTATATTGAAAATGGCTCACCACGCCCTCGACATAGTAACTGTCTGGCCTAGTGCAAAGTATCGCATACATGAGACTTCATATGGCTGAGGCATAGAAAATCTTTCTCATGTTTTCCTCTGCTTGAAAGGTCTTGGGAGACTGCTCATTGGAGAGGCTGACTCCATGTTTAAAAGGAAGAAATTATTTCTTAGAGTTTTGCATACTGAAACGATCCAACACCTTATCAATATCAGATGCTTAAGACAGTGCTAATTGTTTGTTCTTCCTATCTCAGAAGTTTTGAATACTTAAGACGAATGCAGCTTCTCCATGATCCTTCATATCAAATTGCTTTGCAAGCCAAATCTTGACATCATATAATTTTCCTACATAATTCTCAATGAGTAGAATATCATCTACGTATAAGACACTAGAATATCATCTACGTACAAGACCAGAAATACCACATTCCCTTCGTGTATTAGCTTATACACATAGGGTTTCGTCCACTAACTACTCAAAACTATAGTTCTTGACAGTTTTGTCGAATCTATCATTCCATGATCGTGATGCTTGCTTAAGTCCATAAATGGACTTCTACAGTTCACAAACTTTACCCTATTGACGTACCTCCATGAACTCGTCCAGTTGAGCCACATAAATGCGCTCATCAAGATTGTCATTTAGAAATGTAGTCTTGACGTCCATTTGCCAGATTTCATAATCAAGGGCAATATAAATGGACAAAAAGATTCATATATATTTAAGCATGCCCACCGACGAGAAGGTAGCCTCGTAGTCTATACCTTCCTTTTGGGTGTAGCCCTTAATCTAGTTTTGAATGTCTTTACATTCTTATCCAGAACTCTATTCTTCTTATAGATCCATTTGCATCCTATGAGTTTTACCCCTTTCAAGAGGATATACAAGCTTCCAGACTCGGTTCGAGTACATTGAATGTATCTCAACGTTCATAACTTCTTGCCATAAGTTTGCTTAAGGACCAGCCATGGCCTCAGACTAGCAGACAGGTTTATCAAGGTCCTTATCTGAGACAGCTGTCAAAGATTCTCCATATGTCATATACCTCTTAGGTTGTCCAACCCTCCCATTACGTCGAGACTCCATAAGCTTTGGCTCATGTCGTGGTTCTTCTATTATTGAATCACAATTTCTGATTGGGAAGTGAGTGTCTTCCCACGCAATAATTCCTCTAGCACAACTGTGCTTCTAGGCTGTACACTTTTAATGTAATATTCTTAAAGAAAACGAGCATTCATGCTAACAAATATTTTCTGGTCAGTCGTACTGTAGAAGATGTACCCCTTCGTTCCTTTAGGATATCCTACGAACATGCATAATTCTGAATGACTGGCCAACTTACTTGTTTCTGATTTTAGAACATGTGCTGGGCACCCCCATATTTTAAAATGATTAGTAGATGACTTTCGTCTATACCATCCTTCATATGTTGTACTAGGCACCATCTTCGACGGAACTTGGTTAAGAATATATGTCATTGTTTCCAAGGCATATCCCCAAAAGAAATCTGAGAGGGATGAGTAACTCATCACGGATCTAACTATATTCATCAGAATTCAATTTATTCTCCCTGACACACTATTTTGCTGTGGCGTACGAGGTGCTGTAAACTGAGAAAAAAATACCTTCTTCCTTAAGAAAGTTTTCGAACTCTCTTAACAAATACTCTTCACCATGATCAGATCGTAGTGTTTTGACTTATTTTTCTAATTGTTTTTCAACAAAGGCCTTATACTCTTTTAACTTTTCAAAAGTTTCAGACTTTTGACACATTAGATAAATAAAACCAAATCGTGAGAAGTCGTCAGTGAATGTTACGAAATTGTTTCTCAAAACATAATTTCAAATTTCCTACTGATACGGCTGATACTAGTGCTCCACTACCCTAGCGGAAGCTGTACTCGTCCTCGCCAAGCCTTCTGACTTCCATACACCTCTGTAGGGAGCAACAAATTTGGTTAGTAGGTGCAGAGTTTACAGTCCAAAAAAAAGTAGAGTCAACTACACAACAGACTTCGGTAACCAAAACTATACCTTTAGATTTCAACCATTTGAGATACTTTGGGCAGTTGCGTTTATATGATGATGCGCGATTAAAATGAAAATTTGATATTGGCATATCCTTATTTCTATATGACATGTTATATGATGATGCACGATTAAAATTAAATTATACATTCAAAATTAATCTCCCTATTGACTCATTTCTAATTACAACACAGAAGAATAATAACTTAAAATCGAACAACGATCAATTTTTTTTTTCAATTAACTTATTTAATCAAATCAAATAACTTAAAATCAAACAACGTAATAATTATGGATACACAAAATTAAATGAGAAGATAAGTTTTGAAACAAATTTTCACTTATACCTTGTATCGGTGAATTTCTGAACTGGCAGAATTTCTTTGAGCGTTCTTCAAGTTTCGGGATTCGAACCAAGCACTTAAACTCCAAGAACGATGCGAATTTCGTCCACCAACAACCACTAATTAATTTTATAAATATATCTCACAAGAATTTTGTGTAGGAATTTGAGTGTGAGATCTCAAAACGATTGAAGAAATATAAAAAAAATTTCTCCTTCAATATAATTTTTGGCGACAATAAGGAGATAGAGGAAAATGTTTTTCTCTCTTGCGTTGTTGACAAACAACTGTATCTAATACTTGATTTATCTGTAATCAGATTACTATTAAATATTGATAAGATGTAATTTTTTATATTTACAAATATATCCACATATTTTTAAATTTTTAAAAATTCACCTCACATATTTATAATTGCCAAAAATTGGCATATTTCTTAGAGTTTGAGTTGTATCGAGATTCATCAATCCAATTGATAGATTTAATTTATCATTATCAATTAATTAATTTATTTTTATTTTCTAATTATCCAATAATTCAAAAATAATAAACTAATTAATTTCAATACATATTATCACAGTTAACTAATTAAGTGACATCACCCATAACATATAAGTGTAAGAAATATGCCTAGGCACTTTTCAATTTACTTCGTTTTTTTATTCTTGTTCTCATGAGCTATTTCTGAGATTAAATGAATCCACATGAACAAAGCTAATGATTTAAATACCAGACGAATTTATTTTCATAAACTCCTTATCTATTTAATCTTGACATTGTAATACTCCAATATAGGTTCGATGCCGAATGAACTCTCGATTCATGCGCGTTACGTTTTCTATTGATATAAATAATTTTTTTTTATTTTCACGGTCAACAGAATATTTTAACATAATACCAATCGTGAATATCGGTAATACGTGTAGAATGTAAAATTACCGTTTTACCCCTCTTATTATTATTTTCTTACTTCCTTTATTGACTGTGAATAAGAAAGACATAATATTTAATTGTCTCGTACAATTCACAAGTCTTAACCAATGACTCATTTCATTGAATATCTGGCCAGGTTAATTTATTTACACACCCATAAAAAAAGTATAAGGTGATATTGTTGCTTTCACAATCCACTATGAATTTTCATATCTGTGAATCACGTAACAATTGAATTAGAATCCCAACAGCTGAGGTATTTTCGCCAATTTGAACTCACTCATTTGATATATCAAAGATTGCAACCAACTAAGTCAAGCTACATATTCACCTCAAGTAATTATGAAAACACGCTTTAGGTGTAACAATTAGATTTAGAGCTAAGTAAACAGTTTTGGCTCTAAACTAATTTGTTACCGGTCTATTCAACATGTTCATAACATATATAGGTTAACCGTTTGAGTCTCCACTCCAATGCCCCAACACTGGCATTCATTGATTCAACCTAACAGTCGTAATCAGATTCGATTTTCAGTCGATTCTAAAATTGTGAATATTGTTTTGAATTTTCTCAGAAGAGTTCGTCTGGAGAAGTCTTTGTCTTCACTTTTCGTTCGTTGATGAAAGTTCTAAAACTTGAGTAATTTATAAACACACTTTAATAAAACTTTCAATTTATTATTCATAAGAATTCAATAATACTACGAGAAATAACTAAATACAAATAATTAGTTATTACATGATACTTTATGGACATATTCAAACAAGTATCAACATCTGTTCTTGCCTCAGGTATTAACTTCGTACGAAGCTTTGAGTTACTAGGTACAATATAATCACTATCAAAATCACCTAAAGCTTTAATCATGTTAATAAATGACTTAAACTGAACTAACATTAAATGTTATGTTGTTCATGATGAAGAATTGAGCAATTTTGTCTTAATCGCTTTTCTCTTTCCTATCAGAGAATTCTAGGATTGAGGTTTGAGTCTAAGTAGATAGACTTAAAGAGAAAACGTTCGATTCTTGATTACTTTCATTAACTGAGTCATTTTTTTTTTTTTTACTAGAACTTGAATCTCCAATTAAAAAAAATCGCTCCAGCGTAAACCTCATCTAGTACTTTACTACATATATCAATATCACGATCACTTATTCCATATAAATGAGATTTTACTCTAGAAATTCCTCTAGTAAAATCTCTTCGCAAAATTTACATTTGAAACGATTATTTGACTGTTCAGCATGATTTCAAAATTTATCCCTTTTCCTCACCATGATTATCCAAATTTAAAAATTTTGAACTAGATTCAACAAAACCTAAGCACGATTAAAGTTCATATCATTCAGAATCAACTAAGCCAAATTCAGAATTAACATAAACCAAATTTTAAATTAACAGAAAATAAATTCTGAATTGAATGAAAAAAATTAAAACTATAATTTTTGACATATACACTTATCATACGCGTTACCAACGCTGCTCTATAGTTAAAGGAGACTAAATTGCAAATAACAAGATGAACAAATGGCTGAAAAAAGAGAGAGAATCAATACCCAAAACAGAAATAAAAATACAATACCCAAAACTTCTTGTCATATAGCATGTAACAAAAGAACATTCCCATTGCCACATATTTATAGAATGCCAAATAACTCAGAATTCAATAATTTTAAACTATTTATCATAATTTCACTTTTACTTCTCAAACTAGTGTTATGAAGATATCATGGGGACGCATGGACCTAAAATTTCAAACTCCAATAATACGATAATTAATTAAATCTTTTAATAGTATATCACTTTATTAAATTTCAAGTTACTATAAACTTGAAATTGAAATATTGAAATTATACATATTAATTACTCAAAGACTTATATAGTTCATTGATATAATCACTACATATCGATCAATCCTCCATAAATAGTTCATAGTTAGAACTGGATAAATAATCCGTTAAACTCTCTTATTACTTCTTTCTCCTTGAGTTCTGTTATTTCTTCAACGAATGATAATTTTATGATCTTATCATAAATTTGAGCACTCATATCATTCAATACCCGAATCAATACTCAAGTAAATTATTTATCTGAAATTTCATAATGAAGGAATGGTTCCATCTTGTAAATTAGCATTCTCAACTATTTACTTCATTAGGCTTCCAAGATACATGGAATTGACTTCAATGAAGTATGAAACCTTTACCGAGTAATTTAAAAAGCATAATGTTATATATAGGAACATGTTAATTGCTCAGAAATAAGATCATTATATATATATATATATATACGAACATCGATATAATGAAACTTGAATATTCTATATGAAAGAATTATCACAACGGAAACCATCTCAATCTTTGATTTATCTTTAAGACAGCGTAATCTATGCATATAGAATCGAATCTCGAGATTACCATATAAGCATGAACCTTAAGAAATTCTTCATGCCACTCTAAGATCCAAACCTTCATACATGCGCAAAATGATACCATGATCTACGCCCCAACTCCATGAACTCTCGTCTCACACCACCGTTCCTGATTACCGAGTGATATCGAATCATGTTAAGTATTAATAGAATTTATTATTGAGAATCTGTGCATCCTCACTATCTAACAAAACATGCCTATACAATATGTCGACTCATAGAGTCTCAATAATAGAAATTCAAAAAACCTAAGCTATTAATTATACTTTCATAACTCTCTTAAAATTAAAATCACTCGTAATATAATAATGAGTAGTCATAATTTTCTTAAGATAGTAGTCTACCAAAAATTAAACTCACTAGTCTTCTCAATACATTCCAACAACACTAGTACATTAGCTGGGTACTCCACCTTGTAACTAAGATAAATTGTTGTACATGATAGAGCTAATGCGCTATAGTATTTCATAGTAAAGCGTAAAGCTTCATTAGACTGTGAGTTTGTGAAAAATAAAGCATATTCAAGTCATAAAGAATCTTGGTTAATAACCTTGTTCCTATGCGCTAAACTCCATATGACCCATAACTACGTATTATATGCTTGTGGACATTTTTACAATAATATCGATGTAAAAAAGTATAGTCATTGATTATAATTCAAAATTAAACATCTAAATAACATATAATTCATGGCTTTTACACAATCCCATGGTATATTCTAGCGATATTATTAGATATTCAAATTTATCGCGTCTCAGTCATAAATAATTTCATTATGTTAAGTACCTTCATTCCAATGCTTCCATATTAATAGTTTGGATAAGACCATACCATTCTTAAGGGAAATGAGTTATACTCATAATTATTGATGAACTAAAAATCTCAACTTCAATCATTAATTACAAACACGTTTTAGCATTATACCTAAAATATTATCCTTTTGTACACAACTCTTATATGCAATGTTTAAGGTCACATATAATAATCATAGAATTTTCATCATACTTATAAATTATCAAACATCTATGCATGAAAAACATTAAATGAAGAATCAACTTTATTTAACAATTCACTATAAAGTCTTTACATAGTATGCTTAAAGGACAACATCTCCAACATAATCATGCTCCATGATCATCCTTGTCCTGAACACGCTTGGTTATAATTATGCTTATGATGCTTCTGTTAGGGGTTATACCCTCAAAGCATGTTTATTGACATTTTGATATAAAATTTAAAGATATTAATATATGAAAATTTCATATATTTTTCTTATATTTGTTCTTTTAAATTATTATTGAATAATTTATATAAATATATGAAAATTTCATATTCATTAATATGATTATGATTTTGTATTAGTACGAGGGGATTAAGATCATAGATTATGAATAAAATTGTCAACAATATATTAAAGTATGAAATATTTAATGAATGATTGCTAGTACGGTTCACTAAGCATTATGAGTGCGTGTGATCTAGATTCGGATCATTGATGTGGATAGACATCTTAGTGAAAGTATTTTATATAATAAAATTATACATGACATGACCAATTAACATTCCATTTATCATAATGATTTAATACACAATAATTCGATGATCATATGTTGATCAGTCTGAATCCTGAGTAGTCATGTACTTCTATGCTTATCTACTAGATCTTTTGATTCACTCATTAATGTCTGTTTATTAATCAGGCTAGTGACTTTTGTTTTAGAGATTCAGTGATGTGGATGGTTGGGGTCATGATCTTACAAGATTTGAAATCTAAGCTTTCTTAATGAATCGTATATTGGTTCTCTTAAGTGTTAATTCTGGAACTGAATGGTTACTGAGCTCAAATTTATAATAAGATTATAAATTAGTCATTCACTAGTGGATTAATGGTAATTAATGATCAAAAGGTAATTAGAAGGGTAAATGGTAATTTTGACCAGTTTCAATTTATGAATAAATAATTGAAAGACAGTATTACATGAAATGATTATATCAGTGGAAAACATGAGAATACTCTGTAAATACATTCTATAATCTCTAAGAGTGCAATTCCATATTTATAGTGGAGTAATAATCTGGTTTATTGGAGCTTAGGATTATAGGTCTATGGTCTCCAAGTCACCTCTATACTACGCTGTGTAGGGTATGAATATTTCAGAGCATGAGAAAAGGACTAGCTTGCAAAAGTAATTTGAATTCTGGGGCAAGTTCATAATTATGAGATAGATATGTGTGATTAATTATTTATATATTTAAATATAATTTTCAAAAATTATTTATATAAATTATTATTAATTTTTTTAATTATCGATAAGTGAGACAGAAGATCTAATTTATAAAATTAGATAATTAAATTATTATTAGATAATAATTTAAATTAACTAAATCTGCTATTTGTGAAATAACAGAGAAGTTGTATGATACAGACAATTAGATATGTTAATTTTGAATTAACTGAGATCTAGATAATTATCTGATTAAAATAAATATTTAATTCATAGTAATTTTCATGTGTCGATCACTGATAGGGTATCAGAAATTGACATCGGCTACTGTGATGTCACGTGAGGAACTGTGGTGGCTCACGACACACTGCAGTGCCATGTGACACTCGAATTGATATACAATTAAATATTATTTTAGTTTATCCTTAAAAATTTGATATGACATTATCTAATATATATGTATATATATATTATTCTAATGGCCTAGGTTAAGAGGAGATAATCAGTTAATCAGATCATCAGTTCGTCAATCAAGAGTTGAATTGAGAACACGATTGGTGTCAAAGATATTTTTTTCTATGATTAAACGTTAATCAAATCTCTAAAAGAATAATCATCACGTTCTTTTAGAGAATCATCTCACTAAAGTCCTTCTATATACCCACACACGTCCTAGTGCGTTGATGATTGACTTGAAAGATCTTGGTGTAGATCTCGGAGTTTACTGATCGTTGGAACGATTTCGTGGAAACAAATGATCGATCAGTTTTTGCAAGAATACTTAATATAGACTATAAGAGGTATATGATTCCTAATCTTGTATATTGTAGATTTAACTTATAAATATATAATTGATCCCGTCTGATTGAAAAATAGTTTTCAATAAAAATTTTTATTTTATTATCGTGGCGTTGCGCAAGTTTTGTTTTATTAAAAGATTTAATTTTTATTAAAAACTAATTTTTTAAAAAGGTCACGTGCCTCCACGCTTCCGCCACGCACGCACCGCGACGGCCAGCAGCTTCTTGTTCAACTTAAGATCAATAATCGTAGATCAAAGATTTTAAATTAAACATGCTTGGTGGCCAACTTGAATTGATGTTAACCCGTCCTCCAGCCATTTCGACAAAGTAATGGTAGATTTTGTACAGTTTCCACTATTGGCCTAGCTGTTGGATGCAATATTTCAAATAATTCGGTCGTTACGTAGTGTAACGGACATTTTGTAACGGTATTGGAGTGTTTTGTACTGTTACTGTCACACCCCTAGTAAACTAACTAGAAGCTAAAACTTCGGGCGGAATGCGTGAAGTGGAAATTTCAAAACTATTCTTAATAAAATCTAACTTATGTAGGACATGAATGAAAGTTTTTTTGGATAAATAATACCATAAAACTATATTAAAAGTTTGAACATGTATAAACTTAAAGAAATACCCAAATAACTTTTGAGTCCCACAATTTGTTAGCCTAAAACTTTACTTTGACATATAATAACTAAATAGGGTTGTCAGAATTGTCCATTGCATGGAATACCGTACTTTTCCATTCCCGTACTCATTCTTCAATTTATTGCTCGACATCTATATCCTCCTGAGTTTCGTCTGAGCCCAGGTTTGTAAGCTAGCTATTCAATGGAAGACTTTTTCCTCTTATTTATGTTCAGCGTTAGGGTCCTTCACATAATCTCTCATCGTGCCCCTTCCTATTTTCGTATATGGGCGAGATAGTGCTTTTACCTTTGACTAGGTCAACGGCTTTCGTGCAGCTCAATCCATTGCTTTGTTCTATAGTAAGGGGCTTTTTTAATAAGGCTCGCGGTAGGCGCTCATGTTTTTTGGCTCGTCTCGTGTATTGTAGCAAGACTAACAAGTGGTTACGTATCTCTCGTTATTTGGGACCATATTCATCTCTTTAGGGTTCTATTGAATCGGTTTGATTACTACAATCATCTGGAAGTCACAATAACTATAGTAAGTATATAAAATATACTCAGTAAACAACCAAATGATACACATAACTTAGCACACATATAAGCATGTCATATAGTGTTCGGTGCATATAAATACTACATGAGATTTCTAGACATAAAAATGAGATAATTTAACTCACATTGTTTATAATTTCCTTAAATAATACAAAACTTACATATAAGAAATCTAATAACATAAGGCGGAGCTATAACATATATAACCACTTGATTTGTGGTAACAATGAATGTAAATAATATGAGAACATACTAGTGAGTCCTTAAGTCGACTCGAATTCCATAAACTTATAGAGCTTTTACCTTAAGGATGAATGACATATTCTTGCAACAATTCATGACAATATAAATGCTTCCATTAAAATTACAAAGTCAAGCTTATGAGATTATAAAACAAAACCTTAATGATGCTACTAATATATGAATATGTTATCTATAACATTTATAAATTTAATATTTAATAGAGTGAAACTTGTGTTTCGCAAAAGTACAGAATCATAGATCTTGTAAATACATTAACATACATATTCATAGATTATTTACATAGCTTTAGTAGTCAATACAATCATGTACAAACAATCTATAGTATTGTGTTTCTAGTCAAACAAAATTTAGTCACTTACTTCTCGTTCTTTGAGCTTTTGAAATTCACTTTACTCGTTTTTGAAGCTTCCTAATTCTTTTTTTCTTCTTCTTTTCAAAAACTCTTTAATCTTCTTATTTGTAGTTCGAAAGCAAAAATTTCTAACTCTCAAAGGAAGACTCTATAACTTGTCATGTACTTTTAATTGCCCTTTTAACAAAAATCAAAAGAAACTTCCTTCTCTTTATTAATCTAGTAATTACGTACTAAGCTTATAACTGAGCATATATGTTTATGTTTCTTTTTTAAACATCTCATAACTCTTACTATAAAAATACAAACTTCTATCCCATTAAAGAAAAACTCTTGTCAAGCTTCATATTCTTTTAGTGCTAAAACAAAACTCTTAAAAGAAATTCAAACATTGTCAAACGTTATCATCTTCTCTTAATTCATTATTTTTATGAAACTCTCAATTAACTTTTTCGTTTTTAAGGGTTCTAATTTTACCAAGCTTAATAACTGCTATTTAATTATTTTTTTTATAACATATCATAACTCTCACAAGAAGATTTTTACTAACAATCAGAAGAAACATATTTATACTTAGTTTCTAATGTTATTAGTGCTGGTCGTCGCGGCGTGGACTTTTAAAAAAATTAAATTTTTAATAAAAATTGAATCTTTTAATAAAACAAAACTTGCGCAACGCTACGATAACCAAATAAAAAATATTATTGAAATTTTTTTTCAATCAGTCAGGTCCATTATATATTTATAAGTTAAATCTAAAACATACAAGGTTATGAATCATATACATCTTGTAGTCTATATAGAGTGTCCTTGCAAAAACTGATTGATCCTCCGTTCCCACAAAATCATTCCAACGATTAGTAGACTCTGAGATCCACACCAAGATCTTTCAAGTCAATTTTTAACGCACTAGGACGTATGTGAGTACATAGAATATTACAAGACACTTTTTATGTCTCAAGATATTCTCAACACATGAGATCTAGAGATTTTTTTAGAATGATTTTAGTTAGACGATTCTCTAAAAGAACGTGATGATTATTCTTTTAGAGATTTGATTAACGTTTAATCACATAAGAAAACTCTCTCTGACACTAATCGTGTTCTCAATTCAACTCTTGATTGACGAACTGATAATCTGATCTACTGATTCTCTCACCTTCTTTCAACAACCTAGGCCATTAGAATAATATTTGAATATATTATAGATAATGGCGTATAATATTTTTAAAAATAAAATGAAATAATATTTAATTATAAAATTACCAATTGCAGTAGGACTAGCTGCAATCGTGCACAATTACGGTACAACATGGAACCACTATAGTGCCATGTGAGACTATAGTTTTGCACACTCACTACGGTAGTGTCACGTAGCACCACAGTAGTTCGTGTCAATTTTTGATACCCTATCAGTGATTGACACGTGGCAATTACTGTGAATTAAATATTTATTTTAATCAAATATTTATCTAGATATCAGTTAATTCAAAATATCTAATTTCAGAAATTAGATATTTTGTNTTTAAATATATAAATAATTCAATTAATTAATCACATATAATTATCTCATAATTATGTACTTGTCCAAAATAAAAATTTCTTTTGCAAGTCATTCATTTTCTCACATCCTGAAATATTCACTCTCTAGACAACGTAGTATAGAGGTGACTTGAGGACCATGAACCCATAATCCTAACCAGTGGTTAATATATCATCAAAGTTGTACTAGGCTTGGGGAAAAGTTTAAACTTAGAAATTGAACAACCAGAAGAGTTCAAGGTTAACGATTAAAAGAAAATGATTTATAAGTTGAAGAAAAGTTTCTATGGACTGATGCAAGCACCAAGACGATGGTACTGCAAGTTTGATTCTTTCATGATTGATCAAGGATACAATAAAACATCTGTTAACCATTGAATGCTTGTTAGACATTGTAGTAAGGAAAGTTTATCACATTCATGCTCTCTATGTGCACGATATGTAGATTATAGGACAAAACAATGTCAAGATCATTAAGTTGAAAAAGGAAATTAGCAATTCACTCGTCATGAAGGATTTGTGACCAGCAACACAAATACTTGGCGTGATCATCTCCTGTGATAGGAAAAGTGGAAACATTTGGCTATCATACGATAGGTACATTGAAAAAGTTTTTGATAGACATCATCACCATTCACTGAAAGTAGCACTCCAAGTGGCGTTTTCCCATTTACAATCAGATTATTAATTAAACTCTTTAATTAAATAATCTTATTTATTAAATTTATTATTACTCTACTATAAATATAAAATTACACTATTAGAGATTATAGAATGTATTGACAGAGTATTCTCATGTAGTCTACTGACATAATCATTTCATGTAGTTATGTCCTCCAATTATTGGTTTGTAAATTAGAATTGGTCAAAATTATCATTTTACCCCTTCTAGTTACCTGTTTATCCTTATGTACCATTAATCCACTAGTTTATAATCTTATTATAAATTTGAGCTCAATAACCATTCAGTTCTAAAATTAACACTTAAGAAAATCAATATACGATCCGTTAGGAAAACTTAGATTCCAAATCTTGTAAGATCATATCCCCAGCCATCCACATCACTGAATCTTCAAAACAAAAGTCACTACCCTGATTAATAAACAGACCTTAACGAGTGAATCAAAAGATCTAGTAGACATGCATAGGAGTTCATGACTACTCAGGATTCAGACTGATCTACATATGATCATCGAATTGATGTGTATTAAATTTTAATGATAAATGACACATTAATAAAGATATAAATTGACATCGGTCCTGCATATATAATCTTATTATATAAAGTACATTCACTAACATGTCTATTCACATCAATGATCCAAATTTAGACCACACACATTCATAATGTTTAGTGAACCGTACTAGCAACCATTCATTAAAGATTACATACTTTAATATGTTGTTGACAATTTTATTCATCATCTATGATCTTGATCATTTTGTACTAATACAAGATCATAGTCTCATTAAAGAATATGCAATTTTCAGATATTTATATAATTTATTTAACAAAAATTTAAAAGAACAATGATAAGAAAAATGTAATTATCATTAAATTTTATATCAAAATGTCAATACACATGCTTTGAGGGCATAACCTCCAACAATCTCTCACTTGCCATAAACTAAATGTGCCATCTCTCTTAATCTCATGTTACACACGTGAACCTCAAATGATATCGCAGGAAGTGTCTTTGTAAAAAGATCAGCCAGGTTCTGTTTCGATGTTATCTTCATAACAATTACATCCCCTTGATGCACGATCTCTCTTACAATATGATATTTCCTCTCTATGTGCTTGCCCCTCTTGTGACTTCTCAGTTCCTTAGAATTTACTACCTCCATACTGTTATCATAGTACATGACAGTGACTTGTCCATATCTAGAACTACATCCAGATCAGAATAGAACTTTCTGAGCCATACCGCCTCTTTCGAAGCTTCACATGTTACTATATATTTGACTTTCATAGTGGAATCTACGATGCTAGAATTTTTAATACTCCTCTACATAGGGTGAATACTAATCCAGATGTCGACTTTCGTCTGTCTCTGTCTGATTGAAAATCAGAAATCAGTATATCCAATGGGGTTTAGGTCCCCACCTGAATAAACAAACATATAGTTTCTCATTCTCCTAAGATACTTGAGAATGTGCTTTACTGCAATCCAGTGTTCCAAACCTGGATTCAAATGATAACGACTGGCAGTTTTCACTACATAACAGATGTCTGGTCTCGTACACAACATGACATACATGAGACTTTCAATTGCCGAAGCATATGGAGCCTTTCTCATATCCTCTTCCTCCTGAGGTGTCTTAAGACATTGTTCTTTAGAGAGGACAATTCCATGTCTGGTCGGTTGTTGACCTTTCTTAGAATTCTCCATAAAGAATCTCTCCAGCAGCTTATCAATATAAGATGTCTGAAAAGTGTCAAGAACTTGTTCTTTCTATCCCGTAGGATTTGGATGCCTAGAACATAGCTCGCTTCTCTCAAATCTTTCATTTGAAATTTTTCAGCTAACCACTTCTTTATTTTTGACAAAGTTTCTACTTCATTCCCAATGAGTAAAATATCATCAACATAAAGAACTAAGAAAATCATTATCATATCTTCGGTGTATTTATAAACACAAGCTTCATCAATATTTTACTTGAAGCCATAAGACTTTATATTCTCATCAAAGGTAAGATTCCAAGATCTAGATACTTTCTTTAATCCATAAGTGGATTTAAGAAATTTGCATACTTTCTAATCTTGCTCCTTTTGTACGAACCCTTCTGGTTGTATCATATAGATAAGCTGTCTTAACATCCATTTTTCATATCTCATAGTCAAAACTAGAAGCTATGGATAAAAGAATGTGAATAGATTTTAGCATGGCCACATGGGAGAATGTCTCTTCGTAATCAACTTCCACCCTTTGTGTATAGTCCTTGGCTACTAACTGTGCCTTGCAAGTTTTTACTTTTCTATCTACACATATTTTCTTTTTGAAGATCCATTTACATCCAATGAGCCTGACATCTTTAGGTGTATCTACAAGTTTCCAGACAGAATTGGAATATATAGATTCAATTTTCTGGTTCATGGCATCTTACCATTTCTCCTTTTGAGGATCATCCATTGCTTCTTCTTAAGATAATTGATCGTCTTTATTAGTGTCTGACACTAGGGCATGTGCCTCTAGTTCGTAGCAAACTGGTTGTCTCACAACTCTCTCACTAAGACGTTGCACTGAGGTTTCCTTTGCAGGAACTGTAGCTAATTCCTCGAGAACTACTTTACTGTGAGGTTAGTAGTTTTTCATATAGTCATGCTCAAGAAATGTTGCATTTGTCGACACAAACACCTTTTGATCATTGTGACAATAAAAATACCAACATCTAGTCTCTAGAGAATAACCAACGAATATGTATACCTCAGACATTGACTCTAACTTTCCATTCTTGGGTTTAAGAACGTGAGTTGGACACCCCCATATACGAAAATGATTCAAACTAGGTTCGGAGCTATTCCATAACTCTAAAGGTGTCTTTCTTACAGACTTAGAGGGCACTGCATTCAAAATGTAAGTTGCCATGTGTAGTGCATATTCTCAAAATGTAAGTGACACTTATGAGTAGCTTAACATCGACCTAATCATATCAAATAAGGTTCGGTTTCTCCTTTCTACAACACCATTTTGCTGTGGTGTTACAGGTGTTCTAAGTTGGGATAAGATTCCACACTCCAACAAATAATCCTTGAATTTTAAATCCAAGTATTCACTACCTCGATCGGATTGAAGGGTTTTTAATGATTTACCTAATTGCTTTTCAGGTTCAGCCTTGAAGTCTTTAAACTTTCCAAAAGTTTCATACTTTCGATGCATTAGGTAACTATAACCATATCTTGAGTAATCGTTAATGAAAGTAACAAAATACTTATACCCACCTCTATCTTGTACATTGATCGGTCCACAAACATACTATGTACTAACTTAAGTGGGTCATTGGCTCTTTGGCCATTTCCTGTGAAAAGTCTCTTGGTCATTTTACCCTATAGACAGGATTCACGAACAGAAAGAGTTCAAACTTTTAACTCTATCAAAGCACCATGCTTTATTAACCTGTTTAACCTATCTAGATTAATATGTCCCAACCTAAGATGCTATAAATATGTGTTATCATCATGATAAATCCTTTGTCGTTTGTTATTTTTAGGTTTTGCTACTTCAAATAATTCAGAATTATTTAACGCGCATTCAGTCGGTTTAAGCATATACAATCCTTTATAATTTTAGCATGATAGATATCGAATCCATTCTTCGAAACAATAAACTCTTTATTAATGAAAGAAATTTCGAATAACTGTTCTTGCAAAAATGAAAGAGAAATAAAATTCCTAAAAAACCCAGGAATATAATAAACATCATTCAAAACTAAGTAATTATATCCGAAAAGTAAACAAATTGTCCCTAATACTTTAGCTAACATGAGCACACCACTGCCAATTCTCAAAATGACCTCGCCCTCAGCCAGCTCCCTTGACGAATCAAACATCTACAAAGAAGAACATACATGGTCAGTGACTCCATAATCAAGTATCCAGGATGTTAAATCATATTCCACTAAATAAGCTTCAAGTATAAGTAAATCATATTTACCTTTTTTTCAGCTCAGAGAGATACTTGTTATAGTTTCTCTTCTAATGACCTTCAACCCCACATGGAAACACTTTCCTTTGGGCTTGCTGTATTTCCTGTTCTTCTTAGCTTTCGGCGATGTCTTGGATTTCTTTTCTCTTTTGTTTTTACTCTTGTCCTTATCATTGTTCTTCGTCATTTTCTTGTTCTTAACAATATTGGAAGAAGGTTTTTGCTCGACAATATTTGCCTCGCCTTCTTTGGTCATTCTAAGGTTGAGTGACTAAAAAATCTACAGTTTATTCCACAATTGGGTCATGTTAAATTGTAATTTGTTCATAACATAGTTGATCATGAAAGCAGAAAAAACTGGTGTGAGTGACTCTAGTATGATACTAACTTGAGTCCGTTCATCAATGGTCACCCCATTTATTTCTGCCTCGTGCATTATGTAATCATGTTCAAGAACAGAAGTACCCTTCCTCATCTTAGTTGTCATATAGCTCCTAGTGCCCTCATGACGACTTTGATCGAACTGCTGCCCAAATATTGCCTGTAAAGATTCCATAATCTCATAGGCAGTCTCCATGCTTTCATGCTTGGTTCTCAGAACATCATTCATGTTCACAAGCATGTAGCACTTCTCCTTATTGTTTGATATGATCCAAGCATTATATTTATCCTTAACATTCTTAGGGGCGTTAGCAGCGGGCTCCTAAGAACATTCCTCAGTAAGGACGAACTTATGGTTCTTACAAATCAACATTAAATTTATATTTGATAAATATCTAGAATTCAAAAAATAAACGTGATGTATGAATGCAATAAAAATAAATACATAAATTTAGCATTTACAAGTCACGATAAAACAACTCAACGATTAATGTACCACCTTAGGGTGGGTGGACATGATGCTTTTTGGTGATTTTGAGATTTGCCATGTTGGATTTTTTTTTAGATTTTTGCTTAAACAAATAATATTTATCACTGCTACTTCTAAATGAGGCTTAGTGGGAGAAACATTTTTAGACAAATTTTCCCAACAAAATTAATTCAATTCCAAAAGACTATTGATGAGACATTCTCATCCTTATTAATTAAAACTTAAAATATATCAATTTTCTCTTCTAGTAATAAGGTATCGCTTGTTCGGTTATGTCAGAACTATCAACATGAAAATTTAATTGTGACTTTGTGAATGTAACTCATAATTTCAGATTTCATGACTTCATTTAGAATATGCCGCCTTAGGGTCGGTCAAAACTAAACTACATCAGTTCCTCCTATCTTCTTAAGAAGTCCAACTTTGATATTGGTACAGCTCGAAACCTTTCTTAGGGGATAAAAACAAAGCCATCTCGAGACCCTCACCGCACCTCATGGTGTTGTACTAAAGATGGAGACTATATATTATATTGGCATGTCAACCTTCTCCCACTCACTATTTTAAGATAATGTGGTACTATTTTAACTAATCAATTAATTCTAAATTAACTGCTAGTTAAAATAATAACCCTATGAATATTTTAATTATCAGTTAATCTAATCTCATCTGTCTAAGTTCATTTGACTTTCTGAAGTACCTAAGTCATAATTAGGTGAACTTAGATCAACTAATTAATAATATTCATCAAACTTTAATAAAACTCTTTTACTAAAGTGAGTTAACCTAAATATTACTATAGCCTTTAGTTTTAACTAGTTAAAACCTTGCAATTTACATGCAATTGATTTCATAAAGCAATACATGTAACATACTAGGACAAACCTAATAAATTATGTTTCTACAGATGAGATGTATGATTAAATAAAACTGTGTGAGATTTTCATGTATGGCATGTGATCGACTGATGTATGTACATGTTATCAAACATAACAATTAAACAAATAATAATGGCCTGAGTGACTATTGAGTATTTCTAAATTACAACTCTTGAAATAAAAAAATAAAATTACAAAGCGGACTTCAAGAATACATATTTCTCAAATTTTGTCTTCTTCTCCTGATGTCCATCTTCATATTCTTCAAGTTTTGAACAAAACCCTTTTTAGTTTGAAAAACTATTTTTGTTGATTAAAACAATTTCTATAATGATGTTTTTAAAATAGTCAAATAAACACTTTATTTGATTTGATCAAACTTGGGTCAATCCCAATCAACCTATTAATTTTTAATTTTCATAAAATCAAAAATTAATAATTAATTTTAAAATTACATTAATTTCAAAATTTAAATGGATAATTAAAAGAGTTTGAGTTTTAATAAAACGCTTAGGTGATAGAGTTGGTTGCATGGTTTGTTGAAAACTTTCCTAAAACATGACAATATTTGTTACCGACGATAAGACTCTCATATCACCGTCCATAAAATAAACTTTTAATAAAAATCAAATATTTTAATAAAATAAAACTTGCGCAACGCCACGATAACTAAATAAAAATGTAACATACAAGGTTATGAATCATATACCTCTTATAGTATATATCAAGTGTCTTTACAAAAACTGATCGATTTTCCGTTCCCATGAAATCTTTCCAACGATCAGTGGATTCCGAGATCCACGCCAAGGTCTTCCAAGTGAATCCTCAACACACTAGGACGTGTGTGGGCACGTAGAATATTACAAGATACTTTTTCTGTTCTTAAATGTACACAACACATGAGATCTAAAGATCTACTAAGAATGATTTTAGTGAGATGATTCTCTAAAAGAACGCGATGATTATTATTTTAGAGATTTGATTAACGTTTAATCATAGAACAAAATCTCTCTGACAACAATCATGTTCTCAATTCAACTCTTGATTGACGAACTGATGATATGATCAACCGATTCTCTCCTCTTCTTTCAACAACCTAGGCCATTAGAATAATATCTATATATATTCTAGATAATGACGTATCTGATTTTTAAAGATTAATTGAAATAATATTTAATTGTAAAATTACCAATTGCAGTTGGACCCGCTACAATTGTGCACAACTACAATGCCACATGGCACTATAGTGTGTCGTGAGCAAGTACAGTGCCTCAAGGCACTATGTTTCACTGCACCACTAGAGTGCCATGTGGCACTACAATGATGCACACTCACTACTGTAGTGCCACGTTGCACAACAATAGTCCATGTCAATTTCTGATACCCTATCAGTGAATTAAATATTTATTTTAATATTTATTTTAATTATATAAATATTATTTTAATAAGATAATTATATGGATATCAGTTGATTCAAAATTAGCATATCTGATTATCTCTATCAACTAACTATCTGTTATTTCACAAATAACTGATTTAGTTGATTTAAATTATTATCTAATAGTAATTTAATTATCTAATTTCACAAATTAGATATTCTATCTCACTTATCGATAATTATATAATATGTATATATATATATCATTTCAGAAAATTATATTTAAATATATAAATAATTTAATTAATTAATATTAAATTAATTAATCAAACTTAATTATCTCATAATTATGTAGTTACCCCATAATTCAAATTTTTTTTAAAAGTCAGTCATTTTCTCATGTCCTGAAATATTCACACCCTAGACAACGTAGTATAGATGTGACTTGGGCACCATGGACATAAAATCTTAAACTCCAATAAACCAAATTATTAATTAAACTCTTTAATTAAATAATTTTATTTATTAATTCTATTATTACTTCACTATAAATATGGAATTGCTCCCTTAGAGATTATAGAATGTATTTACAGAGTATTCTCATGTAGTCTACTGACATAATCATCTTATGTAGTTTTGTCTTCCAATTATTGGTTCGTAAGTTAGAACTGATCAAAATTACTGTTTTACCCTTCTAATTACCTCTTGATCCTTAAGTACCATTAATCCACTAGTGAATGACTAATTTATAATCTTATTATAAATTTGAGGTCAATAACTATTCAGTTCCAGAATTAAAACTTAAGGGAACCAATATACAATCCGTTAGGAAATATTAGATTTCAAATCTTGTAAGATCATGTCCCCAACCAACCACATCACTGAATCTTCAAAACAAAAATCACTAGCCTGATTAACAAACAGATCTTAACGAGTGAATCAAAAGATATAGTAGATATGCATATGAGTTCATGACTATTTAGGATTTGGACTTATTTACATATGATCATCGCATTGATATGTATTGAATATTTATGATAAACGACACGTTAATAAAGATATTAATTCACATTGGTACTGTCATATATATTCTTATTATATAAAGTACATTCACTAAGATATCTATCTAATCAATGATCCGGATCTAGATCACACTCATTCATAATGCTTAGTGAACCGTACTAGCGACCATTCATTAAAGATTTCATACTTTAATATGTTGTTGACAATTTTATTCACTATATATGATCTTAATTCTCTTGTACTAATACAAAATCATAGTCTCATTAATAAATATGAAATTTTCAGATATTTATATGAATTATTCAACAATAATTTTAAAAAACAATTATAAGAAAAATGTTATGCTCTTTAAATTTCATATCAAAAAGTTAATACACATGCTTTGAGGTTATAATCTCAACAACTAGTTCATTAACTAAGCATGGAATCATCATTCTCATGTATATATTACTTTTACACACTCCTTATACGGAAGTTATTTTCTTTCTTTTTATAGCTCTTAATTAAGCTATTAAAACAAATAGCAACAAAATCCACTTTTACTCTCACTTTCACGTTTCTAAAATCTAACATAATAACAATTAATTCTATGAAGTTTAATAACAATTAACATACTGATAGCCATAAACTTCATAATACCAATCCATTTAACTTGTGTCCTTATGGATTGGTTGGATCTGTTACAAATATCAAATATTATATTCAATCTATCAAACTTAATTATTTTTGGGTGAAGTACATACTTTACCAAAAAGAAAAGAGTAAGTACCAGACTCAATATTGATATAGACGGTCTAAGAAGCATGGCCGTGAAATATGCATAGTAATTAGTACAAATACCTTAATTGAACATCATAATTATTTTAAATTTACCATTTCTTTTTATGATTCATACCAAAAGAAACTTAGTAATTCTACTATTATCTAAGCTATCAAAAAACAACTCAGAGACGCCAAGGATATTTTTTCAAATATATTGCGATAGATACTATGTTAATCATTAACTATTTATCATTTTATAATTTATTAAAACAATCCTATTTGAGAAACACCCTATCTTATTTTTAATTAGATTTTTTTTTCTTTTTTTCGGGATGTCACAGTTACCGTCGGATGTAATGGCCTTGACACACCGAGACGCCTGATATTTTCTGCGACAAGGCCGCCACAGAGTGAATCTATAAAAACAGAGCAAAAAAGCATAGAAGATAGGCTTATATTGCTGGCTGAAGGATTGTGAGAGAGATAGAGGCTGAGAGAAGAAGGTGGGCTATGGTTTATTCGGTGCTGCAAAGAAAAACCTACGGTACAAATACTATATTGTACAAGGACTTAATTTACAATTTGATCTTCTGATCCTGTGAGGTCCATAAAATATGATTTAAGGGTAATTTTAATCATTGTATGGTACATCATCCATACCATAAAATTTTCGAAAATGAAGTATTAACTTAGTGGAATCCAGCTGGAGATGACTTTTTTGGCCATTATCATACTTGACATTCTCTTTAACGTATAATATATTAACCAACAATTAGATCATCCTTTGTGATCCCACGTTGCACATGATTTGTACCATACCATAATAAGGCATTTTTAAAGATTTCTCTTATAGTTCTCACACTTTTTAAATTAGAAAAGAGACTCTAATTTTTTTTCGTAATTTACAATGTAAACATGGATTATTTTCTACTTAAATTTAGAATTAATATCTCAATGATTAGACATTTTAGTTCTCTTCAATTATATTTATTCTACATATAAATTCACTGATCTTGAAAGCGCCTTTTGTCAAACAGGTTTTATTCTTATGAATTAATTGGTTTAAATTTAATGCTGATAAAATTATAAACACACATATAATATCACATAACATATATATAGTGCATATATATTTCCATAATGAGTTAAATAATTATTTTTAGTAATTTATGCTAAAATAAGTTTAAAATTATAGTTGCATATGTCAAAAAATATAAAAAAATGCTAAATGTTTTATTAAATGTGATTATGACTTTCACAACTCTAGAAAAGATAATTTTGATAATTTTGCTACAACTTGAAAAAATTTTACGGTTGCGAAACCGGTGACCCGTTACGTAACGTCTTTGCACTCGATTTTCGTGACACCACGATCGCGGTGACATAGACCGCGACCACGATTTGGAACCATGGTTTGATGTGCTAAGCTTTTGATGCTTTGGTTGGATATTAATTGAATCTCAAATACTTGGGGTGTTCTTCATGTTCTTTATGTTCTTCACGTTCTTTGAGTTTTCTTCGTCGTTCTTCATTATTCTTGATGCTTCGATCTTCAAAACTGTTATTCGAGTAGAGTAGTGAACACTTTTAACTATTTCTTTGTCTTCATGTGGAGCTTCGTCGCTTGGTGGATGAATCCTCCTCTTATAAATATTTAAACTCTCTCAAAGCTCCCTTTTCTTCTTGTCTCATTCTCTCGTCTTTTTCGTCTTTCTCTCTATAATTTCCTCACCTTTTCCCTCTTTAAAACTCTCCCCTTACAATGCAAAAAATGGTTTCTCTCCCCTTGTAATTGAGGAGTAGGTGAATTTTTATTGGCAAAATCTTAGTCATTCATCTAGAGGGAGGGAGCTTGCCTAGATGCAGTCATAACATTAAAACAAATTCATCCAGTGGAGAGCCAGTCAGATGACGATAACGCACTTGTTTGAACATGGAGAATTCATCGAGACGGATTTGCTACACACATATTCCTAAATATTGACATTTTCATGGCGACATGAGGGCTCGTCCAAACAAGGTAGATTCTCTCAAGGTAGAAAAGGGTGACACTCCCTTTTACATGCTCAGTAAGTATTCAAGTTCGTTCGAACGAAGACACACTCGACTGGACGAACATGCTATACGTGAGTTTTTATTCTTGCACTATTCAATGGGATAAGAGAGACCTGAATTACAACTGTTGATGCTATAGTAAAAGGTAGCAAACATCATAGTGTTAAGAATATTGGTTTAAGTCATGTTCAACGTAATAGCTTAAGTAACAATAAATGTAGTGCTTTTGATAAAGATAAAGGGTATTTTAGTAAAGGTAGGTAGTTAGTTTTAGTGGTTGTTATTGTTCATAGTCGTTGGAGATTATCCTAAGGTCTATATATTAACATTTGTTTATTCTTTTTAATTAATCAATAATAATAGTCATTCTTCTTCTTCTTTCTCTCTTCCTTCGACTATCTCTTCTTCGTCTCTATGTATCTTCTTGCTTCTTGCTTCTCCCTTTCTCTTCTTGTTCTGTTTTTCTTCATTGTATCAGAGTCATAAGCGACTCGCATCCAAATGACTGAGGATTCCACCACAACCTCTCAATCTGCTTCTCAGATTCAAACTGCCCCTCATAACCCTGCTTCAGCTTCTATCACAAATGGGGCAGACACCCAACTTTCCTATGTTTCTTCTCTCAAGCATCTGTAATCTAATCTCCATCAGACTAGATTCCTCAAATTTTATATTATGGAAATACCTAATTTCTTTGAATCTAGAAGTCACTCTATATTTGGGTATATTGATGGCTCCGTATCCTGCCTAGATAAGTTTATTATAGATGAAAAAGGCCAGACTACCTCCATTGTAAATCAAAGATTCAGTCTTTAGGTAGCTCAAGATCAAGCTCTCATTACACTAATAAATTCCACACTCTCTCCAACGATGCTCTCCTATGTCATCGGATGCAATACATCTAAGGAGGTCTGGAACTCTATTGACAAAAAGGTATTCTTCCATATCTAGATCCAATATATTACAACCGAAATTTGATATTCAGACAGTGTCCAAGAATACCAATGAAACATTGATTCTTATATAAAAATAATCTAGGAGATGAAGGATAAATTAGCCATTGTTTCAGTTGTTCTTGAAGATGAAGACATTCTAATCTTCACCTTCAATGGTCTACCCAACAAGTATAATGTTATAAGAACTTTGATTAGAACTAGGCTAGGCCTATGGGTCTAGAGAACTCCATGTTTTGCTCAAATCAGAGGAAAAATTCTTGAAATCATAGTATAAGCAACAAGAAAATTTGGTTCAGAACGTGGCTCTAATGGCTGCCCAAAACTCCAACTTCAACCATGGAGACAATAGAGGAAGAAGGTTCAGACCTTTTAGAGGGGGAAGGTTCAATACCTCAAGGTTAAATTCTGGGAAGGGAAGAGGCCCTTTCAACAATGCGTCAAGTCATTCCAACTCCATTCTTGGTACAACTTTGTGGCCGAATTCTCAATATTTCCTCAAGAACGGTGTTAGCTTCAATTCTGAAATCCCGTGGGGTACAAAGATTCAATGTCAAATCTGCTAGAAACCAGGACACTCAATAGTTTATTGCTACCATAGTATGAACTTTTCCTATAAAGGGAAGAATCCTCCATCCACTATCGCAGCCATGACTACAATGACTTCTCAATCTCCAAATCAAGAACCTCATATATGGCTTTCTGATACTGGTTGTAACTCACACCTTCCACCTGGCATAGGTAATTTTATCTCATCTTCACAATATAATGGAAAGGACAATGTTGCCATTGGAAATGGTCAAACATTTCCCATTACTCATATTGGATCAAGTATCTTGCCCACCTCCTCACACTCTTTTACTTTATATAAAATGTTATGTGTGCCTGATCTTTCTATCAATTTACTTTATGTTACAGATGTTGTAAGGACAATAATTATGTTTTTCACTTTGATGCATCTTATTTCCTGATTCAGGACAAGTTAATGGGTCAAGACCTGTATAAAGGTCTCAGTAAAAATGGACTTTATCCAATCTCATTTGCTCTTTTTGTTCTTCAAAGACCAAATAATCACCATGCTTCTGTTGCTTTACTTGGATATAGGATAACAGACAAAGTGTGGCATAACAAACTTAGCCATGCTTCTAATTCTATGCTTAAGAACATAATGAATAAAGTTGATCTAAATTGTAATTCTTATTTCTCTGTATCTAATATTAAAATTTGTACTGCTTGCCTTATGAGTAAAATGTCTAAGCTTTCTTTTCCTTTGTCTAATTCTCAATCTTCCTCTCATTTCTATCTTGTGCACAGTGATGTATGTGGTCTCTCTCCTATTTGTTCTGTTAAGGTATATAGGTCTTATGTTTTCTTTGTAGATGATATGCTTAGATATGCATGGATTTATCCTATGATTCATAAGTCTGAAGTTTTTTCTATTTTTTAGAAGTTTAAACCCTTTGTTTATAATTTGTTGTCTTGCAAGATTAAGGTTTTAAGGACTGATGGGTGGCGAGTACAGTAGCATATCTTTTGAATCATTTCTTGCTAAGTGTGGTATTTTTCATAAAAAAATATTGTCTCTATACACCTGAACAGAATGGTGTTGCTGAAAGAAAACATAAGCACCTTGTAAAATCAACATGGGCTTTACTTACTTCATCTCTTCCTCTTGATGGCAGGTTACATGAATCCCTCTATGGGTTAAAACAGGCCCTTAGAGCCTGGTTTGATAGGTTCACTTCTCATCTCTTTACTCTGAGTTTTATTGCTCCTCAGGTTGATTCCTCTTTGTTTGTTAAAGCTGAAGCTAATTCTCTCACATATCTCCTTATTTATGTTGATATTATTCTTACCAGAACTGATAATGACTATATTAATAATCTTGTTCATTCATTGCAATTATATTTTGATATGACTGATCTTGGTAGTCTTAAATATTTTTAGGCCTTGAAATCTCTAGATCTTCAATTGGTATCTTTATTAAGCAACATAAGTATGGTATTGACCTTCTTTTGAAAACTAGTATGATTGATGCCAAGACTTGTAATTCTCCTTGTTCTACCAAATCCCCTTTATATAATCATGTTAGGTCTCATTTTTCAGATGTAACTGAATATAGACTGATTGTTGGTGCTTTGTAATATTTAACCTTTTCTAGGCCTGATATTATTAGCTTAGTTGTCAACTGTGTTTGTCAATTTATGCATTCTCCTACTTCTGCTCATTTCACTACTATTAAGAGAATTCTACGATATATTGTTGGAACTGTGAATATTGGTGTCTTGTTTAAACCTGATTCTCTCCATCTTGAGGCCTTTAGTAATGCTGACAGGGTTAGGGATCCTCCTGATAGAAGGTCCACAATTAGTTTTATTATCTTTTTAGGTCGTAATCCTATCTGTTGGTGTGCTAAAAAGCAATCTACTATGGCTAGGTCTTCTACGGAAGCTGAATATGAAGCCCTAGCTAACACTGCTGTTGAACTAAGATGGAAAAGACAGCTTCTTTGTGATTTGTATTTCTTTTCATCTTTCCTCCTACCTTATTATATGACAATACTTTTGCTATTGCTCTTTTTTCCAACCCTATTTTTCATACTAGAACTAAACATGTTGAAATTGATTTCCATTTTGTAAGGGAAATAGTTACCAAGAAAGATCTTAGAGTCAATTTAGTCTCAACTCTAATTGGCAGATCTTTTTACCAAACCTCTCTCATCACCTCGATTTAACTTCCTAAAGAACAAACTAATGCCATTCATTCCCGGCACCAGTTTGAGGGGGATGTTAAGAATAATGGTTTAAGTCATGTTCAATGTAATAGCTTAAGTAACAATAAGTGTTGATAAAGATAAAGGGTATTTTAGTAAAGGTAGGTAGTTAGTTTTAGTGGCTGTAATTGTTTATAGACGTTGGATATTATCCTAAGGTCTATATACTAGACCTTTGTTTATTCTTTTTAATTAATCAATAATAATAGTCTTTCTTCTTTTTATTTCTCTCTTCCTTTGACTACTCTTCTTTGTTTCTCTGTGTTAAGCCACATAATCAATCTCAACTTACGGACTTAGATGCCACATCAGTAAAGCAACAACCTCTTTCAACATTTAGCTATTAATGTCAGTTTTGTAATATTCTTACATTGATTAACTAAGTTGTTAGTTTAGTTATGTAGTTAGAGTTATTGTTAGCTGAATTAGTTAGTAAATGAATGTCTTTAATTGTACTCAATTCACATTGAGGCTAATGAAGCTTTGAGAATTCAATACATTATCTCTCTCACTCTTGAGTTTGTTCTTTCTCATTCTTCTATCTTTCTTATTCCCTCATATTTCATTTTATGGTATCAGAGAAAATATAAGACAAACGTCTATGGCTACTAACACAGAAAGTAATTCAACAGCGAGTAATGTAACTAGTAGCTCGTCAAATCTGCAAAGCTTCCTCTCAAACACATTGATCAGTTCCCTATCAATTAAACTAGATAGAGGAATTAATGTTGTAACACCCCAATACTAAAACTACCTTATTGATTATAATTTAAGAAGTGATATCCTCTTGAACGTTAATTAAACATTTAATATGAAAGATATAGCTTTATTTAAAACATAACTGTATCAAATCCTTTATTTAAATTTATAAGTATTGAATTCAAAGTACTTAAATAATAATCAAAATTTTGCAACGGGAACTTAGTCAAATAACAACCAATAATTTTAAGCTAAATCGTCAAAATAATAATAATTAATCATAAAGCAATTGTCTGAAATCTTTATTCAAACTATTCTATTGAGTCCAATTCGCCCGCAAGGTATCGTCTCGCAATTACTCCTCATCTGAAAATATTTAGAAACCACAGAATGAGCTAAAGTCCAGTAAGTAAAATCTTATACATACTTAGTAAACACATGCGCATTCAATTCCATTTTTTACTAGAAACAATGGTTTCAATTTCAAGAAAGGTGGAAATTCGAATGGTTCATTTCAGTATAATTTAAGCAATTTAATAAGAATTCTAGCAGAAGTGCTCCTTTCTATAATCACTCAAACAGAGGTGATTTTCAAGAAAGAAGAGGTGGTAGAGGAAGAAACTAAATATGTTGACTTGCTAAGTCCGTGGTAATATTGGTCATGGTGTAAATGTTTGCTATTATAGGTTTGAGAGGAACTTTCAAGGAGGAAATGTGACTTTTCAGAACCAGAATGGGAATAATGCTCAGTTTAGTGGCCAAAATTCACAGATTGCTAGGAACTCTTCTTTTCATGCAGCTTATTTTGCTTCTCCTTCAGCCTATGTTGCCTTACCTGAGTCAGTGTTTGACATGGCATGGTATGATGGCAATACAATTACAAACCATATCACTGTAGATCTGAGTAATCTAAGTCTAGCACAATAGCACAAGGGCAGTGAACGACTTATGGTAGGAAATGGTAAGACCTTAGCTATTTCACATGTTGGTTCAACCCTTTTACCTACTAAGTGTTCTCCTAAAAAAATTAAAACTGAAGTCTTTACTAAGAGTGCCTGAAATAAACGTGTTTCAAAATTAACTACTAATAATGATATTTCCATAGAGTTTCATTCTAACATTTGTTATATGAAAGACAAGCAAATGGGAACAATCCTACTGGAGGGAATCCTTAGAGATGGTCTCTACTTGCTGACGATTCCTGAAGATGGAAAACCAATTGTGTTTACTTACCTCATACAGAATAATAATCCTAGAATCTATAAAAAAGCTTGTTAAACTTGTTTATGTGTTGAATGTTTCAATTTCTTGTAATTTTCCTCTTGTTAGTTCTTCTTCTATTAAAAGTCTTGCAACATATAATGTTTCATCTTCTTGTAATAATGATGCAAGTAATAGAAGTTTGGCTTTAAACACAAGCTTTATTCTGATATTTCTTCTGTTGCTCATAATTCTTTTCAATCTGCACAAAACAAGCATAATATAAGCATCTGTACTGAAAATAGGCTAAAACAATATGATATATGACATAAACGTTTAAGGAATCCCACATCTATTATTTTACATAAGGTGTTAGAATCTAATAATCTTCCTATTCCTAAACAACCTCCAAGTTTCTGTACAGCATGTCAAAGAGGAAAGTGTCATGCCTTACCTTTTCCAATTTCAATTTCTAAAACCTTTAAACCTCTTGAACTCATTCATGCAGATCTTTGGGGTGAAACACCTTTAAATTCTAAACAAGGTTATAGATATTATGTGTGCTTCCTTGATGACTTTAGTAGATATTCTTGGGTATATCCCTTGAAGCTCAAATATGAAACTCTAAATACATTCATTATATTCAAGAGCTTAGTTGAAAAACATTTGAGTGCACTATCATGACTGTATAGTCATACTTTGGGGGAGAATTCAGGCCTTTTGTTAAATTTCTTCAGTCACAGGAAATTAAATTCAGACATCCCTGCCCGCATACACACCAGGAAAATAGAAAAATTGAAAGGAAGGACATGCACCTTGTAGAAATAGGTTTGACACTTTTAGCCCAAGCAAATATGCCTCTTGATTTTTTATGGGAATCCTTTCAAACAACCATGCATGTCATAAACATAATGCCTACACAAATTATTGGTTTTAGAAGCCATTTCCAAGTTCTTTATCACAAAATACCAGACTATAACACCTTAAGAACTTTTGGATATGCATGCTTTCCATACTTAAGATCATATAATGCTCATAAGTTTGCTTTTCACTCTGATTTGTGCTTGTTTCTTGGATCTCTTAATCATAAAGGGTATAAATGCCTTCACCCTTATGGTAGGATCTTTATTACTTAAAATGTGGTGTTTAATGAATCCACGTTTCCTTATAAATAACTATTATGCCCCAATCAAGTCTATCATTAATTTACCTACCATTAGTTCTGTTTTGCATTTAAATCCCTTGCCTATATCTTCAAGATCACCTTCACAGGAGTATATCTATATACAAACCCCTTTAGATTCTACATCAACAGGTTCTTCCACTACTCAGAATCTTGATCATAATGAAGAAAATTCAGGTAACTCAACTTCTTTATTATCTAGTCAAATTCTTGCTTTACCTCCTACTTCTATAAACTTTCCTAATTTCCCTTCTATAGCTGATAAGCTTGTGATTGACTTACCTTGTTTAGTTAATCCTTCACCCAACAGATTTCTAACCAAGTCATTCCTAACAGAAACTCCACCCATAATATGATAACTAGGTCCAAAAAAGCATAAGGAAACCTAAAGCTCTTATTTCCTCTAAACATCATTTGACTTCTGTAGACCTACCATCTGAACCTATATGTGTTGAGCAAGCTCTTACAAACCCTTCCTCGCTTAAAGCTATGCCAGTTGAAATTGATGCTCTTTTGAAGAACAAAACTTGGGATCTAGTGCCTTATAGGAAAGACATGTCTCTTATAGGAAACAAGTGGGTGTTCAAGGTTAAAACTAAGTCTGATGGAAACTTAGAAAAGTTTGAAGCCAGTCTTGTGGCTAAGGGTTTTCATAAAAAATCTGGCATGGATTTCAAAGAAACCTTTAATCCTGTTGTTAAGCCTACAGCTGTGAGGGTCATTCTTCATCTTGTTGTTGCTTTTGGCTGGGTTATTAGGAAAATTGATGTGAATAATACTTTTCTTAATGGATTCATCAAAGAAGATGTGTACATGGCTCAACCAATGGGATTTGTTGACCAGAACCAGACCTAGTCATGTTTGTCATCTCAGGAAAGCACTCTATGGGTTAAAACAGACTCCAAATCCCTGGTATAATAGGTTGAAAGGATCACTAATTTACTAGGGCTTCATTAACTCCAAATCTGACAACTATTTATTTACTTATAGGAATAACAATGTTATACTTCTGATGCTTCTGTATGTAGATGACATTCTTGTAACAGGTAACGATATAATAAGGATTCATCTTCTTATTAACTAGCTAAATCAGATCTATCCTTTGAAAGACCTTGGAAACCTTCTTTATTTTCTTGGAGTTGAAGTTTACAGAAGTCCAGGTGGAATGAACCTCACATAGAGGAAATACATTGTTGACTTGCTTAAGAAAACCAGAATGGATGGGGAAAAACCAACCACTTCACCAACTTGTTCTATTGTTAAGTTGTCTGCCCATGAAGGAGATCCATTCACTGATATCACCATGTTTAGAAGCACCATAGGTGCTTTACAGTACCTGTTCATAAGCAAGCCATAAATTGCCTTCCTTGTCAACAAATTGAGTCAATATAACACAAACCAACCAATCTTCACCAGCAGGCTTGTGAAAGAATCTTGAGGTACCTAAAATGAACAATTGATGAAGACTTATTCATTAAACCATCTAAATCAGTGGACATAACAACATATTCAAATGTTGATTGGGCTGGTGATGTAGATGACAGAAGTTCAACAAGTGTTTATGTGATCTTTCTTGGCAATAACTTGATGTCTTGGTCATCAAAGAAGCAGCAACGTTCTCTAGATCAACCACTGAAAGTGATTATAGGTCTATGTCTAATGTTGTTGCTGAAATTCAGTGGTTTCAAAACCTACTTTCTGAACTGCATTTCAAGTCTTCTCTTTCACCAGTTTTATGGGTTGATAATGTGAGTGCACTGTCATTATCTTCTAATCTAGTATTGCATGCAGAAGTAAGCATATTGAACTAGATGTTCACTTTATTAGAGAAAAAGTAACAAAAAAAGTCTGGAAGTGAGATATGTTCCTTCCAATGATCAACTTGCAGATGTTTTGACCAAGGTAGTTTCAACCCCTCGATTTCATTACTTAAAAAACAAGCTTCAGGTTATCACTACCCCCTTCAGCTTGAAAGGGGATGTTAAGCCACATAATCATTCTCAACTTACTGACTTGGATGCCACATCAGTCAAGAAACAACCTCCTTCGACAGTTAGCTGTTAATGTCAGTTTTGTAATATTCTTACATTGATTAGCTAAGTTGTTAGTTTGATTATGTAGTTAGAGCTAATGTTAACTAAATTAGTTAGCAAATGAATGTCTTTAAATACTGTACTCAATTCATAAGGGAGGTTAATGAAGCTTTGAGAATTCAATACATTTTTTCTCTCTCAAGCTTTGTTCTTTCTCATTCTTCTTCTCAGTTTTCTATCTTTCTTATTCCCTCATCTTTAATTTTACTCTTTATCTTCTTGCTTCTTGCTTCTCCATTTCTCTTCTTGTTCTGTTTCTTTTCACATAGTTGTGATCAACATGTGTCTTCTTTACCATAAAATAATTTGATTTGATTGCCAAATATTATTGTTAATGGAAGGCTTAGAGACCTCTATGATTGTTTGTATTATGTGTTTTGAGTTATGAAATATTTTCTTGATAAATAATAGTATCTCACTTAAATAATTATTAAGACACACAATTTTGGGTTTTATTATTTTTAAAGAGACGGTGTTAAATTTTGTAATGTCTTAGTAAAATTAAATATTTGAGACTATAAAATTATAAATCTGCACCTTCAAACCATAAAATTAGGAATTACAATGATGTCATCATCGTAATTGAGTAATGTTTGTGTGACACTTCTATGCTCATCACTACTATGTCATTACAATATATGTGGTGTGTGGCTATTCAAACACACTACATGTAGAATTCACTTTCTCATATACATTCATTTATCACGTCTAAAAAGTGACATTATTGCCACATGATTTTTTTTTGCCGTGATTAGGTTAATTAATTAAGCAAATGGTATTGTGACAAGAAAAACAAGCAAAGATGTTAAATTTCCCATTTAAAAAATAAAATGAATTGATGTTATACTATTATTGGATTTTGCTTGTACTGGGGTGAATATGCATGTGAGGGTTGCTTTATTGGTGCTCAGCTGTGTGCCTATGTGGGTTTCCATAGAAAACGCATGTGATTTTTAGGCAAAATTTAAGGGAATTCCTTTTGCAATATTTTGCTTGATCACTCAATATGACAGACTTTCTTTTTTTTTGTTCTTGAATAACCTTTTTTTTTTAAGAATTCAATGAAAGAAAACCCAAAGCTAAGCTGGCTTTAGCTTGTAATGGCAGTTAGGCTTGGCCCACCATGTCTCTCATCATATATATATGAGCAGAAGTTAAATAAATAAAATAATTTAGATATCTCGCTATCCAAACTATCCGACGAAAAATAAATTCAACAAAAAAATGTTAATGAGTTAAAACCCGACCAATGAAAAATCTGTCTAGTTCTATTGTCAAACTTATAAATTGCATAGGATTGACAAAACTATAACTGGAACACATGATTTGAAGGTGTAGACATGAGAGTTTAATTATTCGTCAGCTTATTTTGTCAAAAAATCTATCTACTTTTAGTGAAGATGATTAATTATATGTCATGTTTTATTTTCACATGTAAAAAAATAGAATTAGATTAAAAATACTATAAAAATCATTATTTCGACGGTATCAACCTGTGAAATAAGGAACAATAAACATGATCACACTAACATTATTATCCTTTTGGAGTGCCTATCAGTAAATATTTTATTTTGTTAAAAGAATTAGTAGGAACTATAGCGATGTCATGATTGTCATCCTCCATGGACCCGTAGGTTTGAGCATTGATTAGACAGATACTGTCCTGCATATGAATTTTAATGCAAAAAATTACATCTAGAAAATCATATTATATTGTTAATACTTTTTTCTTTCTAAGCTGAGAATCCATTATTTATTCAACCATATAGAAGGATGATTAAGCGGTTTAAAAATCTTTGGTCTTTGGTATCGTAGTTTTGTCCCTGATTATCCTAATGAATCGTCGCCATTAACTAGAAGAAATTTTTCAAAATAGATTGATCAACCCTACATGTTCGAAACACTAATTAGCTTAGGCATAACGCATAGTTTTGTTTCTTTTTTGTTCTTATATTGTAACATATGATCAGTCAATTACAAGGTTTTGCGCAGGCGATATCTTCTATTTCACATTGCTAGTAATTTAAATTTCTAAAAAAATGACTAAGTATTGTGATTATTTATACTTTTTAAAAAATTAATGAAGAAGTAAACTTCTCAAAATACGCAACATAGATCAAAGACCAAATGCATAGAAGCTACAATCCTAAAATAGAAGAAAACAAGATAATAATGTGTACTTGTTCCATTACGTTCTTTAAATTACAACTTGTCTCTCTAACCAAAAATTAACAATAAAAAGTATAAGACTAATAATTAACAACAAATCATTGTTACATAATTGTAAATTTTAATACCATTGTATTTATTTATAAACCTTAATTATGGCTTATAAAACCATACTTTAATTTTTTTATAACATTAACCACCAAAAATGTGGGTTTCTTTATTGTAAGTTGAATTTGTTCTCTATTTTTTTCCAAATGAACAACTTAATTGACGATCCAAAATTAATGGACCAATATTTATGGTAATAATATAGACTCTTAATCTTAATTAAGCATACTCACAAAGCCCATAAACACAGAATTCGCCCACAACACATCGGTGGTTACACTGTCCACAATGCCTCTTATCATAGGCCACGTCCACACATTTCCCTTTGCAACATTCCTCAGTGTATTTGCATTTCCTCTTGCACCCGCCGCAGTTGTTCTTGTCATTGTATAAGTCCATGCACTTGTTGTTACAGCACGTCCAGCCTTTGCCCTTTGTAGCCTCGCACATCTTGACGTTCTTTCGGCAATGATCGGCTGCTCTTGGGTTTTTATCCTCCGCCAGGAACCTGCTTAGACGTTTTGAAGGAAGCGGCGGTCCTTCGTCCTGGTCTTTAGTAAAGGATATGGTTGAGTTAGTGGGGTTGTTGGGTGGGTTTTGTTCTTCATTTCCAATGGTTTTCATTGTGAGGGTGATTGATAAAGCCATTGTTATGGCCATCATGAGGATTATTTTCATGGTTTCCATTGGTTTAGATTTTTTGGGGTAGAGACAGAGAAGGCGATGTGGGTTTGAAGGGCTAGAGAGAGAGATTCGATAACTGAAATTGGAGGGAAGAGTTGGGGGTTTATAGTAGGATTAAAGGGGGTAATTGACGCGGGAATTGTGGTAAAAAGGTGGTCTCTCAATGTGATACAAAGAGTATGATCAAATATTAGTTTTAAATTTACTTAATAAATTATTAGAAGATTCATTCATTTGGGGCACTCCAATTTTTAGTTTTTCTACGTTACAAATATTTTCAATGATGTTATTGCTATACAAAGTCAAAGGGTAACTTTGTATTTTCACATTAGAAATTGACTTATTGTTGGAGTGCCTGTAAAGAAACAAATATTGGAGTTGTGGAGGGCAAAAGCCTGAACTGAGGAGATCCGGGCATGCTGGTAGGAAAAGCAAAGGGGTTAATGGTATTACTTAATGTAAATGATAAATTATTTACATTTTGAAGCAAACAAATCCCTCAACATCATGCTAGGTGGCCAAGCTTTCTTCAAACAAGGACTTTTGATATTAAATTCTCTTCTTCTTTTTTGTACTTAGTTTTCATATTTAAACATAACTTAATATTTAAGAAGTTAACCTATATTATTTAGTTCTTTACTTCTTATTTATCATGGAAGGATCGAATTTGAGTTAAACCTCTATAAATTAATAGTCTTGAGCTCGAAAAATCTATTAATACAGAAGGTATGAAATAATCGAGAAATTAATAATTTATTAATTCTTTCGATTAATAATAACATATTAATTTGTCAGGGTGTTCTTTATTTTTTAAATATTGTACGTTGTATCACTAAAACAGCTCTCAAAGTGGTGAAGGCGTTGAATAATTTTTTGTTATAGTATAGGAAAACCACACCATAACTTCTTACCATGTTAAGAAAAGATAGATATGAGATCCAATGTGACGTCAATTTCAACAAAAATCAAACAATTGTTGAGTCATATTTTAGGAATGCCTCATAGTTGAATCATAAGTATTATGTATCAGGAAATTATTAAATTATATATTAAAGTGTGACCTATATGAATATTTTTATAAGGTATTATCTTATAAATTTAGCGAATTATTAATTTAGCATGTTATCCCAAAATAGAGATTGGCCAAAAATATTATTTAATCAATTTTATTAATTTATTGGGTATTAAATTTATCGAGAATTCTAATGTAGTAAGTTTCATAAATAATAAACCACATGCCAAGTCAGCTTACTCAGTGTCTGAGCAACAAAGTCAGCAGGTGGAAGTTTGCTGAGATTAGTAAGTTGGAGTTCTTTCTAGTTAATCAAGATTAGTTTGTTAAGCTGTCATGTAATCAATATGTTAGTTGCTATTATTGTGTTTAGAAGTTAACAATTGGTAGTTCATCTTATCAACTATCACCAATGAATGTACTCTAGTGAATATAAATACATGTTGATCGAGCCTCATAACACTAATGCAGGCTGATTCTTTCTTCATATCAGCTTCTCTCCCTCCCTTATTTTCATTCTCTTACATGGCATCAAAGAACACATCAAGCATTCATCTTGTATTTTCATTCTCTAACATGGTATCAGAGCATATAAAGGACAAACATCCATGGCTGAAAACTCAAATAATAGCAGCAACACTTCAAATACTGCAAGCAACACACCAAGTATGTACAATGTATTCTCTAATACACTTAATAATTCTTTGTTAGTAAAGCTTCACAGGAGTAACTACATCTTGTGGAAATCATCACAAATGAAACCAGCCATAACTGGGCAAGGTCTTGAAGATATAGTGTTTGATGAAGGAGAAAATACCAAGAAAAAACCTAGCAAATAGAAAAAAGAACCAGAATACGTAGCCTGGGTTAGAAGAGATCAACTGCTACTAAGTTGGATCCGATCCTCAATGACAGAAGGAGTCTTGGGCACTGCAACTCAATACAACACATATACAAAAGTATGGAGCTCATTAGAAAGAAATTTTTCCACCCAATCAAAAACAAAGATGATGCAACTCGAAATTTCCCTACAAACATGTAAGAAAGGTAATTCTAGCCTTAGTGATTATTGTGACAAATTATGAAGTATAGAAGATAGTTTGGCAGTTGTTGGCCAACCCATCAATGAGCAAGAAATGGTCGTGTATGTAATGAATGGCATAGGTCTTGAATACGGCTCAGTTGTGGTTAACATTACTCCAAGAACTGAAGATCTTGGAGTAGAGGAGGTTCAATCACTCTTACTCTGTCATGAGAGTAGACTAGAGAAACAAATGATAGAAAATGAAAGTATTATGAAACTAAGTGCTAGCATGGTAGCAAGTACAGAAGTTTGGGCATGGCGCTCAATCTGGTTCTAACCAGAATTACTACATGAATAAAGTAAGATTCAATCAGGGAAATTTTCATGGTAACAAAGGTAATTTCACCACCAAGAGAGGGGGTAGAGGTGGAAGAGGCAACAATTATATGATTGCGTGCCAGGTCTGTGCTAAACCTAGTCATTCAACCTCAGTATGCTACTTTAGGTATGAAAGGAACAATTGTCAAACAGGGTACCAACCTCAATCTCAACAGAATTACTCAGTCTCATCTACACCAGCAGCTTAGATGGCATCACCATTTAGATACATAGCATCAGCTGAGTCAGTGTATATTAATGCTTGGTATGCTGACAATGCAAGAACCATTCATGTTACAACGGATTTAAACAATCTAAACATTTCACAGGAGTATACTAAAACAAAAGGCTAGAAGGTAGAAATGGTAAGACATTGTTTATTTCCCATATAGGTTCTGCTACATTGCCTTCTAAAGCCTGTCCTTTGAAATTGAATACCTTGCTTAAAGTGCCTGAAATAAAAATGAACTTGATTAGCATATCTAAGTTGACAAAAAATAAAAATATTTTTATAGAATTCTATGCTAATGCTTGTTTTGTGAAAGACAAGAAAATGGGAATACTGCCCTTGGAAGGGAGACTTAAAGATGGACTATATATGTTGACTTATCGTGGAGCGAAACCTACTGCCTTAAATTGCTATGTCTATTCAAAGTCTGCAAGAAATACAAATGCATATTCTAGTCTTAAGAATATATGTATTGCCTTACGTAGTTCTACTACTTTGAAAAATTCAAAGATATTTAAGTATAGTTTTTTTGATTCAGTAAAAAGTTTACCAATTCCATATACTCTTGGTGATTCTAGAAATAAAAATGTTCGACGTTCAACTTTTTCTAGTAAATATATCTCATGTTATGTTGTTTCTGTTGCAAAAGCCTCAAAAGATAGTCCTGTATATTCATTCCATGCACAAACTCAGGAAAACCCAACATATTCAAGAATTTTAACTAATAATGAGACTGATATATGGCATAAAATACTAGGGCAACCCTTGCTAGGAACGATCAGTAAATTAAAGAAAATTAGATTTGAATAATTTAAAACTAATTTTAATTTGATCATGCATATACGATATTAAAACAAATAGATTAAGAGAAAATAATTTTTCACATTTACTCTGTATCGAGAATTTCTGAACTGGTGGAACTCATTCGAGCATTCTTCGTGTTCTTCAAGCTTGAAGATCAAAATCACGATCTTGATCTTCCACGAATGATTTATGAATTATTCCATCAATAACCACCTGTTAATTTCAGAAATATATCTCAGAAGATTTTTAAATAGGAATTTGAGTGTGGGCTCTCAAAATGATTGAAGAAGAAATATTAAATCTACCTACTTCAGATTAATTTTGGCGACAACAGTAGTGAGAGGAGAAAACATTTTTTCTTTTTGTGTGTTGATAACAAAAACTGTATCTAATACTCGTTATCTCTTTCCAATCAAATTGCTATTAGATATTTATCAAAATGTAATTTTTGGTATTTACAAATATACCCATATATTATAAAATTCCAAAAATTTCCCGAGTTATATATTATTGCCGAAAATTACATGATCTCCTAGAGTTTTAGTTGTATCAAAATTCATCGATCCAATTCAGAAATATAATTGATCATTACCAATTAATTAATTAATTTATTTTATTTTAATAATTATCTAATAATTAAAAAATAATAAATTAATTAATTTAATACAATACAATAATTACATTTAACTAACTTAAGTAACATCACCTATCACATATAGGTGTAGGAAATATGTCTTGGCACCAAAAAATATTTTGGTCCAACTTAGTTCATTTTCTATTCCTGTTTTTTGAGCTATTTCTGAGACCGAATGGACCCACATGAATAAAGTTTAGGATTCAAATACCCGACGGATTTATCTCCATAAATTCCTGACTTATTTAATCCTGAAATCGTACGACTCCACTATAGGCTCGATGTCGAATAAACTCTCGATTCATGTGCGCTATATTTTCTGTTGGTGTAATTAAACTCTCTTTATTTTCGCAGTCCACAGAATATTTTAACATAATACACATCGTGAACATCAGTAACAAGAGTGAAATGTAAAACTATCATTTTACCCATCTTGTTATTATTTCCTTAACTCCTTTATTGATCCTGAATAAGAAAGACATTATAGTGAATTGTCTCGTACAATTCATAAGTCTTATTCAATGACTCATTTCATCGAATAATTGGCCAATTTAATTTATTCACACACTCATCAATAAAGTATAACGCGATATTGTTGCTTTCGTAATCCAACCACGGATTTTCATATCTGTGAATCACCCACCTCCTAGTTAATTAAATTACAATCTCAACAGCCGATATATTGCCCACCAATTCGAACTCACTCATTTGACATATCAATTATTGCAATAAACCAAGTCAAGTTACGCACTCACCTCAATATTAAAAGTAATTAGAAAAATAACATTAAGGTGTAACAATTAGATTTAGAGCTAGGTAAACAGTTTTAGGCACTAAACTAATTTGTTACCTGTCTATTCAACATGCTCATAACATGTCTAGGTTAACTATTTGAGTCTCGACTCTTATGCCCCAAGACTGACATCCAATGGTTCAACATAACAGTCGTAATCAGATTCGATTGTCCAGTCGATTCTAAGACTGCGAATATCATTATGAATTATTTCAAAAGAGTTCGTCTGGAGACACTTCTGTCTTCACTCTTCCTTCGTTGAAAATAGTTCTAGGACTTGAGTAATTTATAAACATGCTTTAATTTAAAATAAAATATTTAATTTATTCATAAAAAATCAACAATATAAATGTCTGATAAATAACAAAATATGAATAAATAGTTATTACACGCTACTTTATGGACATATTCCAACACCCGTCATCTAAAGTTTTGTGTAAAGTTTTGCAATATGCCAAACTAAAGGTGCCAAAATAGTCATCTTAGTTTTATGTTACGTGTCAAAAGGGTAAGAGTAACACGCTTTCTTTCCATAACTCTGAGTCTATATCATAGAAATCATTAGAACTTATTTATTCAAATCTATGGGGACCAGCACCCATATTATCTAGAGATGGTTAGATGTATTATATCTATTCCCTAGATGTCTTCAGCATGTTTTCTTGGATTTTTCCCCTAAAACTGAAGTCAGTAGCATATCAAGCCTTTGTGATATTAAAAAAGTTGCAGAAAGATAATTTGAAATGCCTATAAAGAATGTACAAACAGATCGGGTGGGGAATTTAGACCTCTAGCTAAACTAATACAAGATCATGGAGTCTTTTTCAGACATCCCTACCCACATATACACCGGGAAAATGAAAAAATTGAAAGGAAGCACAGACACATTATAGAAACTGGATTACCCTTACTTGCACAAGCCAACATGCGCCTCAGTTTCTGGTGGGAGGCATTCCAAGCTGCAGCTTATATCATAAATAGGCTTTTTACACCATTTTTATACATATCCACACCGTTTCAAAAACTATACAACAAATCTCCTAATTATAAGTTCCTCAAATCCATTGGATGTGTTTGTTTCATTCACCTTAGGCCATATAATAGTCACAAGTTTGGTTTTCATTTAGATTTGTGTTTATTTTTTTGTTATTCATCAAGTCATAACGGATATAGGTGTTTTCATCATACTAGTAGGGTATACATCTCTAGAAATGTAGTCTTCAATGAAAATTTTTTTCCCTATTCTGAGATGTTCACCAAAAGCTCTAGTTTTGTAACTCAGGTCCTGATCCAATGTCAAATTTACATTCCTTTATTCATACCACAATTACGAATTGTGCACCATCACCAACATTTAGTCAAATTCAAGATAATCTTAACAAATCTCCATCTAAAAGGGTTTACATCAGCAAGTGTTCTCATGACTAAACATTCTTCACAGAATGAATATACACATGGTAATTCTAATTGTTTTCAGTCTTCTGATGATCGGACTTTGATTGTTAATGATTTTCTTCCTATTGTTGATGCCCTAACGATTGACTTACCTTTAATCCAATGTTCTATTCATGCCACTACCCAAACTGCATAAAATACACATTAATGACAACAAGGTCCAAAAATGGGTTCTTTAAACCCAAAGCCTTCACAGCTACTAAGCACCATTTACCTAAATCCAATATACCATCTGAACCTACATCCATTAAACAAGCTCTTACATGTTTCAACTGGAGACAAGCCATTTTAGAGGAATACAATGCACTAATAAGTAACAACACCTGAAAATGGATTCTCTACACCAGTAATATGTCCTTAGTTGGTAACAAAGTGGGTTTTTAAGGTGAAAATGATTCCCAATGGAAGTGTCTAAAGTACAAAGTAGGGTTGGTGGCTAAGTGATTTCATCAAACCCCTGACATAGTCTTCACTAAGATATTCAATCCAGTGGTAAAGCCCACAACAACAAGAATCATACTTCATTTGACAGTATCTTTTGGATGGGAGGTAAGACAATTGGATGTGAATAGTACCTTGAATGGCTTTCTAAAACAATTTATGTATATGACTAAACCCGTGGGCTTTATGGATCCAACCAAACCAAAGCATGTATGTAGGCTGTAAAATGCATTATATGGACTCAAACAAGCTCCAAGAGTTTGGTATGACAGACTTAAGGCACTCTACTTCAATGGGGTTTTGTAAACTCTAAGTCAGATAGTTCTCTAATTTTTCTACATAATATCAGCAAGTTTTATACTTATTAGTATACGTAGAAGATATACTAATAACTGGTAATAACTTTACTCTTGTGCAATATTTAATGAATAAGTTCCATAAGACTTATGCTTTAAAGGACCTTGGAAAGCTACACTATTTTCTTGGTATTGAGGTGATCATAAGCAAAGAAGGAATGCATCTAACTCAACCTAAGTACATATCATATCTTCGTAGAAAAACCAAAATGAATGGAGCAAAGTCAGCGACCTCACTAGCCAGTAACTTAATGAAGCTCTCACTTAATGCAGGTGATCATATGCTAGACATCATATTATATAGAAGCGTAATTGGTTTTTGCAATGTCTAGCCATCACTAGGCTAGATATAGCTTTTATTGTTACATGCTTAGTCAATTCTTACACAAGCCTACTGATATACAGTGGTAGGCATACAAGAGATTACTTAGCTACATAAAAGGCACCATAAATAAAGGATTATACACATTAGAACATCATCCTATCTTACTATGCATGCCTACTCAGTGCTGATTGGGCATGAGACTTGGATGACAGGAATGTTGGGGCTTATCCCCTCAAAGTATTTGTATTGACATTTTAATATGAAATTTAATGAAAATACATTTTTTATAGTTTTTATTTTAAATTATTGTTGAATAATTTATATAAATATATGAAAATTACATATTCATTCATGAGACTATTAAAATAAATTAGTCATTTCTTTTGGTGGAATTATACACCTTTTCATTAAGCATGATAGAAGAAATAAGAAATTAGTCATTTCTTCCCAAAAGTTTCAACTATACTATTTTATTATTAAAGATATGCTTGTGGGAGAAAGAGAGGTCAATTTATTATCTCATCTTCTATGCATTTTCAGATTCTTGAGAAGTTCTGCTGTGGGTGTTGCTTACTGAACATTATTTTATCTGTGAGTGCCCCTCTTCTACGCATTATTTTTTTTGTAGATTTTCTATATCGTCACCAAGAATTATAATAGATTTTTATTGTGGGAGTGAAATCCATGAAGAGATCTGTATGAATGAGTTATTTTAGTTGTTTAGATTCATTAAGTAAGCCCTCGTGCTTGCTTAAAATCATAAACTATTTTATTTTATTTATATTGATTAGGTAAGCCACACAAATTTTGTTTAATTTTTTTTGAAAAAGATACATAGGTCATTTAGTTCGAGTAGCCGCGCCTTCATTGAGAGGCCAATTTATATCCTTTTCCCGACCCTTTGGAAGAATATAATTGCAAAATGTTGCTTCTTTTCATGTATTCTTCCTTGCCAAATTTAGTGTCTTTAGGAAAAAAATTAAAGAATTTTTTCTTTAAGTGTATGTTTTTGTCAAATTAAAATTGACATGCAAGCAACCAATTAGTTTGCAAGAATTATTCCATATAGTCATCATATAATACATTCTATGAGAAGAGATAGAAATTATTATGTCGTTACTCTCTTAAACATATAGTCTTAATTGATGTTAATCTACACAGTCTCACATAAAATAAATTATTAATGCTATTGTGATATGGATGTCAAATGGTCAAGAGTTTATTCTCATTATTCCAGTGGAAACAAAAAGTGAGAATATAGTTCGTTATAATTTTATTTGTTGGCTCATAGTTTTTTTTCTATAAATAACCGATATAGTTAACCATCCGTTTGGTATATTATCTGGGTTGCCTTTGTATATTAACGATTTATGATTTCCAATGACATTTTTGTGTAATGCATATTTACTTCATTGTTTATGCTTTGGCAAAAGGGTTGTATTATGTTCATGTCTTTATGTTGTAGGTTGCTCTTGAGAAATAAGATTAATATTGTTATAGTTAAAATAGATTTACTTGAGAACATAACATTGGTTTGTAGTTGAATTTTAACCCAATTATAAAAGTGTCTCCTTATTTTTTTCAGGTGAACCTCTTGATTATTGGTCATCAATAGGAAAGACTTTTTGGCATTGATAAAGTTGGTAGTTATTTATTTCTGAAATTTATGTCTCGATATCATTAGCCTGAATTGGACTTACTTAATCGAATGGAACTTGCTATGTTATAGACTACTTTCTCATTTTTTTTGCCTTTTTCATGTTTCTATATGGAATATTGTAGTTGGAAGGAGATATTACTTGAGCTTGTTTTCTTTCATAGAAACTATGTTATTTCAGATGTATGTTTGTTATTAGATGAATACTATTGTACTTTTTTTCCTTCATTCAATCAAATAAAAGGGAAAGTCCTATTTTAGAGAAAACTACATGATCAACGTCATTTTTTATATGATTATAGAGATTTGGACATTTATAGAGTTTAGTTGCTATGTTTTTAATGGTCTAATTCTATCCATTTTTGTTAGTTGCAATCAACAATAACCTAGATTTTCGCTTACACCCTGTGACCAAATTTCTGTAATGCATACATTATTTATTTTCTTTAAGTAGTTTAAGAAGCATGTACATGAGTGAATAAAAACGAGACGTTTTTATGACGAACGAATAAAATTTGTATTCAGGATATTGTTATTTATCTCCATTGTTTTTTCTTTTCTTTTTTTAGATTTTCTATATCTTCGCCAAGCATCATAATAGATTTTGATTTTTGCATGAAGTCTATGAAGAGAGCTTGAAGAAATAGAAGGACCTCTACGTAGATTACACATCGGAGATGAAAAACGTGTTACAACTTGTTCTACTACTTCTGATGTAAAAAGTACTAGAAGTGTATTTTTAGAGTGTCTAGAAAGGATTTGTAACTAAAAAAAGAAAATAATATCCATATGTAGTGATATTAATGGATGAGATACTATTTTGAAAGAGAATTTGAATTCAATTATTTTATGTATTGATGAATTTATTAAGTATGTGCAAAAAAATTGCCAAGCGGTATACCAAGTATGTGAAAATGTCTAAGTGTATGAAAAAATGGCTAAATGCATGAAATAGTTAAGTGTATCAAAACAAGTACATAAAAAAAGGCAAAGTGAAGTGAATAAAAATTTCTACATGCATGTGGTTAAGTTCTAAAATGGCTAAGTATATCTAAAAAATACTTAAGTGTATGAAAATATGGCTAAGTGTATAAAAATGTGTGGAAATTGTTCAGTGTGTGAATATAGCTCTGACACTTAGTCTAAGTGTGTGGGAAAATGTGTGAAAATTGTAAAGTGTGGAATATAACTAAGTGTATAAAATCATGATCTATAATTTTATATGGTGAAAAATGATTTCACTTTACACTTGTTATAAAATCATGACAACATAATCAAGGATACATTCATACGCATTTATGAATAAGTGTTTGATTGTTTTGACAATTCGCTACTTAATTGAACCTGATTTTAAATATAAGTTAAGGAACTTAAGTGTATGTGAAAAGTTGTAAAAATGGTTTAGTGTATGTAAAAATGTCTTAGTGTATGAAAATATTATTAAAATATGGTTAAAAATGTAAAAATGACTTAGTGTGTAAAAATGACCAAATGTAGCAAAACAACTACATGAAAATGATAAGCATATGAAAATGCGTGAGAACGACCAAGTGTGAATATATAATTTATCAACTATGATAAAATATGTGAAAATGTCTAAGTGAGTGAAATGATAAAAATGTGTGAAAATGTCCAAGTGTGTGAATATAACTAAGTGTGTATGAAAATTACTAAAAGTCAAACCCCAGTACGTATGGAGTACAAAGAGAATCTTGAAGGGTTCACCAAAATATTTCACGGACAACAAATGCTCCAAAATATTTCACGTACAAAATTAATAATTCTTGGAGGGGTTCACCAAAATATTTTACGAACAAATTAATCATTCTTCGAGGTGTTCTTCTAAAATTTTGATAACTTTGTTTGCGATTCATCTAATATACCCTGATCAATTTTAAAAAATTGAATTTGTTGAAAGACCGTCATAAAAAGGTCATAATAATCATTGTATTGATGCAAAGCTGTAAAAAATGACAAAACCGCCAAAAGATGAAAAAAATAGCCATGAACCGTCTGTATTGGGCCCTAAACCACTGGTAATGGGCCCAAAACCGTCGATATTGGGCGACAAATCACCAGTATTCTTTTGTACGTATTTGGTGAAGTCCACTACGTAATTGGTGAATCCAAGTACGTAATTGGTGAACCCCTCTAAGAATTATTGTTTTGTACGTATTTGGTGAACCCCACTACATAATTGGTGGACTCCACTATGTATTTGGTTAACCTCAGTACGTAATTTGGTGAACCCCTCCAATAATTATTCTTTTTATGTATTTGGTGAACCCCAATACGGAATTAGTGAACCCCACTACGTAATTGATGAACCCAAGTACGTAATTGGTGAACCCCTCCATCAGGCCCCAAACAACATTCATGACTGGTGAATCGCTGTCATGAATGGCGTTTGGGGACTACTAATGGCGTTTGGTCCCCAAACGCCATTATAATAGGCGATTGGCTCATGTCCTATCGACACGGGCCAAACGCCTCTGTGTAAAATGTTTGGTTCCAATACTTCCTATTTTACGTAAAAAAATCTAGATGGAAAAGGTATTTTTTATTTGTCACCAATAAAATTGTTGGATAGATTGACAGTTTGTAAGTGCGAGATGAGTCATAACATAAGGGGCGAATCCACTCTTTGTAGAATCCAATTGGATAGATTGACGGTTTGTAAATGTTATCCTTAGAATCTAGTTTCAAATTTTAACTAACGATTCGACAGAACCTCCCCATAAATATTAGAAAACCCATAATATTAATTGTATATTTATATCCATAATATGTCAAACGCCTGTCATTCAACTTTGACAAATTTATATTCTAAAAAACTTAGATCAATCCAAACAAACTTAGAATTGAAATAAACTTAAAATCCAAACAAACATAGAATCCACCATATTTATATCCACAAAAGGTTGATATCAACTTTGGCAAAACATCATGGTATAACTTTTCTCTTTTTTGACAAAGCATCATGTGAATGCTTTGTACGTCCTTCGTGTTCTCGTTTCGATTCAGTATCCTCATTGGTCTCATCATTATGGTCTTCTTCATCATCATCAACTAAACCTTCACCATTGTCATCATGTTCATCAACTTCATCATTATCACTCTCATGCCTGCTTGCTTGAGTTTCATACATGTGCAGGCGTCTTTGCAACTTCACCTACAAGTGTACATATTCAATATATTTTGATTTCAAACTAAAAAATAAATAGGGAAAGATCGTAAGTTTACAATTTTCTTATCCATTTTTTTCATTGATGCTTTATCCTTTATCATCATCTTCATCATCGCCTCACATGCGCTCAACATTTTCTCAAATAACAGCTTGTTGAGATCGCCAATCATGTGCACGATGCCTAACGCGTGGTTTTGACTCGTGTGTTGTAAGGGATGTGTTCAATGAGAGATTGCGGGTTTGACTTGTGTGTTGCAATGGATTTGGATCGGTTTTGATAGATTTAGGTCTATGAAGAGAGAGATGAAGAAGAAGGAGAATAGGGTTTGATTTGAGTGAAGAGAAATGAAGTGTTGAGAGAGAGGGAGAAGGGTGGGTATCGATTTTTTAATAATAACGGGGAAGAGGTTTTTTATGTTTGGGTTAATTTTGACAAGAAATAAGGTTAGATTTGAAAATTAATTTTATAGGGATAAATTAATTAAAACATATAAGGTTCTTTTCCAAAAATTATAGGGTTATTATTATAAAATAAAAGGTTAAATTTCAAATTTCAATATTTAATTTCAAATTTTTTAGCGGATATGCTCGGTTTAACAGTAGAATCTGACCTAAGAGTTACATATGTTCGTCAAACTGATAAATAGTATTTACCGACCATCATAACATCACGATATATAATTATATTTGGTGAAAACTCATCTCGCTCGATACTTGTCACAAAGGCACAACAATATTATCAATGATAACTTTTATCGAGTTTATGATTAAGTATTCAATTTGTTCAGAAATTCTTAATTAATCCAATCTAATTTCACTTAGTAAGTATCATGAATGTTTACATTGAAATAACGAGTTTTTTCTATTTTTATCAATAATTTTCCCGGTATATCATAAATAATTACAAAAATATCAATTTTAAGAAAAAAAAATGTGATGAATGGTGATTAGAGCCATATAAATGGCGATTAGGAGCAAAAAAGTGACGATTGGGAGGGAGACTGGCGATCGCCTATTTGAACATAGCGTTTGGGGACTGAAATAGGTGATTGGAGGCAATAAACTAGCATTTGGCTTTGACCATGTGATTACCACCTTCAGGATGGCGTTTAGGGGCTAAAAATAAGTGATTCGCCTATTAGGTATGGCGATTAGGTTTTAGAGGTTCACCAAATATGTAGTGTTGTACAACAAATTCTTCAGGGGTTCACCAAAATTTAAAAATTCTTTTTCTTTTGGGTGAACTCCACTACGTAATTGGTGAACCCCTCCAAGAATTATTCTTTTGTACATATTTGGTAAATCCCAATATGTAATTGGTGAACCCCACCACGTACTTGGTGAAACCCAGTACGTACTTGGTGAACCCCTCCAAGAATTATTCTTTTGTACGTATTTGGTGAAACCCACTATGTAATTGGTGAATCCCACTATGTAATTGATTAACTCCTCCAAGAAGTCTTCTTTTGTACGTATTTAATGAACCATAATACGTAATTGGTTAACCCCACTATGTAATTGATGAACCACTCTAAGAATTATTCTTACATATTTGGTGAACCCCACTACGTAATTGGTGAACCCCTCCAAGAATTCTTCTTTTGTACGTAATTGGTGAACTCCGGTACGTAATTGGTGAATCCTAATACGTAATTGGTGAACCCGTCGAAGAATTATTCTTTTGTACGTATTTGATAAATTCCACTACGTAATTAGTGAACTCCACTACGTAATTGGGGAACCCCTCCAAGAATTTTTCTTTTGTATGTATTTGGTGAACCCCAATACGTAATTGATGAACCTCACTACATAATTGGTGAACCCCAGCATGTAATTGGTGAACCTCTCCAATAATTATTCTTTTGTACGTAATTGGTGAAACTCACTATGTAATTGGTGAACCCCTCCAAGAATTCTTCTTTTGTACGTATTTGGTGAACCCCAATACGTTATTGGTGAATCCCAGTATATAATTGGTGAACTCCAGTACGTATTTGGTGAACCCCCTCTAAGAATTATTATTATGTACATAATTGGTGAACCTCAGTAGTATTTGGTGAACCCTAGTATGTATTTGGTGAACCGCAAAATATCTATAAAAAAATAAAATACGCTACCTGCTAAACTTTGTGTGGCTCAGATTACTCCACATATAATATAAGAACCACAATAGTCTATCATCCATACCGTGAATATTTTCACGGTACGATAAAACTTTCCGTGGAAAACAACCGAACTGTATTTGGTGTTTTTAAGAAAAAGAATTAAGAAAACATTAGCAAAAATTAGACCTAGAATGAGGGGTCCAAATGCAATCAATTCCCCAATTCTTTATTGATCAAAATCGTAAATGAAAGTTGACTAACGATGAAGAATTGGTGCTACTACTACACGTCCATTGTATAACAAGTCATTAAAAGTTGATGGAGGCGTATTTGAGGGCCAAGTGTCCTAGTTTCATTAGCTGATTCAACTAATTCTTTCATTATAAAATTAATTTGTCCTGCACGTTCAATGTTAATATCTTGTTTTGACAATAAAGTTGACCAACAACGTACAATTTCAGCTAACCATAAGACATATTAAGGTCAACGCCTATATACATTTTCATTTTTGAACTACTAGCTAGAAAAATACATTCTCCAAAAGTGTATACGAAGTGCAAATGGTACAATTACTACACAAATTTTTGCTATTATTTGATTCGTGTTATCTTCTCTCACAATTATCTTATAATTTTCTTGTAATTAAATTACGAGGTTTATTTAGAATAATCTTTCAATTAAACAACAATCATAATTTGCATGTAATACTGGCAAATAATTCGGCGGAATATATTTCCAAAAGACATTCAATAATGTACATATATTTTCCAACGGCCATCTTTGACCGTCAAAATAAATTTCATCATCGACGAGTTATCAATGCGTCGAAAATGAATATAAAAAAATTTGATGCCCGTCCAATCCCACACAAAGTTTTGTTTTTAATTTTATTTTCAACAAGTTTTGACCGTCAAAACATTGAAAACAAATCTTGCCAAGAGATGTTCTGATTGATGGACTGAGTACAATATAGGTGGATGTATCCGATATTTGGGCAAGCTAAAAGCTTTCGAGTTTGATTTTAAGTTAGAAGTGTAGTTTCCTGCTAAGAACTTTGTTATATAGGGGCAAAGGCCTACAACAGTGTTATATAGGGCTGCTTTAATCACATTAACATTTGATTAGTTGCAGCAAATAGTTAGGGAAAAGTAGTTCTTCATGTGAGGTTGCATGAGAGAGAATATTGTTGACATCACACTATAACATCCATAACAGGATTGGGTTAAGGTGTGCATTTAGGAAGCTTCTCTTCAAGCTGACTGTTAGCCAGTGATATGGCAATGTAAGCATGTGATTGAGCTGAGTTGTTGACAGGTGAGAGGGCTGAGGTGTGAGCTAACTCAACAGGCTAAGTAGGCTGCTGAGCATTGATTTTTCTGTCTGACATCCCCCTCAGGCGAAATGGGGATGTTTCAACATAGAGCTTGCGCTTGACGGTAGAAAACTGGTTGCAAGATTGGAACTTAGTGAAATGGTCAGCAATCTGAGCAGATGTAGGCAAAAAATTTATAAGGAGTCTGTTGGCTAGTACTTTGTCCCTTACAAAGTGTGTATATGTTTCAATGTACTTAATCCTAGCATGACAGACTGGATTAGAAGTCAAGGCTACTACTGACATGTTGTCACACCAGACAGTGCACATAAGATGCATCTCTTGAAGAAGAGATTCAATCTAGGCTATTGTTGGTCGTCACGGTGAAAGCGTGTGGTGCGTGGTCATTTTAAAAATAAATTTTTAATAAAGATCGAATCTTTAAATAAAATAAAACTTGCGAATGCTACGATAATCAAATAAAAAAAAATTTATTGAAAACTTTTTTTAATCAGTCAGGATCCATTATATATTTATACATTAAATCTACAACATATAAGGTTATGAATCATATACCTCTTGTAGTCTATATCAAGCGTCCTTACAAAATCGATCGATCATCCATTCGACGAAACTGTTCAAACGATCAGTAGATTCTATGATCCACACCAAGATCTTCCAAGTTAATCATCAACGCACTAGGACATGTGTGGGCACGTAGAATATTACAAGACACTTTGTATGTCTCTAGATGTACTCAACACATGAGATCTAGAGATTTACTGAGAATGACTTTAGTGAATTTAATCTCTAAAAAAATACGATGATTATTCTTTTAGAGATGATTAGCTTCTAATCGCAGAGAAAAATTACTTTAACCCTAACTGTGTTCTCTATTTAATTCTTGATTGATAAATTGATGAACTTATCATCAACTGAGGCGATTAGAATAATATATGTATTTTTCTAGATAACGGCGCATCATATAATTATGGATGATTTAAAATTAATATTTAATTTCAAATTGCACAATACAGTGGGACCCACTATATAACGGTGCACAACTACAGTGCCACACTGCACTGCAGTTGGCGTAAGCTATCACACTGTCTCACGGCACTGTGTATTACGTCACACCGCAGTGTCGTGTGGTACTACAGTATTACACGCCTACTGTTGTAGTGCCATGTAGCACTACAACAGTCGATGGTGATCTATGATTCTCAATCATTGATCGACACACATCAAGTACTGTAATTAAATATTTATATATATATATATATATCAGTTAATTCAAAATTAACATATCTGATTATCCATATCAACAAAATTATCTATTATTTCACAAATAATAGATTTAGTTGATTCAAATTAGTATCTAATAATAATTTAATTTTCTAATTTCATAAATTAGATATTCTATCTCACTTATCGATAATTGAAAAAATAATCGATAATTATTTATATATAATTTCTGAAAATTATATTTATATATATAAATAATTCATAAATGGATTTAAGCAACTTGCATATATTATTCTAAGCTCCAATAAACTATATTATTAATTAAACTCTTTAATAAATTATGTTATTTATTAATTCCATTATTACTCTACTATAAATATGAAATTGAACTCTTTGTGATTATAGAATGTATTTACAGAGTATTCTCATGTAGTCCACTGATATAATCATGTCATGTAGTTTTATCCTCCAATTATTCGTTCGTAAATTAGAACTGGTCAAAATTACCATTTTACCCCTCTAAATACCTCTTGATCCTTAAGTGCCTTTAATCCACTAGTTAATGGCTAATTTATCATCTTATGATAAATTTGAACTCAATAACCATTCAGTTCAAAAATTAACACTTAAGAGAACTAATGTATGATCCGTTAAGAAATCTTGGATTCCAATTCTTACAAGATCATGTTTCCAGCCATCCACATCACTGAATCTCTAAAACAAAAGTCACTAGCATGTTTTACAAATAAACCTTAACGAGTGAATCAAAAAATCCAGTAGACATGCATAGGAGATCAAAAGATTCAGACTGATCGATATATGACCATCGAATTGATGTGTATTAAATCGTTATGATAAATTGCATGTTGATAAAGATATTAATATACATCGGTCTAGTCATATATAATATCATTATTAAAGTTCATTTACTAAGATGTCTATATACATCAATGATCTAGATCTAGATCACACACATTCATAATATTTTGTGAACTGTACTAGCAACCATTCATTAAAGATTTCATACTTTAATATGTTGCTGATAATTTTATTCATTTTCTATTATCTCAATCATCTTGTACTAATACAAGGTCATAATCTCATTAATAAATATGAAATTTTCAGATATTTATATAAATTATTCAACAATAATTTAAAAGAACAATTATAAGAAAAATGTTATCCTCATTAAATTTCATTATCAAAATGTCAATACACCTGATTTGAGGGCATAACTCCCAACAATATCTCACTTGCTATAAAGAAAATATGACATTTTTATCAATCTCATGTTACGCATGTGACCCTCAAATGACTTCGCAGGAAGTGTCTTTGTAAAAGGATCAGCCAAGTTCTGTTCTGACACTATCTTCATAACAGTCACACCCTATCGATGCACGATCTCTCTTACAAGATGATGTTCCCTTTCTATGTGCTTGCCCCTCTTGTGACTCATTGGTTTCTCAGAATTCGCTACCGCCCCATTGTTGTCACAGTACAAGATTAGTGGCTTGTCCATATCTAAAACTATTTCCAGATTAGTATAGAATTTTCTAAGTCAAACTGCTTCTTTTGCAGCTTCACAAGCCGTTATATATTCGGCTTCCGTAGTGGAATCTACAATGCTGGATTGTTAATACTTCTCTAGACTATAGTTCATCCACCTAGAGTGAATAGTGATCTAGACGTCGACCTTCGACTATCTCTGTCTGATTGAAAATCAAAATCAGTATATCTCGTGGGGTTCAGGTCTCTACCTGAATAAATAAGCATATAGGTTCTCGTTATCTTAAGATACTTGAGAATGTGTTTTACTACAATCCAGTGTTCCAAACCTAGATTTGATTGATAAAGACTGACAATTCTCACTGCATAATAGATGTCCGGTCATGTACACGGCATGACATACATGAGCTTCCAACTTCTGAAGCATAGGGAACATTTCTCATATCCTCTTCCTCTTGAGGTATCTTAGGACATTGTTCCTTAGAGAGGACAATTTCATGTCCGGTCGGTAGTTGACCTTTCTTGAAATATTCTATAGAGAATTTCTTCAGCACCTTATCAATATAAGATGTCTGATAAAGTGCCAAGAGTTTGTTCTTTCTATCCCTTAGGATTTGAATGCCTGGAACATAGCTCACCTCTCCCAAATATTTCATTTGGGAATTTCTCAGCTAACCACTTTTACCTTTGATAAAGTTTCTACATTATTCTCAATGAGTAAAATATCGTCAACATAAAGAACTAAGAAAACCATTATCTTATCTTTGTTGTATTTATAAGCACAGCCTTCGTCAACATATTTCTCGAGCCATAAGTTTTTATAATCTCATTAAAGGTAAGATATTAAGATCTAGATTCTTGCTTTAATCCATAAATGGATTTAAGCAACTTGCATACTTCATGTTCTTGCTCTTTTTGTACGAACCCTTCCGGTTGCATCATATAGATGCTTTCTTCAATAGAACAATTTAGAATAGTTGTCTTGACATCCAATTGCCATATCACATAGTCAAAACTAACGACTATGGACAAAAGGATACGAATGGATTTGAGCATGGCCACATGGGGGAATGTCTCTTCATAATTGACTCCCTCTCTTTTTGTATAGCACTTGACTACTAACCGTGCCTTGAAAGTCTCTACTTTCACATCTGTACCTCTTTAATTCTTAAAGATCCATTTACATCTAATGTGCCTAACATCTTCAGGTGGATCTACAAGTTCGCAGACGAAATTAAAATACATAGATTATATTTTCTGGTTCATGGCATCTTGTCATTTCTCATTTTCAGGATCATCCATTGTTTCTTCATAAGATAATGGATCGTCCTTATCAATGTCTGACACTTGGACATGTGCTTCTAGTTCGTAGTGAACTGGTTGTCTCACAATAAATTGAAGGTGGTCTGATGTCATCAGCCGCTAATTCCTCAAGAACTACTTTGCTACAAAGTTTATATTTTTACATATAGTCATGCTCAAGGAAGGTTGCATTTGTCGACACAAACACATTTTAATCGTTATGACTATAAAAGTACCCACCTCTAGTCTCTAGAGGATAGCCTTCGAATATGCATACTTCAAACATTGAGTTTAACTTTTTGGTCTTAGGTCTAAGAACGTGTGCTAGACACCCCTATATTCAGAATTGACGCAAACTAGGTTTGAAGCCATTCCATAACTCTAAAGGCATCTTGCTTACAAACTTAGATGGCACTACATTCAAAATGTATATAGCCGTGTGTAATACATATCCGTAAAATGTAAGTGACAGTGATTAGTAGCTTAACATTGACCTAACCATATCTAATAAGGTTCAGTTGTTCCTTTCCGTAAAACCATTTTGCTTTGGTGTTTCAGGTGTTGTGTGTTGGGATAAGATTCCACACTCCAGTAAATAATAGAATTCTAAATCCAAGTATTCACCACCTCGATCAGATAGAAGGGTTTTCAATGATTTACCTAATTACTTTTCAGCTTTAGCCTTGAAGCCTTTAAACTTTCTATAAGTTTCAGACATTCTATGTTAGGTAATTATAACCGTATCTTGAGTAGTCGTCAATGAAAGTGACAAAATACTCATACCACCTCTAGCTTGTACATTGATCGGTCCACAAACATCACTATGTACTAGATTAAGTGGTTTTTTGGCTCTTTGAACCTTTCCTGTGAAAGCACTCTTGGTCATTTTACCCTCTAGACATGATTCACAAACACGAATAGTTTCAACTTTTAGTTCACTCAAAGAACCATGTTTTGTTAACTTGTTTAACCTATCTAGATAAATATGTCTGAACCTAAGATGTCAAATATATGTATTATCATCATCATGAGAAACTCTTTGTCATTTTTTACTTTTAGGTTTTGCTACTTTGAATAATTTAGATTTATTTAATGCATGTTCAGTCGGTTTAAACATATACAGTCTGTTTATAACTTTAGCATGACAAATATCGAATCCATTCTTAGAAATAATAAACTCTTTATTAATAAAAGAAACTTTGAATAACTGGTCTTATAAATATGAAAGAGAAATCAAATTTCTCGAAAAACCAAGAATATAATAAACATTGATCGAAACCAAATAAGTATATCCAAAAGGTAAACAAATTGTCCCTAATGCTTTAACCGACATGAGTGTACCACTTACAACTCTAAAAAAGACCTCGCCTTCAGCCAACTCCCTTGAGAAATCAAGCATCTACAAAGAAGAACATACATGGTTAATGGCTCTTGAATCAAGTATCCATGATGAAAAATCATATTCCACTAAGCAAGCTTGAAGTACAAGTAAATTATATCTACATTTCTTTTTCATCTCGGAGAGATACTTGTTACAGTTTCCCTTCTGATGACCTCCAATGCCACAATGAAAACATTTTCCCTTGGGCATGTTGTGTTTCTGTTCTTCTTCGCTTTTGATGTCTTGGCTTTATTCCCTTTCATGTTCTTACCTTTGTCCTTACCATTGTTATTCTTTCGTTTTTTTGTTCTTAACAATATTGGAAGAATGCTTTTGTACAACAATATTTTCCTCGCCCTCTTTGGTCTTTCTAAGGTTGAGTGACTCAAAAGTCTGCAGTTCATTTAACAATGAGTCATGTTGAATTGTAACTTGTTCATAACATAGTTGGTCGTGAACGTAGAAAAAGCTGGTGTGAGTGACTCGAGTATAATGCTAACTTGAGTCCTCTCATCACTGGTCGCCCCATGTACTTCTACCTCTTGCATTATGTTGATCATATTCAAAACATGTTCTCACACATAAGTGCCATTTCTCATCTTAGTCGTCATATAGCTCCTAGTGGCCTCATGAAAACTTCGATCCGACTGCTGCCCAAATATCACTTATAGAGATTCCATAATCTCATAGGCAATCTTCATGCTTTCATGCTTGGTTCTTAGAACACCATTCATGCTCACAAGCATGTAGCAATTAGACTTGTTATTTGATATGATCCAAGCATCATATTTGTCCCTAACATTCTTATGGCCATTAGCAGCAGGCTCCTTAGGACATTCCTCAGTAAGAACAAACTTATAGTTTTTTCAAATCAACATTAAGTTCATATTTGATTTTCAACGTATGAAATTATTACCATTCAATTCCTCAAGAACGAGTAAAGTAGTAACATGGTCGCCCATGGTAGACATAATAATGATAACTGAAATTTAAACCATAGAAGATTCAATATAATTAATAAATATCTAGAATTCAAAAAGTAAACGTGATGCAACAATGAAACATAATAAACACACAAATTTAACAATTGCAAATCACGATAAAACAACCCAACGATTAATGTGCTGCCTTAAGGTCAGTCAAATTAACATTAGACTATCTATGAGACATTCTCATCCTTACTAATTAAAACTTAAAATATCTTTTATTTTCTCTTTTAATAATTAGGTATCACTTTTTTGGTCAAATCACAACTATTCACATGAAAACTTAATTGCGATATTATGAGTGCAACCCATCATATCAGATTCTATGACTTCATTTAGAATATGCCGCCTAAGGGTCTTTCAAAACTAGTCTACATCAATTCCTCCTATCTTCTTGAGAAGTCCAACATTGGTATTGGTACAGGTCGAAACCTTCCTCATGGGGATGAATACAAAGTCATCTCGAGGCCCATACTGCACCTCCCGGTGTTGTACTAATAATAGAGACCATTAATTACATTAACATGTCAACCTTCTCCCACTCACTATTTTAGGATTATGTGTTTCCATTTTAACTAATAATAACCCTATGAATATTTATAATCAATTATGTCAATCTCATTGGCCTAAATTCATTTAACTTTCTAAAACGCCTAAGTCATAATTAGGTAATCTTAGATTAACCAATTAATTATATTTATCAAATTTTAATAAAACTCTTTTACTAAAGTCAGTTATCCTAAAAGTTACGATGGCCTTTAGTGTGGTATGATTACCAAGTTTTAACTAATTAAAATCCAGCAATTTACATGCAATTGATTCCATAAAACAATACATACAAGCATATTAGGATAATCCTGATAAATCATGGATGCATGGACATGTTATCAAACATAATGTTTAAATAATTATTCAACAATTAAATAAAATAATAATGAACCAAGTCACTATTGGGTATTTCTAAAATACAACCCTTGAAATAAAGAAAAAAAATTACAAAACGGACTTCAAGAATACATATTCCCTAAATATTGTATTTTTCCTCCTGATATCCATCTTCATAATTTTCAAGCTTTGAACAAGATCCTATTTAATTAGAAAAAAACTATTTTTCTTAATTATAATTAATTTCTATAATTATCTCTTTAAAGATAGTTGGGTTTGACTTAGTCAAATAAATACTTTATTTGATTTTGTCAAACTTTGAGTCAAACTCAATCAACCTATTAATTTTAAAATTACCTTAATTTTAAAATTTAAAAGGATAATTGATGGACTTAGGGTTATCATAAAACTCTATAGTGGTAGTGTTGGTTGGTATCAGGGTTTCTGTGAAACTTTCCCAAATGTGGCAACAGTTGCCATCAACGATAGGACTCTCCTACCGTCGACCATCACCGCAGGTCAGCCACGGCCGGCCTCTGACCACCACCGGCACCAAGTTTTTGGTCACATCATAGGAATAGTAAATTCTGTCGACATTGTCGGTAATCATTAATCGGCGGTGCCAACGCTAGAAATCCAATTTTCGGTGCCAGCCCCAGAATTCTAAATGAATTCCTATTTTCTTTTGCCTCTGTCATTCGTCGCATGCTTTCTTCTTCTTCTCGTGATTGAAATAATTACAATAAATATTCAAAATAAAATTACAAAAATTCCTATGCCCCAAAACGGATTACACAATATCTAAAGAAAAATTAAAAGAACAAAGTCTAACCCAATAATCACTATATAATTGACGATCCATTATTCTCCATTCATTCAAAAAATACAACATATTATAAGAATAATGCCAGAAAACCCACACAAAATTTAACATATAAATATATAAAGACCGCTCTGATACCACTTGTTGGTTGTCGCGGCGCGTGTGCGGTGGAAGCATGTAGTGTGTGGCCATTTAAAAAATAAACTTCTAATAAAGATCGAATCTTTTAATAATTTCAAGATACTCACTTATTAGGTTAAATTAGATTGGATTAATTAAGAATTTTTGAAATAATTGAACACTTAATTATAAACTCGATAAAGTTATCATTGATAATATTGTTGTGCTTTTGTCAAATATCGAGCGAGATGGGTTTTCACCAAATATAATTATATGTCCTGATGTTATCATGGTCGGTAAATCATTTCATCAGTTTGATGAACACGTAGAACCCTTAAGGTCGGATTCTTCTGTTGAATAAAGTATATCCACTAAAAAGTATGAAATTAAATATTAAAAATTGAAATTTAACCTTTTATTTTATAATAATAACCCCATAATATTTGGAAAATAACCCTTTACATTTGAATGAATTAATCCCTATAAATTTAATTTTCAAATCTAATCTTATTTCTTATCAAAATTAACCCCAACATTAAAAAAACCCCTTCCCCTTTATTCTTAAAAAATCAATACCACCATTCCCCCTCTCTCTCAACACTTCATTTCTCTTCACTCAAACCCTATTCTCCTTCTTCTTCATCTCTCTTCATAGCCTGAAATCCATCTAAATATGTTGCAACAGACAAGTCAAACCATCAATCTCTCATAGAACACATCTTTTGCAACATATGAGACCAAACTCATGCCAAAATTGAGCCAAATCCCTCCAACCCACGACCCCAAACCCCATATCCTTCAAATATTATATTTTTTCACCAATAATGGATGGAGGAAAGCATAAAGTTACAAAGGGAATATTGAGTGTGACGACGCAACCAAGTTCGAGCTCGAGCATTTTGAAAGGGTCGCACGATGCCACCAGCTATGGCGTGAAAATATTTCATCCAAAGAATCGAAATCTTAGTAGCCTCCTTCATATAGCTCCAACGGAGCATATATCTCACCCAAGCAAACAAGATGTAAGTTTTTCTTTAAAATATTTGAATTTTATGTGTTATATTGTTAAAACACCTAATATATACTTGATCATTCTGCAAATTGGGTGTTTTCTATGTGGTGATTATAGAAATGTATGGTTCTTGGAAGAAATATATGTCTTGGATGGAAAACTATAGTATTTTCATGAGTGCTCGTAAAGTGTTCGACGAAATGTCATAATGAATTATGTGGTGTATTGTTTTCATTGTCCCTAAGGTGTTTGATAAATGCATATTGAGGTTTATACTAGATTTATATGAATGCCCGTAACATATTGAATGAAATGTTATATCTCATCCAAGGATAAAATGTAAGTTTCTTTAACAAAAAAATTGGTTGTTATGTGTTATATTGTTAAAACACCAAATAGATACTTGAATCACTTTGATAACTGAGTGTTTTTTATGTGATTATTCCTGAAATATATGATTATGAGTAGCGATATATGTTTTGGATGAAAAACTATAGTGTATATTTATTGCCCGTAAGGTGTTCAACGAAATGTCACAATAGGGATTATAATACACTTTTCTCCACACACTTTTTTCTCTGAGTCATACCTACATTTTGGTTTCTTAGACTGAGTTCTATGATCTTGGTATTCATGGTATTGGGAACACTATACTAGTAGCTCGATGGTACAGTAGGCTTCCTGAAAATGTGAGAAGGAATGTCGATGCTTCCGGGCTGATGGATCGCATCCTATTGAAAAGTCTGGCCGAGAAATGGTGGGATACAACTCAAATCTTTCATATAGATGAAGTGGGTGAAATGACAATGACCTCATTGGACTTTGCTGCAATAATTGGCCTAAAAGTCGACGGTCGATAACTAGACTATGATTTGGAACTCCATAAGAACAAAAAGGTTTTGCAAAAGCTAGTTGGCAAGCCGTTATCGGAGGTTGGAGAAAAAAAGTTAGTTATCAATGGATATTTGATAATTATGTTAGGTACGAGTATACTACTCCTAAGCAAGAGGAGATTTTGACGAGAGTCTTTCTTCTAATGCTCTTAGTTAGTACAATTTTTTACGACAAGAGGAAGTTTATCTGTACTTCCTCCCGAGCCTATAGAAAATAGATGAGGATGCGGGAGTATAATTGGGGTGGTTCGGCGTTGTTCGTATTGTATTGCAATATGGGCGCTCTATACCCCGGTAAAAGTGTAGGGACATGGGGTTTTTGGAGAGCATGAGAGTTATGGGCTTGTGAGTATTTCTCGTGTTTTGAACTGAGCAGACCATTGGTGGTCTAGACACATTCTCAAGGGCAGCACATTGGATAGACATTGAGTTAGGAACAAGGGATGTTTGTCACTGCCTAAAAGAATTTCGTGTTAAACTTCGACATGTGAGGCCCAATGAGGTATGTGTTTTGTTATATCAATTCTTATCTTGGCAAACCGTTGTCAGAGGTTGGAGAACAAAAAGTTAGTTATCAAGGGATATTTGATAAATATGTTAGGTACGAGTGTATGTACTACTCCTAAGCAGGAGGATACTTTTACGAGAGCCTTTCTTCTGGTGCTCTTGGGTATTACATTTTTTGCGACAAGAGCAATAAAGTTTATTTGTACATCTTCCCAAGCCTATAGAAAATAGATGAGATACGGGAGTATAATTGGGGTGGTTCAGCATTGTTCGTATTATATTACAACATGGACGCTTTATACCGCGACAAAAGTGTAAAGACATGGGGTTTTTGGAGAGCATGAGAGGTATGGGCTTGTGAGTACTTCTCGTGTTTGGCACTGAGTAGACCATTGGGTGGTCCAGACACATTCCCGAGAGCAGCACGTTGGATAGACATTGAGTCGGGAACAAGGGATGTTGGTCACTACCTAAAAGAATTATGTGTTGAACTTCGATATGTGAGGCCCAATGAGGTATGTGTTCTATTATATCAATTTTCATACCCCTCTNCCCCCCCCCCCCCCCCGAGTTTGAATAATGTTTTACTAACAAAGTATTTGTTTGTTTTTTATCTTGCAAATCAATTGGAATCCTTGGGGACAACGTACAAGTTGCCAGACTATTGCATCTAGAGGTGTTCATGGTTCTGTTCGGTCAATTTTTTGGCAAAAAACTTAACTGAATTGAAACTTCAGTTCGATAACAAAACCAAACCGGACCGTGAATACTAAAAGAACCAAACCAAACCGTGAGTTTTGATGGTTCGGTTTGGTTCATCGGTTCGATATTATTAATTAAATATAATTTTTTAAATGATATTATTGAAATTAAAAATATAAAATTAAAGTTTTGTTTCGGTTTGGTTCGGTTTTATAAGAAATTATATATAAAAAATAAAAAAATAATATAAATTTAAAGTTTCGGTTCGGTTCGGTTCGAAAACCACCAAAATTTTGAACTGAACCAAAACTTCGGTTCGTCGATTTTCCCGAACCGAACATACATAAAGAACCAACCGAACTGACTATTTTTGGTTCGGTTCGGCCGGTTTGGTTTGGTTTTGAACACCACTAATTGACCTCCTACCACCATGAGAATCATGTTGCAAGGACTTGCTGGAAGAGCATAGTACTTCGGTGAGCACGTCTCACGGTAGAGTATGGGAACCGATGCACGTACATCCCATACAGACCCCTAAATTCAATGTTATGTGATCAACCATTCACCAGAGAGGATCTATCTGGTGGTCTTAGAGGTTTTAGAGTAATACATTTTATCGTTGATGCAGATGGCAATAGCGAAGATACTTAATGTGAATTCCGGAAAGAGTGGTTGTCTTACAACTATGATGGGGCATCTTCATCTTCGTAGGTGTTAAACGTCTTTAAGTGATTTTTAAATATAGGAGATCAATGATAAAGGCCAAAGCATCAATGAAAAAAGGATAAGAAAATTGTAAACTTACGATTTTCCCTTTTTATTTTTTAGTTTGGAATCAAAATATACTAAATATGTACACATGTAGGTGAAGTTACAAAGACGTCTTGACATGTATGAAACTCAAGCAAGTAGGCATGAGAGTGATGATGATGAAGATGATGACAATGGAGAAGGTTCAGTTAATGATGATGAAGACGACCATGATGACGACACCAATGAGGATACTGAATCGGAACGAGAACATGAAAGACGTACAAAGCATTCACAAGATGCTTTGTCGAAAAAGAGAAAAGTTACACCATGATGTTTTTTCAATGTTTATATGAACTTTTTGTGGATATAAATATGCTAGATTCTAAGTTTGTTTGTATTTTAAGTTTTTTTAGATTCTAAGTTTGTTTAGATTGGATTCTAAGTTTTTTTTAATTCTAAATTTGTCAAAGTTGCATAACAGGCGTTTGAGATATTATGGATATAAATATGCAATTAATATTGTGAGTTGGTTAAAAGTTAGAACTAGATTCCAAGTTTTTTTATTGTATCGTTGATTTTAAAACTTGATCCTAAACATTTTGTGTATAAGGATAACATTTACAAACCGTCAATCTAGCTAGTGGGATTCTACGAAGAGTAGATTCACCCCTTATGTTATGGCTCGTCTTGCGCTTACAAACCGTCAATCTATCCAAACATTTTAAACTTTTAAATTTATTTTAATTTTTATGTCCAGGTTTTTTAAGCATAATATGGAGTATTGAGACCAAATGCTTGACACAAAGGCGTTTGAGGATCAAACGCTATCAGGAGGCCCCAAATGTCATTCATGACGGGCGGATCGCCTGTCACAATTGGCGTTTGAGGCCTCATGGTCACGCCCCAAACGCTTGAAACAAAGGCGTTTGGCCCATGTCGATGGACACAGAGTAAACACCTATTACAATGGCATTTGGGGAGCAAATGCCATTAGGAGGCTCCAAACGCCATTCGTGATTGGTGAATTTCCAGTCACGAATGGTGTTTGGGGCATGATCGTCGTGCCCAAATTCTTGACACAAAGGCATTTAGGGCTCAAACGCCATTCATTACTGGCGTTTGGGGCCAGCTGGTCGCGTTTGGGCCCCAAATGCCTGACACACAGGAGTTGGGCCCGTGTCACTGAGACACGGGCCAAACACCTGTTACTATGCTGTTTGGTGCCCAAACACAGCCAGTTGGCCCCAAACGTCTGTTACGACAGGTGATACCTATAGGTGGTTAGGACCAGCGAAGTAACGTTTGAGTTCTAATCGCCTAGTTTGACTTTTTTCTTGGTTACTGGTGTTTGGTGGTTGTGCAATTAATAGGGGTAATTACTCTTATTAAGAATCCTTAAAAATCATATATTCATTCAACTAAACTCATTCTCACTAATTTTCAAGTGCTCTAAACTTCAATTACATTTCCTCCTTCATTTTCTTTGTTTGGATTATCTAATTTTCATCTCCAACTAAGTGATCGACTACACCCAAAAGGTAATATTTGTTTAGTTTTCTTGAATTTTTTTAAGATTAAGCATATTCAAATATGAGTCATCCTGATGTTTAGATTTCTATTATTTTTTTTAATATTAAGCATCTTCGAAAGATGAGTCATCATGAAGTGTCCATAAACATGGATGGGACGATTACGCGACCGGGTTCATCCACATTAGCAAACTTGCAAAATAAGGATGTTATTAGTGAAAAATTTGATATGTTACAAAAGGCCGAACATTTCTACTATACATACGTAGCCGATGTTGGGTTCAGTACACGGAAAGATGATAAACGCAAGTACAGAGAGGGAGAAACTGTGCTACGGAGATGGGTTTGCTGAAAAGAAAGAATTCAGGACAAAAAAATATATGGCAGAGAGGACACAAAGCGAGAACCAAGAGGGTTGACAAGGGTGGATTGCCATGCTTGTTTTAGGGTGAACTTCGATAAGAAGATGAAAAAATGGGTCGTTAAAGATTTTGAAGCTAAGCATAACCATCATACTGCCTCATCACAGGACGTGCCCTTTCTTCGATACAATATAGCAGTGAATGAAGCGGACATGGCCCAGGCAACAGGATTGTACAATGTTGGTGTATGGCTAAACCAAGTGTTTGAATACATGGTTGACCAAGTAGGTGGGTATGAAAATGTGGGGTTCTTAGGATGTATCTCTATAATATGATGGAGAAGCAGTGAAAAGCGCAGGTCATCAAGACTGATTCAGAAGCAGCTTATTGCTTTTTTTTACTGCAAAATTGGAGATGGATCCAGATATGTATTGCAAATACAACACTGGCACGGATAATCGTCTAGCGAATTTTTTCTGGGCGGACTCGACGTGCCAGGTTGGCTACCACTATTTTGGCTATGCATTGGTGTTCGATATGACCTATCAGACGAATTCATACAAGAAAACGCTCGTGATTTTCCTTGGCGTGAACAATCACTACAAGACCATGACATTTGATTGTGTATTATTGGTTTATGAGACTATGGAAACCTATCAATGGGTGTTAAGGACTTTCTTGGATGCCATGAAAAATAAGATGCCTCAATCTGTCATTACAGATGGTGATAAGGAAATGCGTAAAGCAATCAAAACGGTTCTCCCCACTTGCAATCATCGGCTTTGTGCATGAAATCTTGAACGAAATGCCAAATCAAACGTACATAACTATGGTTTTCTACAGGCATTCAAGAGAGTCATGTTTGACGTACTTAGTGAAGGTGAGTTTGAAGAAGAATGATATCGTTTGATAGAGTCGTTCAACCTTAGGTAAAATAAATTGGAACAATGGATGTATGCGAAGAGTGAACGTTGGGCAGAGGCCTTCCAACACGGAAAATTGTTTGCTTTCATGAGAACGAAGCAACGATCTGAAGGTATGAGCGCATATATGTACCGATTCGTTGAACGTCAATCTAAACTATTTGAATTCGTGCTACATTTTGATTGGGTGTTGGCACGTATTCGACATGAGGAGAGGTTTGACGATTTAAAGTTGACAAATGAAAGCGTTTGTGCTTTAGACTCACTTGCGTGCGTTAGAGCAACACACAGTAAATGTGTTCACACAAAAATTATTTAAACGTGTGCGTAAGGAGATCATGGGTGAAGCATCATTTATAGTTTGTTCTTTAACACATGATGGGGAGGCTCGAAATTATTCGTTGGTCGAGTTTGGGGTGCCGAATGACTCGTACATAGTGACACGAGACCAAAAACTTGATATGCTCAAGTGCAGTTGTGGCAAGTTTGAATCAGTGGGACTATCGTGTCGTCATATGTTTACTATTATGAAAGCAGAACATATACAACAGATCCCAAGCACGTACATACTTGTCCGATGGTGGATCATTATGAAGAGTAATATACTACCAACCGGGTCAAGCCATTCTCATCTGGATACAGATGAAACAGGCTTGCTTTGATATAATTAACTCTAACTAGCTGCCAAAGTGGAGATTCTGATGCTTGTGGAATGAAAAGGTCGCCAACGAACATGATGTTAATTTATAATTCTACAAAACAATTTTGCAACATCTATTTATCATCACTGTACACGATAACTTACATAAACCTCTTTTATTTATAGTTGTACACAATAATATACAAAATCTGTTTATCATCTTTATACACAATAACTTACACAAATCCATTTCTCTTCACTATACACAATAATCATATACAAAAGATGACACAATAATGTCTACTTAGAGGGATGCTCGGCCAAGACAGGCCTATGATCCTAATTCTATCCAAAACTCGCCCATTTGCCATTTCTAAGAAATTCGATGAGCTAGGTTATTGAAGAAGACAATAATGGTGGGGTAATAAATTTCAAAGCGTATGAAGATATCTCTCTTCAAAATTTATTGCACCATCGTTACTGTCTTCTTCAATAACTTCTAGCTCACTGAATTTCTCAGAAATGACAAATGGGAGAGTGTTTGAACAAGAACATCAAAAAATATGACACAATAATGTAATACAATATTATCTATCCCTTCATTTTTTTCCTCTTCTCAAGCCTTTGCTTTAAAGTAGGACTCGTCTTCAGTGGTAGTCGGGTCTCTGAGACAGATCCGTTCGTATTATAAAATTGATCGACGCTATCATGTAACGTATCATACGAGATGTTCCAAGGATGGTTGACGATCTTCAACAAAATATTACACCGAAGATCGTGTGATTTATGCTCCTGTAAAAATATTCCCAATACTCAACAAATTATCATACACCTCAACATATTCAACATTGACAACTATAAACGAGCAAATCCAGAACAATAAAAAAAATTTCAACTACATAACTAAAAGAACCCTAACTCCAAACTAAAACAAAACAAAAACTAGAGCTATAAGGTTTGAACATTTATCAAACTATCATACACCTCAACAAATTTAATAATAACAACCAAAAATGAGCAAATCCACAACAATTAAAAAATCCCAATTATATAACTAAAAGTACCCAACAATAACAAAAAAGAAAACGGGATGCTCTAAGGCTTGAGTATTCACCAAAACTATCATACACCTCAACAAATTCAATACTGACAGTCACAAACGAGCAAGTCCAGAAGAATCAGAAAATTTTCAATCATAGAACTAAAAGAACCTGAAACTATAACAAAAAAAAAGCTCTCAAGTTTAATAAAATGTAAACAATATCTGACAAATTACCTATGAACGATAGTCAACAAAAATTCATGCCCTGATGTCATCCATATATCTCAAGACCCCCACACACCACAATCACTCCTGCAAACGTAATAATAAGTGCACCAATAAAGGGTGAAGGAAACCCAATCCAATTCGCGATCAGTGAACTACCATTTTATTGGGTGACCACTTGGGGCTGCCTTGTAATTTTGACTGAAGAGAAGGTTGTTGGCGGGGGCAACAAATCTATAAGCTTAGGCCCAAATATCAAGTCCATACCTTCTTAGATAATCAATGTCAAAATCACACATGCTATAAGAAAAATTACAAGTCATGATAAGGGGTTAGAACATACAATCATTTTGACCTTTTCGGTCAGTCCTACGTTAAGTCGTCCATTGGATAATGTGTCCTATACAATGACTTCCTCGTCCAAAGATTGAGATCTTGGCCATAAACCAATGATCTCGACCATCGTGTACCAGAAACATATCTAGATTACACAATACATTTACACAATCATACTAAGTCAACATTTAATATCTTAACTACATTAAATTTGTTTACCATCATTTCTGGCTCAAGCGTTGGCGTGTATCTATCCATGATCTTGTGTTTCCTTAAAAAATTAGAAAGACATTGACTCTGGAGTGGCACAACAAAAACATAATACACAACGTACATACAAACCTAAATAAGGATGATACTGAGTAGTAGATACTCACAACAAAGAACGTGGGAAGAAACTAGAATCGGTTGTTCATCGACACACAAGGAGCCTCCAGGGTCAAAATGCTGACAAATAAGTCTATAAGGTTTGAGCCAAGCCAATTTTCATGACCGAAAGTCTTTAGGTCTCTCCGTTTAGCACGGAGGCCAGAATGTCTAACGAGAATCTCACTAAAAAGATAAATAAAAGATAAACTTAATCAAAATTTGGTCATGATGGTGTGTCAAATTTTGTTAGATTAGTGTGACTACTACCTATCCTTAAATACCTTCTTATTACGTTTAGTGGTCGGTTTACCCTTTAAATAGGGTGAGCTGAGTAGAAGACCATCTCTCCTCTCCTGAGTGTTGCGTAACTGCATCGGGAATCGGATTTCGGTACACTCGGACAAGACATGTAAGGTGCTAGATTAATATTTAGATTATACATGTTATATATAAGATGGAATGCGAATAAACAGAATAATATCTTTCGACGTCCATTAGTTGTTCCAGACACAGATGATTTCCTGACCAATAGCAGGTCAACGAATATATTGTCTGTAGCATCTAGCTGGATGCACCTTTCATCATTATCACCTTTATATAAAGTTGATGAAGAGATTGGTAGCTCTTCTTCACAGAAGGGACTCATATCCTCATAAAAAACCCCTTTGTTTTTACCTTGAGTAGAGGTGACGTGTGGCTCATCGTCTTGGGCTCGAGACTTACCAGTGTCCCGTTCCAAAAGACTCGCCAATGTTATGCACATATTCTCTTGGACAACCATCATCTTTCTCTGCACCTCCATTAATTATGAACAAGATCCACAAATTTCTTGGGTGTACAGCGTGTGAGCAACTTCTGTTTAAAGGCAGGCCTTCTCGGATGACTTGGACCAGGTTGTTCCGCTCCGCTTTCAATGGCATGGATTTCATTTTCCTTCAAATAATTGAGTTTGGCTTCCTCCGTCATACTTCCACTTTAAAGCTAGATCTTTTCGTGTCTGTATATCAAAAACTCACTTAAATTACAATAAAAAATTATAAATTCCATGTTATAATGTAATGTTTGTTTAAACATACTTACTTCATGACCACTAATCTTTTCATATGCCACCCTCATTTTAGCACATTCTTTCAGACTGTTTTAGTTTTAAACAACAACATTAACATTGCAACAATTTATATGAAAATATGTAACATTAAATTGATGATCTCATTAATTACTTTAAGTATACAAATAAACGCTTTTGTGCCTTCTTCACGTTGACATTTGTGTTAGCCATCTGAAACATATGTTACTATGTCTTCTTATCATGATTATCCCTGGTACTAATTCATAATGGATTGGACAACATCTAGTAAGAATGCTAAAATGGCATACCAATGTTATGTTCGTGTATACATTTGCTCATATTATGTTATTAATCAGTTTTATGCAATGACTATTTTAGATAACGAACTAATTGAAAGTGACATATATCAACAATCTTAATAGATGATAAAGATGATGTGTAAAGAATTTAAAGAATGCAAGAAACTTAGTTGATCTTGTTGCAACATGCTCTTCTCCAAGTTTTTTCACAATTTATCATGTTAAAAGAATCATATTAGTAAATTTCCACCACGTAGTTAAGCTAGTTAAAAACTCTATAAATGTCATAATCTCTATAATCATATAAAAATGACGATCCTTAGTTCTCTCTAATGTGGGACTTTCCCTTTTATTTGATTGCTTGAAGGATAACATGTACAATAGTATTATAGGAAAATGATAACATGTACATTATGTATTAATCTAATACCAAACATACATCTAAAAATAATATTTTTTCTATGAAAGTAGACTGATCTCAAGTAATATCTACTTCCAACTATAATATTCTGTATAGAAACATGGAAAAGGTAAAACATGAGAAGTTAGTCTACAAACATAGTAAATTCCATTTTATTAAGTAAAACCAATTCAAGCTAATGATATTGAGAAAGAAATTCTGATATGAGTACAAAATCCAGAAGTAAATGACTAGCAACTTTGCAAATGCTGACAAGTCTTCCTTATTGATGACCAATAATCAGGAGGTTTCACTTGAAAAAAATAAGGAGTAACTTTTATAATTGAATGAAATCAAAATACAAAACAAAATTTAGCACAGAGCAAACCATCATATTACATTGTTATAAATTGGAAGAGAAGAATCAACTATCCTGTAAATAACTCACATGTAACTTAGAAATAACTTATCACCATAAAGAAAACTCTTTCAGTCTAACTCAGAAAACAACACACATCTAATGAGCATAAAGCAGACTCATCATCTTCTTTTAATCTAACTAAAAAATAACTCACATCTAATCAACACATAGCTGACTCATCATCTTCTAAAGTCCATATCAGGTGGTACAGAGAATAAGTGAATCGTTTCAAATCCACAATTATATAAATTACAGAGCATAACTATATTTTTGAAAAGAACAGTCTAGAAGTGAGACCCTATAAACCAACCATAATAGACAGACATTAAAAAGTGTCTTCGTCAAGAACAAAATCTCATATCAAAACCAAAGCAAACCAAAATTTGATTTTAGATCACTAAGAACAATCACAAAATTCCCAAGACTGAGGAAAGATAAGAACACTAGTTTAGTCTAAACACTTTCAACCATAATCAACAGATATTAAAAAATATCTTCATCAAACTTCAGTCAACAAAGCATACATAAATTATTTAGGGTTTGAATTCATCAACTTTCCATGTGATCCTTTCTTCCTCATTAGTCACCAAACAAACAAAATAAAACTCAGAAAAAATAAACACTAGGAAAGAATAAAATCCCCAGAAACAAACCATTGCCAGAGACAAGTCATATATTGGTTTTGCTCCCACAAACTCTAGACAAAACTAACAAAAAATAGAGCTCAACTTTGTATCAATAGAAAGTGCAACAATGAAAATTCACTAGTCTCTACAGTAGGGTAAAATTGGAAAAAAAAAAGCTCTAGAAACCATTCCAAGCAAGCTTTAATCGAATGCCAAACAATCTAATAATAAAACCCTAGAAACTAGTATAAAACATTCAAAATAGCCAAATGTTTATAAAATACATGCTTACAGCATATCTACTTGGATTTTTATACTGCTAAAATTCCTTCATTTGTCAGTTGTTCTTTTACCAAGTTTGAGGAATTCACTTGAATGATTAGTGCATGAAAGCATTAGCTTATGAAAATTAGTTAAGGAATGGGAAAATTTGAATCTTTTTACTCTATGTTACGAATTTCAAATTACGATATAAAATAATAGCATATCTTGTGTAAGGACTATAACAAGAATGAGAGAGATCGAGAGAATAGGAGATATTACATTCGATAGAAAGAGTTGAGAGCACAAAAATCCCAGTGGTTGAAAATCGCGTGCCCTAGACACAAAAACACTTCAACTACAGAAAGAGCTGGATGATGGAGAGAGAGAGCGAGAGACAATAGAGAGAAAGGTGGATGACGAACTGGATGACGGTGGAGACAGAGCAGATAGAGAGCCTGAGTTTGGTGACCAAGAAGAAGAAATCTTGCTTGCTTTCATCGCTCACGGTGAAGATTGGAGGAGAAATTGAGATTCAAGGAGAAATCGTTCGCGGTGGAGATTTAGGTTCCCTAGAGCTTAAGCTTCTAAGCTTCAATTAAAGCTTTCGACGAAGAAGAAGTGGATGGAAATTTCCCACCCCTTTTGTGATCTAACAGCTAGGAGTCTCCTTGCCTCATCCAACAACCAGTAATTAATCTCGACATTCATGCCATTAAAAACTCACAGCATGGGACAGCGACCCGCATAAGCATCCAGGCTCTTGATCTCAACTTCAATAAGAGAATCTAGTTGTCCTCTAGCTGGCAAGGTATCGGAATGCATTGAATCCCCCATATTCAAAATGTGTGAATACCCCTCCATGCCAAAACACCCAAGCCTTCTCCTGCAACAAAGGAATCCCCGAATTGTTCTCCAAAAATCCTGCAGCCAACCTAAATTTGACATTATTTTCCATAATGGAAAAAACAGTGGCCACAAATTCCAGTAAACTTATCAGAACCACCCTCATCACCACTACTGCTCGTCACTTCCACCGTCATCACCACCACCTCAATTCCGACCACCTGAACTGGCGAGTCTTGACCAAACGACATTTTCTTGTTGTTGATCATAGCATCAACATTCAAATCGTTACTAACAGCGCTACCCTTAGGTTGTAAATCTTCAGAATCAGCTTATAGGATGTTTTCTCGACCAAATTCATCCCCTCAGAGTAGCCCTTTTGATGCGGACAGTGTAGAGTTAGAGTTTTTGGAGCGAATGGATCGTCGCACGGGCAGTCCACCTTCTGGAGGCCATAACTTTTTACTCGGGTTGACTCAAGGGCCCGTAAGATATCAAATCGATGCTCCTTCAGAGATCTACATGTCTAACTAGGTTTAATTTTAGTGGCCCAGTTTGAGGCCCAAAAAGGTCATTTTAGGCACTTTCGGAGGCCCGTAAGCTGTTTTCGCTAGTTTTAGACATTTTTGTAATTTTCACTTTCTTTTATGTTTAGGGTTTTCTGAATAAGTTTTAATACCTTTTGTTTAGGGTTTTTTCGGCAATTTTTTATGATATTGTTGGAAATGTTTTCTCTATAATTCTAATTTCAGTATTTCATGATTTATCGAAATTGTTACCTAAATTCTGATAATCTCATAATTCAACAGGTTTTAGAAGATCGATTTACTAGAAATCATGCGATATTCAATAGTATTTGATATTGTTAGGTTTTCTTGAGTTTTCTACTACATCAGTTGGTATCAAAGCTAAAACTGATATGTAGTTTTCATGGCACCACGACGGAACCAGTAGTGGCAGTAGCGAGTTGAGGAGGTTTATGAGCGCGATGATGGCGTGCAACTAGAACATCAAATTGGGCAGATTGTGGATCGATGTATGGAGCGAATGTTGGAAAAATTAACCGAAAGGATGGTTAATATGATGGGGAATCATAATAGGAGGAATATGCATGAGCCGTGAAATTCGATCAGACGGGGCGATTGGGTAGAGGAATCAGAAGGAAAATACTACGAGGACATTCCACAGGTCCTTCGTATGTGGAAGAGAGTCTAAATGGATGAGGATAATTGGCGGTGGGAGGCCGGTATGCAGACTGAAATATCAAAATTTCATGGCAGTCTTTAGGCTGAAGAGTTCCTTGGCTGGTTGGTGACTGTTGAGGAGATTTTAGAGTTCAAATGAGTGCTAGAGAATAAACAAGTACCTTTGGTGGCGACTAGGTTACGCTGTAGGGCTACAGCATGGTGGTAGCAATTGAAGTTATCTCACACCAGGTTGGGTAAAGAAAAAATTATCAGCAGTTTTTATACCAAAGGCTGCATGATCTGAAACAGGGTTCGAGATCAGTGGATGATTATACTACAGAATTTTACCAGTTGATGGCCAGAAACGAGATCAAAGAAACTGAGGAACAGTTAGTGGCAAGATACATTTGAGGATTAAGGGTTCAGATTCAGGATACCCTTAATATGTTTTATCATGTGTATGTATTAGAAGTACATCAGATAGCCTTGTTAGAGGAGAAGCAGTCACGTCGTGTACATCAGATAGCCTTGTTAGAGGAGAAGCAGTCACGCCGTGTTAGTGGTGGGAGTGAATTGAGTGGCACCAATAACACTAGCACAAGAGGCATGATTAGCAAAGTCGTGGGAAGTGAGTTTAACAAAGGTACAAATTGTAGTACCATGAAGTGTTTTGCTTGTGGAGATTCTAGGCATAGGCACACCTACTAAATTTAAAAATGCTTATGAAACTTATAAACTTTGATAAAGATGGCAACAGCACCCCCAATATTGATTTTACGGTAGTTTGAATGCTAAAAATGTAAGAAAATCACATAATTAATTTACTTGATTTTCATATGGAAATCATGAATTTTTCATGAAAATATGATTTTTGGTGAAAATAGTTCAAACTGAGTGATTATTTGATCATCATGCACTTTTGCAACATATTCAAGATATAAGGTGTCATAGCAAACTGAGAATGATGCCCTATTTATCTGAGCTCAGAGACTTTAATAGTCATATTCAAAATACAGGGGGTGTCTTAGCAAATGACCTAAAGTTCAAGGTTTTTTTTTCATGTTTCCTTATGTTTAATAAACAAGTTTTATGTCCTGACTAAAAAAGAACATAACAGGTTTTTTGCTCCTCTACTTGAAATAATTTTCCTTTCAGAGTTTGAGAATAACATATTCAGTATGGATAATTACAAACCAAATTTTAATGAAATGAGGAAAACTTATATATACTAAATTTTAATGAAATGAGGAAAATAAATTTATATATATTAATTTTTTAGACGTGCGTAGCACGTGAATATCAAATTTAACAAAATATTTCTTAATATTTGTATTTTCATTATTAGATTAGATTAAAAAAAGTGCAGATAAAGGTACGGTAGTCGTTGCTTTGCAATTATTACTACTATAAAATAAAAAATTAAATTAAGACATAGGAAGTTGATTAGTTTGGTGCCACTAAAATTAGATTGTAGCTAAAAAATGTCAAATAGAAAATTTGTAAAACTATAGAATCCTTTTTTTAATTCAAGTACAAAAATAATAGTGGCAGCGTTATATTGACTATTATGACAATCTATAGATTTTTTATTTAAGGAGACCATTAATACAAGGAGCTAGATATGTATATAAAAAATAATAAAAAATTACAAGATCAGGGTAGTTATATTCTCAAGCTTTGAAAACAAAATTAAGATAATGAAAACAATTAAAAGTTATAATTGAAAATTATCTAATATGTAAATTAATGCATTTTTGCTCGTGTTTTTAATTGTGAATTATTTTTCTCTTTTATCAAATTTGTTAAGAAATTTTTCGTTCATTTGTGTATCATTGATGTATATCATATATTACATTGTTGCAAGTAGTCATAATTTTTATCGTAAAATCTAACGTAAAAAAAGTAATTAAGTATCTAACTTAATATAGAAAATAATGTCCATTAAGTAATTAATTAAAAAATTTAAGTCCTATGATGTCATTTATACTAAATTTAGAGATCATTTAGGAACTTTAATAATAATGTGGGGATAAAATTATAAAAAAAAAATTATTACTTTCTTTTATGTTTAGTAAAGATAAAATAAGTAGTTATAAATTATAAATTGATTGTAAAACAAAAAGAAGATAGAGTAGAGAAGAGAGTAAACTAACTGACAGAATATTAGTACTCACATTAACATTGTGAGATTGGTTTCTTATGTATTTATAGAAGTGTTTACAAGCTAATATCCATTTAGAGCTCATTATTACACAACAGCAAGAAGGATAATGTTTAAAGGTTAAACAACTATCTAACTAATAAACTAATATTAGTTTGATATAAGTTTATTAGTTGATGTCAAACTGATATCAGTTGACAGTAACTAGAATGCTCGAGTGAGGGAGTGATGTCCTTAGCCACTATCCTTTACAAGCTTCTCTTTAACATTCTCCCTCAAGTGAAAGGAGGATGGAATCACTTTGAACATGATTTAAGATATAAAAACCTTGGAGTAGACAAGGTTTTGGTGAGTAAGTCTGCTAGTTAATCCACATATGGAACAAAATGAATGTCCAATTGTCTGTTATGTACTTTGTCTCTGAATGAAGTGAATATCAAGTTCTATGTGCTTGGTTCTGACATGTAGAACTAGGTTTGAGGCTAATGAAATTGCACTAATGTTATCAACTCATAAAATTGGTGGTTGTATAAGATGAAAGCATAATTCAGAGACGAGACTTTGAAACCAAATAATTTCTACTGTAACATATGGACATGGATATGAATTCCCTCCCTGCACTAGATCTTACAATGACATTTTGTTTCTTAGAGGACCAGGATAGCAAGTTATCCCCCAAGAAAATCATGTAGGCACCATTAGATTTTTTGTCATCTAGGTTTCCTACCCAATTTGAATATGAGTATGCTTGTAGAACCATTGAGGTTGAAGGCTTGAGATGAATTCCTTCTATGATAGTGCCCTTTAGGTACTTGAATATCCTCTTGTAGGTCTGTCAGTGTAATTCGGTACTTTTATGCAAGTATTTACTCAATTTATTCACCATGTATCCAATATCATGCTGGTCGTCGCGGCGCGTGCGCGGCGAAAACGTGGAGGCGCGTGGCTTTTGAAAAAAATTAAACTTTTAAAAAAATCGAATCTTTTAATAAAACAAGCCACGATAACGGAATACAAACTTTTATTGAAAACTCTTTTTCAATCAGTTAGGATCCATTATATATTTATAAGTTAAATCTACAACATACAAGGTTAGAAATCATATACGTCTTGTAGTCTAAATCAAGTGTCCTTACAAAAACTTATCGATCCTCCGTTCCGACGAAATCATTTCAACAATCAGTAGACTCTGAGATACACACCAAAATCTTCCAAGTCAATCCTTAACGCACTATTACAAGACATTTTTTTCGTCTCTAGATGTTCTCAACACGTGAGATCTAGAGATTTACTGAGAAGGATTTTAGTGAGACGATTCTCTAAAAGTACGTGATGATTATTCTTTTAGAGATTTGATTTACGTTTAATCACAGAAGAAAATCTCTCTAACACCAATCATGTTCTCAATTCAACTCTTGATTGACAAACTGATGATCTATCTGATCAACTGATTCTCCCCACTCTTTTCAACAACCTATGCCATTAGAATATATATATATA